>OZ008370.1:101076364-101403019 GCA_963931995.1 Phaonia tiefii | reverse complement strand
TTCGCCCTACTAAGGACTTTGGTGTGATCCGTTTTCTAAAACTTACGTGGGGATCCAGTGTTATATTCATGCAGATATTTCCGGGCTACTTTTTTGCATGAAAACCAAATTTCGGCCAAATCGTGCAATCTCAAAATTTATCACATCGCGGTCACAGGTTACGGATTATTAAATATTAGTTGTTCTTTATGATACACATGCAGATGCTTATTTTTCAGTGGTTTTTCGGGAAAATTTTGAACTTGGTTTAGTTTGATCTTGCTGTGAGATTGAGTTGCCAACAATGCGATTGAGCAATTTGTGAAAAAATTAAATATCAAGTTTTTCGCTCTCCTCCAAACAATGTTCTTGATGAAAAACTTTCGATACTGATATAAATCCTTGTTCAACTATAGTGTAGTAACCGCCACACTACCGCAATGAATTCAGTGTAGAATTAAAGCTCAAAGTAAGCGTGTGAAAACCAAAAGTTAATTTGTTTTTGTGGCGTATCCTTGAGAGTCAATACGGACGAAGAGGATACCGCAAAGGTTTAAAAAAGAACCGTAAACTTTAATTTATATCACTGTCGGCATTCTACCATCTGCGTACCATTTTGTGGTGCCAAATATCGATGGGACTCTTCTGCGGGAACTTACTTAAAGGAGCAATGCTTTCCCATTACATCCCTTGAAGGGATTGGGGAGTGAGCACCGGATTCGAACGGTATTTTGAGAAGCTTTTTCATGGCTAAATAAACAATAGTGTTGCCATCACTATACGAGATGACCGCTGCCAAAAGAAATTTAGGGTGGGCAGAGCAGGGATCGAACCCCGGATCTCATGCTCAAGAGGCGGGCATACTAACCAATGCACCACCGGCGGCCACTTACGTACTTACTTTTGTTGACTATTTTACAACCTCATGAGGTCATATGTCGTACACATATTAATTAAACAAACAAATTTTATCATATTTCTCCAACTGGTTTATCCATCGCCTTTTCTCGACACTTGGTAACACCAAGGATACGGAGGAATTCTTCTGCCTTGTCTTTCCATCGGAGTCTTTGTCTTCCTATTTTCCTGCTTCCATCGGGTACGTTTTCGAAAACCTTGGGCGGTGGTTCATCTTCGTGCGTTCTGACAAGATGGCCTAGCTAACGTAATTAGCATAATTCGATTCGCCTAGCTGTGCCCAGCTATAGGTTCCAACGACGTCGGTACTCTCCTTTGTCTCCGTTTCTGCAGGAACCCTTTGTATTATTTACAGCCGTACGAGTAAGAGTAAGAGTCGATGTAAAATCCCTAAATGGGTCACCGCAAGGGATTTGTAGAAAGGAAGCCTAAAGTCTTTTCTCCGTGATAGAATTTTACGAAAGGAGCACTACCTACCCTATTGGCATGCGTGTGTGTGTTATTTATCATGGAAGGCAGTGTTTGCGGCGTAGGGGAACATTACGATTTTGTGTATGACGATGTCTTTTTTTTTTTTTTTTTTTTTTTTTTTAAATCGAGCGAACCCATCGCCGCCACTCTTACCCGCCCCTACCGACCGAGAGGGCCACGTCCCCATAACGTGAGGACAGCGTACACATTATAGACCGGTCTATAACGGGAGAGCAAGGATTATAAGTTCACACGTTACAACCAACTACAGAAATTCTTCACCAGTTGGTATTACACTAACATAAATAAGTATAAAAGCACATCACGAGATATTAACATAAGATACTTCAATATATAATAATTACGAGCAAAACGAAAACCAAATCATAAATCAGACCAGATAGTAAGGATAAAGTAAATTAAATTTACATATGTACGTCAACGAATATACAGCACTAATGCAATCGGTTCAAATGACAAATTATGCTAGACTTTGTCGTTTCCCAACTACCTGTGAAATCAATAAACTGATATAGCTCATTAAAGTCACGACACATTCTCCTAACTGGATCAAAGGACGCATAATTCGAACGCTGAAACTCGATGTTTACGAGTTTATAGTACCTCGTGGGCCTCAATGGGACATTTATGAAAATCTTAGATAACAGAAATTCAGAACATATACATCCATCAATTATCTTCAAAACTGTAATAGAGTTTATCATGGTACGTCTACTACTAAGAGTCGGCAATCTGATCAATGCTAGTCTACTGCTATACGAAGGAAGATTATGGTTCGGGTTCCATTGAAGATTTCTCAGACAAAAAATGAGAAACTGTTTCTGGACCGATTCAATCATATTAACATACAAATTGTACTGGGGGTCCCAAACAACTGATCCATATTCGAGAATAGGGCGGACTAGTGAAGTAAAAAGATTTTTCGTAACGTAGGGATCTGAAAATTCCTTTGCCCAACGTTTAATAAAGTTCAGAACGCCATAAGCCTTGTTCACCATCGTAATTATGTGGGAGTTGAAATTCAATTTTCTGTCCAAGAGAACACCAAGATCAACAAATGAATCCACCGATTCAAGAACATTGCCACCTAAAATGTATTTTGCCGAAAATAATGATGACCTAGAGAACAGCATATGCTTACATTTCGTAAAATTAAGCTCCATCAAATTGGTCTCGCACCACGTCTGGAAAGTAGACAAATCCCTCTGAAGTAAAGTATATTGACAAGGATCCTTGTAAGAAAAATAGATCTTCACGTCATCAGCGTACATTAACAACTTAGAGTGCATTATGGAGGCGGGTAAGTCGTTAATGAATAACAAAAATAGAACCGGCCCAAGATGACTGCCCTGAGGCACCCCAGATGACACAAAAATAGATCTTGAGAATGATCGACCAAATGATACCATCTGTTCTCTGTTCATTAAATAAGAACTAATCCAATTCAGCATGTTGCAATTAAAACCCATTGCCCCTAATTTATATAATAACAAATTGTGGTTAACTTTATCAAAAGCCTTACTAAAATCGGTAAAAATCACATCAGTTTGATCTCCATTAATAAAGCCGTCAATAATAGAAGAGGAAAACTGAAGCAAATTAGTCACGGTGGAACGACCCTTCCGAAAGCCATGTTGACATGGATCTAAAATAGAGGAAACCTGATGAGAAATTACCTCTGTGACTAACTTCTCAAAAAGTTTAGGAATGGCACTCAATTTTGCAATTCCCCTATAATTTGCAACATTTACTAAACTACCAGATTTGTGGAGAGGGATTATATAAGAGCTCTTCCACTTTGCAGGAAAATGGCCGAACTTCAACGAAGCGTTAAATAAGAGAGTCAACGGTAAGCTGAGAGAATTCGAGCAGTATTTCAACATAGAGTCCGGGATACCATCAGGACCAGTTTTATTCGAGGCTTTCAAGCTGATTAAGTTATCTAGCAACCACGAAGAATTTACGACAGGTGCATCAAACGGAATGGTAGAGAGCAATTGCAACCAACCTGCATGGTATCATATGTATAATTAATTCCCAGCGTTGGATGGTAACTATCCTCAGGAGAAATTAACGGATCAATTCGAGAAATATCAAAGTTGTTAGAATCATCCACTAAAACTAGATCAAGGACTCGATTCATAGAATTGGGAATGTCGTTCAATTGAATCAACCCAAGTTCGGAAATATGCGTAACAAAATCAGATGACCAATCATATGGTGTCAATGGAGTCAGAGAATTAGTATCGGGTAAAGACACCCATGTCACAGACGGCAAGTTAAAGTCACCCAATACTAAAATACGGTCCTTTATGCACTTGATATACCTCAAAGCATGAAGATGGCGGAATATAGGAACACGTGACAAACAATTTCAAATCGCCTAAATTAATGGACACCACAAGAAACTCAAGATCGCCAATGTCATCAACTGTAACCAACTCAGAAGATAAAGAATTCTCAATTGAGATTAAAACACCACCACCAATTTTACCAACACGATCTTTTCTATAAACTACGTACTTATCGCAGAACAACTCAGAATTAAAAACATTAGGTTTAAGCCATGTCTCAGAAAATGCAATGACATCAAACTCAAAACCAAAGCTATCAACAAATAATCTGGACAATTTAGTATTCAAACCGCGAACATTCTGATACGCCAAATTCAAACTCCCAATTAGTTTTTTGGAGCTGGCTTATCTCCAGACGGTAATCTAGCAAAATTATCACGCCTACCATTATCCCGATACTCAAATTCCCTTACGAATGTTCTGTGAGGCCAAAATTCCGAATCCACCAGTTTGACAAATAGATCATCCGGTGCGATAATTTTGAAAGACGACCTACGTTCCGAAAATTGTGACTTCAGCTTGAAGCACTGTATGGAATCGTTAGAATTATTCCCGACTAATTTAGACGATATGTAAAGTCGTATATCCTCTTCGGTCGTGTCGGGGGAAAGTCTAGACACAAAAACTGTCTTCCTTGCCGGTACGACAGTCAACGTTCTTGGTCCCGGTCCTGGCACTGGGGCGGGATTACCACCCGGAGGAGACGACTTATCGCTGTCCGTGGAAGCTATAGTAACTACAGAAACGACTTCAGCAAAAGTAGGAGGGGCAGAAGATTTCATTGGACTTGAAACTGTAACTGGAGAATTAACGTCCATTAAATTCGGCGAGGAAGGAATTACCAACAATGGAGGGGCCTTCTTAGCCGTCTTCTTCCTTTTCGGCGAGGAAGCTTTCGGTGAACCCGCTCTCTTTTCCACTCCCGGATATTTATTAAACATCCCAATAAACTTGGAAAATCGACCAGATAAAGCCGAAAGCTCCTTTTCCATCTCAGAAAACTCGGACTTCATGCTCCTGAAAAATTTGTAGAACTCCACATCCAATTTTCTACAATCCACGCAACACCAACGCAGACCCTTGTCATCACTAAGATTGTCCGCCACTCTTGCATAAAGGCCAACACATTTGACATGTATCAAGCCATCACACAACCAACACGAAATAAGAGTATCGGTATCCGATCTAACCTTACAGTCTTTGTTCATGCAAGTCATCATCATAATTAATTCAGAGTAAAAAAAAAAAAAATAAATAAAAATAAATAAATAAATAAGAAACAAATACTAAAAACAGAATTCCAAAATCGACAAAATTCCCAAAAACGTATGAACTTATTATCCCTTTGATATTAATTCCCAAAACCAGATGGCAACTCTGACACACAAATAACGAAACAAAGAGAATGAAAGAAAAACAAAAATCAAACAACTACAACGTTAGACGTTCTCAACAATGACAAACAAATATTATTGTTGTTGTTTGTGTTTTACACGATCAACAGAATTTCAATTGCACACAACAATACAAAAACAGTATAAACAAGCACTGCACTGAACACACAATTATATCAAGTAATGTAATTTAACTTATCTTCGCACTATTAACACAACAAGCACTATTTAAACTTTTAAAATACGAAAATAAAGTAAATTCACGGAGCACAACTAAAAAACGAACTAAACGAGAGTAGAGTTGCCAAATTATATATCTTGTATCATAGGGTCTACTGAATTTCTTTTGTTTGAGGGAGTGTTTCAAAGGATGCGCATTGAAGAAGCTATTACGGGAATGTATTATCGTTTCTGTATAAAATAATGTGTGAAATCATCGCCGAAGTTGAAAAATTGCGAAAAAAATTTTAAAAAATATATGTTTGCTGGACAAATACGCCAAGACTTCTCATATTTTGTTAAGTAACGTATACATCGTTTGAAAGGCCTAAGTTTCTTCTTTTTAAATCCGGCGAGAAAATGAAAATCGGTTGATAATCAACTAACTTACAGACTTATAAGTGAGCAAACATACGCAACACCGTCTTTTTAACCGGTTTTCCAGATTTTGGGAGTGTTTGGGAAATTTCACTACCAGATTCTTGTTTCACTCGACAATACCTACAAGAAAAATACTATCACTTCCCAGGTATTTCTACTTTATTGTTTTTTGTATCACTGTGTAGTTATAATTGAAACCTAATTCGTGAGCTAGGATGAGTTATATGCGAAAAATCGGGAAAAATTACATTCACCACGACTTCAAAATGCCTCCATGAAAAAAATGGCTTGTCAAGGTTTTGAAAATATATTTTTCTAATTATGCCGACCTGGGTTGAGTATCATATTCACTAATATAATAAAAATAAAAGAAACGTAATGTGGTTAGTAAATTAAATATTGCAGCGTCGACCTAGGTAGTTATTCCCAAAAAAATATAAAAACATCCAATATTCACTCATTATCCAAACCCAACAGCCTGCAATAACAGGTCGTTTCCACTGTCTGACTGACTCATTCCCCTTCACGAGTTTCATCATTATGGGAAGTATAAAGTATAACATAACAACAATAAAAAATCATACAAATACGAACAATGCGAGTACCAACGATACTTAACTGTGTAGTAAACACCGTTTTGTTTTTGGCATTTAACGCGGAACCCTTGTCAGGTCATGACCTTTCACCTGTCCACTTTAACCCGAGGGAAGGAAAAATTACTCACGTTGAATTATGTGAATTGTGATATACATTATAATTGGCCATCTGGGCTCAAACAAAAATTTATTTTAATTGCAAATGTCAATGCCTGAAGGAAGAAAACCTGAAAAAAAAACACTGAAGCGAAAACAGCTTACGAACTTTCTACAACAACTAACGTTTCCAAAACAAAGAAAATGGCAAACAAAAAATAAAATTAGTACGTACACAAATATGTACTGATCTTGTATCGCAGCCGTATCAAATCATAAAGTATTCCGCAGGAGAGTGGGAAATGAAATTCTAGATATACCTTTTAAGGGCTCATATCCAACAAAAGAAAATTTGTTCAACATTGGTAGTGCATTTATTTGTATTCCCAGCTCGGCCGCTACGGAACTGATAAGCAGATGTCTCAACATCAAAACCGAAGCTGTGTAAACAAAGTGGTATAGCGAGACTGCCGTCCAGTCACGACTACATGGAAGTCCACTACAGATGATGTCAGTTTTTTGGGAATTTAATTGTTATTGATCTTTAGTCAAAAACCCATTGTACCCGCTGTGACGTCCGACCATTTCACGTGACAAGTTTAGCTACATTTTCCAATCCTTACACTTTCACTGGCATGGTGGTTTGACATATAGAAGAAAAGGCAACATCTATAATGGACATTTTTGGCACTGCGAACTCAAATCTGCATGGTCATTATAGGCAACCACCATCCGTACTCGATTCATTCAACATACGGTTTCTTAAACTCGGAATCTGTTGGCAACTAACTCCAAAATATATTTACTGCTCGGAGTTGGAGCAGTGATTAGAAAGATATCCTTGGGTGAATAAAAACAAAATAAAAAAACTACAAGTATAATAAATAGAAGTGTCCTTAATATTAGGAACGTTGAGCGTTGAACATATGTACTTAGCTTCCGAACAGTCCAACTTAACTGGAGTAACAATAACTACCAATTTAGTTTATGGAGAAATTTGTTAGTACAAGTATTCGACTTTTGTTGGTCCTTAGGAGGACGGGAAAAATATTTTCAAGGATATTAGTTATGATTTCAATAAAGTAAAGGGTCCGCCAAATAACTTTTTTTTTTTGGAAATGCTATAAGACAAAAAACTACTGAATATTTTCTCAAATTTCTTTTTTTATTTGAAAATACAATCCTTCCGGTTAATAATGGAAAATAATTTCATTCAAATGGCTGTCTCGGCTGGCCATGCAGTAGCCTACACGATCGGTCCAATTTTTAAGCACATTATCGATTGTGTGCAGCTGTATTTCACCAATGGCTTCACGAATATTGTCCTTTAAAGCGTCAATTGTCTCTGGCTTTTCGGCGTAACACTTATCTTTGAGGGTACCCCACAAATAATGGTTTATCGATGAGGATACCAGTTTCTTTCACTTTTTTCACATGATAACGATCATACGGAGCTGACGGTGCTTCTCTTCTTCCAAAATCTGTAGTTGAAAAAAAACGTTAGATGGTGGACCCGTTATTTTTTAATTTTAAGTTATTTGTACCCACATTTTTGGAAGCAACATATTTAATTTGAGGAAATAGTTTTCTAATTAGACGTATTTGCTAATATAAGAAAATTATCCTACAAATGAAGAAATATGCACTTAGTACATGAAAAACTTTGTCTATGTTTAGATATCATGCTTTCTTCAAAGACGGGTTTCCTCACTTTAAGTCCAATCGCTAATAACCTTCGGTATTCCAATACCCACCCAGGCGACCATTTCGGTTTTTATTATCTAATATCTTTATTAATTTTACTCCCACTTAGGGGCAATTTTCACTCACTGAACAAGTTGTTCAGAGTTGTGCACAAATATTACAACATTATTAATTTTTTATAAATATTTTTTAATTTTTTTCAATTTTATTTCGTGGTTTATCACCAACCAAAAGGATAACCGTTTGGTGTGTATTGGTAAACGATGCACATAAAGTCCTTTGGTAAGGCGAAGAATAATTTAAGTATAATTATTACTTTTGAACGTAAATGTGTCTTTTGAGGAAGCATGTGCGTATTAGAGGGAACAGCAGTACTAAATTTTGCGGAAATTTTAACTTTGGGTTAATGAAATATATTCTCGATTTCTCTTCATAGATCTGAGGAAAAAGGATCTTAATTTGGGCATAACAATTTTTAGATCGATACGAAGTTAAATCTTCACTAATTACGTCCATTTGGAATTAAACGGAGTCCCCTTTATTTTGGAGTGTACAAGCCACTTCTACGGATGGAGGAGAAACCCTTATGTTCTCGCATTAAAATAATTAGCTTTCAGAGTAAGTTCTTACCCAGCGAACTTCGATTCATACTAATCCGCATATGGAAATTTCATATAGCAATTTATATATAGTTGTAAGTAAAAAAAAAAGTGGTTTCCCATTACATCCCATGAAGGGACAGGGGAGAACTTCTCACAATCACTGAGTTGTGCGCTTTCCAGTTTTCACTCACTGATTGGGACCTACAGGTTTACAGCGATTCCGAGCGGTATTTTGAGAAGATTTTTTCATGACTATATACTCGATAGTGTCGCCGTCACCATGCGAGGTGAACGCCGCCGAAAAAAAAATTGTAAGGTGGTCAGAGCAGGTTTCGAACCCATGATCTCATGTACAAGAGCCGCGCACACTAACCATTTGAAGATCCATACCATTGAAGATCTACTGATGGGACATTGAAAGACAAGCTTTACATCAAATCGAATCAAATTGTTCATCAATTGTTCATCAATTTGTTATCAATTCAATGAAAAAGTTCTTCAATTAGAAGATTGTGCGTTTCTTCACCTTTTTCAGCCCCATTTTGGCATTAATTTTCATCATTGGAATTTGGAAATAGTTCGTGGAATCTATTAAAACTATGGACATAGTATTGCCAAAAATAAAGGGAAAGGAAAAAAACGTTGTAGAAAATTGAAAATAAATACGTAATAGAAAATAGTACAATGGACAGGAAATATTCTACATGCTCTGAACATTTTTTATGTGGTCTTCTTAACTATTCTTGTGGATTTTTTACGATGAAAAGGGGGCCAACGAGTTTAGAACAATGTACATAAAAACGATCACAAAATTTACATCAAATTGATGACAAATTTACATCAAACTGATGGCAAAGTTCCATCACATTATTGACAAGCTAACATGTAACTGATGAAAATTGCACTGTAAACTGATGAACATTTTACATGAATATTGTGAAAAATTTGCTTCAACTTGTTGACAAACTTACATCAAATTGATGAAAAATTGACATCAACTTGTTGTAACATTGTTGTTGAATCAATGTAAACTATGGATGAAAGATTGATGCAATGTTCTTCATCAATTCAATGAAATGCGTCATAGGTTAGAAAATGAGGAAATGTTTCATCAAATTAATGAAGGAATTCATAATTTAGATAAAGGTTTTTCTCTTAGTGCACTAATTCGTGAAATATCTTTTACAATTTTTCATTTCGAAAAAAATTTATGGGCTTGTTAGCTTATCATGGTACATCAATATGTGAATTAACAAAAATCAATGTTTAAATAAAACTCATCACTAAGCCATTCAAGTACCCGCGAGTAAATTTTACTTAATTGAAATCAACTTGCGATATACATATATATGTATATTAGAATTGTTAGTGTACGCGACTCCTGTAGATAGAACGTTGTTTTGATCTCTGTTCGGACCAGCTTTCATTTCTTTTGGCGACGACCACCTCGCTTAGTGACGATGACACTCTCGAGTACCAAGCCATTTCTCACGGCACGTTCGGAAACGGTGTAGAACTGTATGTCTCTCTCAGTGGTTATAAAACTAGAAAGTGCTTGCGAGAAGCTCACTCTTATCCTTTCATTGAATGTAATGGAACATTTTTATTAATATTAACTTTCTCTTAAAATTAAAAAAATATGATACGAAACTTTAGTCCGATAAGTGAAAGTAACGTTAGTGAAAAATCACTGCGAGAGACAAATTTGTCATTCTATATAGCAATAACCATAAAGACCTAAAACCCAAATTATACTTTCAAGTGTTGCTAGTGACTTAGAGATTATCGTGGCCATGAGAGGAGTCAGATGAAACGGTTGCTTAAAGACTTTTGGGAAATAGCAATTTATATGAAATTTTAAATTCGACACGTATGTGACATTTTTACGCCCGGAAGGCGGGACTTTAAAGCAACAACTAAATTTCTTCAGTATGACCATTAAAACTGCATTAAAAGGAATTACATATCTAACTAAAATGGTTTTCTCAACAATGAGAAATTTGTTAACACTAAAATATATTTTAATAATTTTCCTGTTTGAAAATCGAATCCGAGTTGAACAATTTCGAAATGCATAATCAACAATAAAATATTTCAATTGTATGAAAGCTTTCGTCCAATATGCAAACAGATAGCAATATCAATTAAACTTTGAATAAATATTTCCTTTTCTCTCAAAAATTCTAAATTGTATGCAACAATCCAAAATAAAATAAATTTCTTTAAAATTGCTGATATAAAAGGGAACATTAAAATTGATTTATGATTATACTTATAAAATAATACATACATATGTATATGTATTTGTGTGATCCTTGAATATGATGACGTCCTACTATGCTACATTTCATACAACCCACACTGACATAGTTTGCTGACACATAAACATATGTACGCTATCGCAAGGTTTATATTTACGAGGTATGAGCTTCTTGTCGAAGTAATCCTTGCTCAAGTGTAATAACCTTAGCTATTTTCACACTCACCCACTCTGACGCCCCTACAACCATTGTTATAGTACATTAAAGTATACAATTCTATGGGTATTTATGTGAGTTTGTGTGGCGACAACATTTGTGATATTTTACTATATATAACTGTGGTTATGTGTCAAAGTGTGTGTAAATGTGTCACGAATGATAAATGAATGCAACTTTCTTTGCCACTCTCACCTACTTCCTTTATCCCTCTGTTTCTATCTCATTCTCTGTTTGTGACCCACACAGTCACTGAGTTGTGTAAGAATATGCTATCCCTTTATGTATTAGAAAATCAAATAATAGTGTAAATCTTCCTTAGAGAATTAGAAAAAAAAAGAAACCGAAAGGATTTACTGTGAGTGAGTGAAAATAACATAGATTTGTGAAATTTATCTGTGTCTCAGCAAAAGAGTGAGAGAGTATTGGAGGGTTTACCGCTAATATGGTTTGGTGTAGTAGTAGTTATTAATTTCCAAAGGGGCGTCTTTAAACGTCCCTGGTTAGAAATAAGATAAAACGATATCAGTTAATTAAAACAATAGCTGCATTTCGTTTATAAACTAAGTTTTCTAATTATCCTACATTAATATTCAAGTCATGTTGTCGGGTGTTAACTTAATGGTTCTGGAATTTAGCAGATTATTTTTGAATTGCCAAAGCAGCGATTGCTATGCCCGTTGTTTGATTCAATTATAAATTATACACACATAATCTTCATTAATAGTAATTTAAGTTGCGACCGTGGTTATTACATAATTCTTGATGATAACATCTTTGAATTTTAAGACAGATTACTCCATGTTAATAGTTCGTATTTGTCCAACATGTGCGTATGCTAACTATCACTTAAACTTGCTAATGGGAAATTTAGATATATGTATATCTTCGGGTTTAAATTTGATGTAAATGGCATTCCAGGAAACACATGCCTACCAACACCGTCATAATATTCTAAGGATATGGTGTGGACGGGGCTGTTCCGTCCATTTACAACCCACACATTTTGTAGTGGATTTGTAATTGTAAAGTAAAATTGTACAAGTAATTGTACAAGTAAAAATGATAAGTCAACTGTTTGTTTAAAATGAGTTAGTGGCAGTCGCAACTGAAATGTATTTGTGACAACTGAATTGAGGTTGAATGCGGTTGCTGCGTCTGCAATTTTGCTTTATTCAATATATCAGTTCCATTCATGCATCCGATTTTAATACTTTAAAACCATATTTTTTTCCTCACAATCGAAACAATCGCTTACGATTAAAACCAAAAGAAATTTCAATTTACAATTTTACAACAATTTATAATTCTGCTTACAAATATTTATTCATACCGATGAATTCATACTCATCGGAAAAAGTATAGAAAAACAAAAATTTTGAGTAAAACATTTTCGAGCAAAAAGGACAGATATTTATCGATGATGAAAATAATAAAACATTTTTACCGAAAATATCATAAGTAGAAATGTGTACATAATTCTAATTTTTGAAGTTAAAATAATTGATTTGAAACTAAACAAATGTACCTAAATATTATAATTTGCTAATTGTGGTATCATTCCCATTGTGTTGCACGCGGAAAGCTTTGCTAAACAAAATAGCTATGCCGAAGGCACGAAACCCGTGTTGGAC
The DNA here is from genome assembly GCA_963931995.1 of Phaonia tiefii. Taxonomy (NCBI): domain Eukaryota; kingdom Metazoa; phylum Arthropoda; class Insecta; order Diptera; family Muscidae; genus Phaonia; species Phaonia tiefii. The sequence goes on along the minus strand of OZ008370.1, from coordinate 101,390,173 downwards.
GTACCCCTGAGAAAATACTTAAGTCCGGCCGAAGGCCTGCCATGCTTTCAATTATAAAATAAGCTTGCACACAGAAAAAAAGGGCCTCTGTAACATATTCTCCCAAACAAATTCTGCAGGAACCATGTATATATTTGGAACACACTTCTAACATTCATATGTTTACAAATCCCAGCCACACATTTGCATTCAAATGCAAACAGCTGATTTTTTTACATAATAATATTTAGAAATTAATTATCCTTTGAATTCAATATATATGCATTATTTATTGTAGTTAATTTTATCAATATAAAGCCACATTTGTAAATAATGAAGACAAAAAATTAAAAGATTTATAATTATATTTATACGTTTACTTGTATTGAATGAATTATTTGTTTTTCTTTAATGAAAGGAGACTCTGCTGTTCTTTTGCTTCTCCATTCATTGTTCTATCTCACGTTTTTGTTTTCAGAAGGTTTCAACTATGCGTTGGTTGTCACTATGCGTTGGTACACAAACACTGTATTTATATACAAATCTTGTTCATGCAAGCTAAGCGTGGATTAATTACTTATGTGTTTTTTATTATACTTATTTCGCAAATGGTCCGCCGTTACGATTTTCTCAGTAAAGGCTTGGACCGATAAAGGGCTTCGCATTGTTGCCCTTTCCAGTTTCTTTCCACAGAATCGTTTCTCACTTACGTAGCACACATAAATAAAAACAAAAGCAACATTACAAACCATTTAACCGCCCAAGCCGTTGTTTATTCTTTTTTCACTGATGAGGTGCTTTTGTTGTCCTCTGTGCGATGAACCATTGACTACTGAAGACATGAAACTAAACAGCTATACATCGGCCAAAATAAGAAACACTGACTTCATCTGCAGTTTACACTAACATTCCGGAATATTTATGAATCACTCTCTCGTTGTCCCTCTTTTATTCTCTTGCTCTCGCGAGAGCATAAACAGTGCAACAAACACAGCTGTATTTATAACACAAACACATATATATTTGGCCCGCAAACATATATATTATAACATATTAAGAGTTGTGTTTCAAACATGTAATATTGAATAGCAAACACAATGTGTTTGAACACAAGTATGTATATTATTTAGTTAATGTATGAGGAATTCATACTACCAGCTTACAAAGTCAGGAAGATTTTTCTAATTGAAAAATGGTTGGGTTTGTTGGAAATAGTAGACAATTCAGTTGAGCACACTCACTGGCATGAGTCGCTTTGATTGTTTTATCTCATTTTTTGCGACTTTATTACTTTATTCTTTATCATCGTTTCTGCTTTCTGGGAAGTGGTGGCTTTAGGTTTTGAGATACGTATTTTAAGAGCTGGTAAAGACTTGTGATCAATTAAACCGATTGAAAAGTGGGAACAAGTTATTCCTGGAGGACAATCAAAACAACTCAATGCATTGAAACGAACGCAGGTAGAATTCTCTCGGGTCCAACAGTATTGATACACCTTCATGGTACCCACGAACGGTTTGACTTGACTCGGTAGTACCGAATCCATGCTCTCAATCTCTTCTTTCGTAACAACATCTAGGTGAACTGCTGTGACACGAGTACGAAGGGTTGAGACAAGTGTGTTGAAATTGGGGATATCATGTCCATACTTCACTTCATCATCTGCTGATTTCTTGAGTCTGCCACCGATACCATCGGCTGGTCCTTTGCCGTGCCCGGCCTCAGTGAAATTGTACGTAAGCTGTTTAATTTGCTGATACTTTTGAGGGAGATACTGTGTAACTACTGAGAATTTTTATCAGGTGCACTAAACTTGCAACAGGATCATGTCTAAGGCTCTGTGATAACGTTGTGAAACCTTGGGAAAAACCAGAAGTATACAACATGCCTGTATGTAGAGTGTACTGTTCCCTACTTGCGCCAAAATGCACCGCCTGGACCTCACTCCCATATTTAATTGAGTAATTTTCACTAAAATCGATCATCAAAAACATTTCTTCAGTGCACAAACTCCCTATCACTCCTCTCAGGGCTTTCCGCTGGTGAACTATGCGAAATTCATGAGCCATCAGTTGTTTAAAGTCATTTCGAAATAACTCCACGCCTTCGTAAATTTTACAAATAATTTTATTTTTCTTTGTGGTGATAACGCTGATGGGCTTTTGAGTTTTCTCATTGAGCCTTTTCACTGTTGACGTCTCCCGCTTCATATAAGACATTTCATCATCAGCAGAATTGAGGCATTGAAGGTTAAATTCCACCTCTCTACTCTGACAATGAGTACACGTTCTAGAGAGACATTCTTCTGATCTTTTGATGCATGTAATAGCAGAGATCAATTTCTCGGTGGAATTTTCTTTAATCACCTTGGTCCTGTGAAGGGCAATCAACAACAAAGCAAAGTTCTCATGAACAAAACACGCACAGGTCTATCGTTCTGTCACTTTTGGGGCAACACAGTAAGAAGGACGATGCTTGGCAAAAAAGGAGTAACTCACTCGAAATGAGGACTCGGCACAAAACTTGATGTGTAGATCTTTGATACTAGCTGTCATGTACTGTTTCGAAACTAATTTACCATCAATTTTTTTACAATACTTCTTCCCAGGATTAACGTTAGAATTGTCATTGAAGAATTGTTTAACTTTGTCTGTCATGAAACGCAAGCTTTCTTTCTGTTTTCTAATAAATTTGATCGGATTTACAGCTGGAGGTATCTTGTGCGCATCGACCCGAACAATATGTTTCTTCACAAACGTTAAATTCCGATACTTCCTAATTATTTTGCCAGTTAACACCCTTCCCATAATTTGCTTAAAGTTATCACTCTTTGAATTCCTGTAGGAATCTCTCAATTGTTGAGTTACGACCTCATTTGAGATAAGTCGTTGTCTAATGTCAGCGTCGACACGTCTCCCATGTAACAATTTCTTGACATTAGAATTCGGGGAGTTGGGTCCAGATTTTTTCACTTTGGATCTTTGCAATCTCTTTCTCAATTTATCTACGGTCCTTTTGAGTCTATCTCTTTCTTCAATCAATTTCTTGTTGTCACGATAACACTTCCTTCTGTCCTTGGCAATTCGTTTAACTCCTACCTTAGCTTGCTTAGACATTATTTTATCGTTCACTTTATTATTTTCTTGAACTGATGCTGCATTTTGGATTTTAATCCTCATTCGAGAATTCCTCTTATACTCACTCTATTTCTTTCTACGATTCTTTTTCTCTTGAACTGTTAATTCAGCGGCACACGTGATTTTACCATCGCACTTTCTTTTTTGATTCCTTTCCTGTTCTTTTTGAAGGTAAATTTCATGTTTATTTGGATCATCTCTAATTCGTTGCCTTCTCACTCTCTCAGCTTCCCTTTTCCTCTTTAAAATCTCCTCTCGATGGGCATCAGTATTGGTGTTTTTCTTTCTCATCTTTTTTGCGTGTTTCTGCACTTGTGGTATCTCTGTTGCTTTGGTTTAGGTCTTCCCCGTGGAGCTCGAAATTTTTAATCAATTTAAAACATTTATTAATATATTTTATACTATAATTTTCAGAATTGCCACGATTCTGACATCCACGGTATTGACATTTCATATTTAAATTGACTTCATTCTATGCCAAATTGACGTGAGATAATTTCCTTTGAAAATCACATTTCGATGACTAAATATCGAACAAATTTCGTCACTAGGAGGGCGAGTATTATATTGCGCAATAAAAAAGCGGTACCATGGTATTGACTGCTAAGTTTGTGACTTACCCTTCGTAAAGAAAACACTTCACTCCAATCGATTCAATGTGGATAAATCTGTCAGCCATTGATGTAAACATAACACTTGATATACAATGGTCGAGTTCTCACAGCGAGGGCGCCTTTATACGCATCCAACATGGCGCCACAGCGGTAAAACGAAAATGTACGATATGAGGCAAAAATGCGTGGACAAAGTTTAGATCTTGTTAGTCGGGCCTAAGTAGGAGATTTACGCTCGGTAAATACATGAAAATATTCTCTATGTAGGCAATTTCAATGACCGTAAAAAAATATCAATCCATCCTGCGAAATGAGGGAGTGAATATAGTATAAACCTTGATTTTTATGAAATGGACACGCCACGGTTCTGATATTTTCATTAATTTCTGTATGTTTCATCGAATAAGCGCGACGCAGGTGAGAATATTGTGGTGGAAAATCTTGTGTACCATAAAAGTATTGAAATTACGCGATTATTTATTTGCCGTCCCTTAATTACATGGAAATAAACGTGATGGACAAAGAAAACGTTATTTCCAAGGAATCACCCATATATTGTTTGAAATATATTCGGAATATGATTTCAAGTGCCTGGTGTAAAGACAATTGTTTGATATAGTATACTTTATGTAATAGTGAAATATTGACGTGTGTGGTCGGCACCTCGACCCTTTTTTGTCAACTTGCTGCCAAATAATCTGTTCGTATCTGTAGGCTAACTGTAATATACTGTGAAATTTTCAGGACTATCAAACTATTATTATGACTGGTACAACGGTTTCTTTTAAAAAGGGCGTGGCACATCCCTCTTCCAACGTGGCTGTAATTCATACTGTACCAACATTTTCATCTTCATACCTCTGATAGTTCATGAGATATAGCCATTTTAAAAATCAAGTTCTATGGGCGGTGCCACGCCCCTGTATCCCATTTTTTCCAAGTATAGCCAAGGACTATCATCATTAGCCAAGGACAGGTCATCATTACCTCATTGTGAAATTTTCATAACAATCGGTCTATTAGTAAAGCCGTCTGAGCGATTTTTTAAACCGGGGCTTTGCACCGCCCACTTACACTCTGAATGTAATTATAACTGTACAAACAACTTCTATACCGAATATCACATTCATACCTCTGATAGTTCATGAGATACAGCCGTACAAAGTTTCAAGTTGGTTGCCACGCCCACTCATCCGAACCCGCCCATTTTTTCTTGGGTCACGAATTTTTCTGCTAAATGCATCTGCACAAATTGGCGATTTGTAAATAAGTTACAAATAATGCAGCCGTTTCTAAATGGTGTCTTCGATCCAGAGGAAATAAGCATTTCTGAGGTGGTAGGTATTAAGATTCCTGAACACAAACATTTACAAATCTATTTCCAGTAGAAACAGTATTCTATTTTTGGCAATGGTAGAATTTTCATTCTATATGTCCTCAGAAGGACGAATAACAGACGTAGTTTAATCTTTAAATTTTGTATTTATTTGTTAATTACATTACAATGAAAGGGCCAATTACATATAAATAAGAATTTCTCAAGGCGTGTTAATACAAAATTTTTAAAAGTCATTTGGAACTATGGTATTTAAAAAATTTTCGATTTTCACGTTGAATTTTTTGATTACCGCAACTTCTTTGCAAAACAATTGAGTCATGATATCATACAGAGTTAGTTGCCACCTCGTTCTCTTTCAGATTCGGGTTTAAGCTACTGAATTTTCGGCTGATTCCACCTAATCGATTCTATTGTGATAACGTCTAAATTCACTTACTAATTGTTCGGATGTGCGTGAAGATAAATTCGAATATAACTAGCAAAGACACAAACCACTTCAGTTAGCTGAACACTGTTATTCTTTTAAGAGAGGTTTGTTAAAGGGCTTTAAATAGGAGAATATATAAAAAAAATCACTTGTTAACCGATTAAAACAATATTCTAAGGTCAAATTTAGAAATTAGATTACCGTATATATATGCGGAATTTATATTGTTGTCGTAGTAATTCAAAAACATGTTGAATTAAATGAAAAAGTTTTAAAGTACAGAATAAACACTGTGGCCAAATGCGGCTTCAACTATGAACCCAATATATACCCGCTGGTAGCCCTTGAGGTGCACTTTTCGAATCTACTATCCCCAGTTTTCAACACGATTTCAGAATCTCGCAATTTAAGATTTTCAGTTTCGGGACCCTTTTTCGAATTTTGTCCACAGTGGCCAAATCCATCGTCAACCATGGACCAAGTGTATACGCTCTTAGAGCTCTGGAGGAGTACATTCTAAAAATGGCAATCGTATATAAGAGAACAATTTCAGAATGTCCAAATATGTATTTGAAATTCATATACGAAAACTGATTTTGGCCCAACGTGGCAAAATGGGGCTTCAACCGTGAACCAAATATATACCTGCTGATAGCTCGTGATGTGCACTTTTCGAATTTAATATAGTGCGGATTGGGTAAACGCTACAAATGTTCAAATTATTATACTATACTATATTATTAAAGTGGGTCGTATTTCATAACTTGTGGGCAATATTTTAGTTCCATCCTTTGGACGATTTTTCGTTTGTGAAAAATTGCCCATTTGGATGTTTTTCATACAACTAAATATGAAAACAGTCCCATTGTGGGCCATATTTTATGATTGTAGATACGTAAAATAGCCCAAAAACAATCCGGAATAATTTCGAAACAAACATTCGTACAACAAATCGCCCAAAGGATGAAAATGATATATTGCCACAATTTATGAAATAAGACCCACTTTTTCTAGGCGATATTTCGTATGAAATTACGCCCACATTTGTATGGGTTTTTTTGGGGCAATTTTTAATAAATTTGTTTGGCCGATTTTCCTTTGGGCGATTTTTTGTTGCCCCCATTCTATCACGTATTTTTTTTTTTTTCATCTCTAAACTTAAATGCGGGTTTTCACGAATCTAAATGTTTCATTTTCACTATGATTTTGTGCTATTTTTCATATGAAAATTTGCCCAATTAATTTGGGCCATATTTTTTATAAAAAATTTCCTAATATTTTTGGTTCTTTTGGGTCATTTTTCATTTATTTTTGGGGGAAATTTCGTATGTAATTTTGGGCTATGTTTCAAATTTTGACCCAATTTTAAAAATTGTGCGATTTTTCACAAAATTGTTGAGTCATTTTTCTTTTGGGCGATATTTCATGGCGCCTCTTTTTAGCGATTAAGTTCCATTAGCAATTTCCAGCCGGATGAACATAGCTCTAGTAAACCTAATGTTACGTATTTCAGCAGATCTCTTTCCATTGAAATATCGATAAAATAGATAAACACAAATCCAAGAGATATTGTTGTCATTTCAAACCCACTCCAGATGAAATTTTACAATAACAATAATATATAAATAAATATAATTAATATAAATAAAAACATTTTTTTTGTTTGGCTGCAAACGTTAATTGGAATGTACAAATATTGTAAACAAAAATACATAATGAATCAAAAGTCCATCAATTTGTGGGTCCCAGTAGACAATAGCACATAGGATTTTCAATTTGTCTCCTACGTGAACAGCAATAAAATTAAAACTTTTTTTTTATATTGCTACTGATGGTACTGTTTGTCTCTCCCATTTGGATTAATTGTATTTTAAAAAAATATAACAAAAAAATGTTGCTCAATCATAAATCATCAGAAGCGGAGAGAAAAAGCCAATCATACATGTGACTTTTGTGTAATGCCGGGAAATTAATATAAAACTACAATTCAGTGAGTTATCGTAAAATTGAAATGAATATTTAGTGAACCATCTTTTGGCTTGGGAAGCAATAAAGAACAAAATTAATTGAACTGCAGCAACAATTGATTTCTTTTGAATAAAAGCTAATTGCAATAAAACAATTTGGAACCAAAAATTCCATTATCCGTTCATAACAAATTGACTTTTTGGTATACATTCATTTATTCTATGAAGGTGCTTATATTCTTCATTTGAGCAGAGTGAGTTGAGCGCGGTTTTGGGCTACAATCTGCATTGGCTTTCATCGGTGCGTCACTCTATATTATCAGAAACAAATTTGTGAATGAACCAAGTGAGAAATCCATGATGCCTTTGTTGTACAATTGGAAAAATTATCATCCGCCACAGCTGTAGATGAAGGGTCCAAAATGTAACTCAAAATCATACAATATATTTCATATATGGTAGGTTTAAAATTTTAAAAATATTGTTTCGATTTTTTTTCGGCTACTTAATATACAATCTATCTTCTAAGGTGTTCAATAATTATTTTTTTATGTCAATAAATACTTTAAAAATTACAGGAGCTTTTCATTTCCATTGAAAAAAAGCTGTATAAAAGTTAAATATTAGACATAAATTTTAGTTCGGCAAATCCAGTACAAGCTTCCGCTTCAGTCTTCTTATTGCAATTCTGTTGTCGAGGAGCGATACAGCCAAGGGGTGTGAATGGTGTCTTAGTATTTGGAAATATTTATCACTATAACGCAGTTTGGCTTTTTTACGGGTAGAATGTTGAGATCTGTGAATATTGTTGCCTTTCCGTCGTAAAAAGATGCATTCGTTATCGGCTTATATTCGATTTACTTGCAGTACTAATATGTGTTTGCCGTATGTCCACACAAGCTTAAGAATATTTTTATTGATTCGAAGTTCAGGTTAAGTTTTTGGGCCTAGTTTACGAGCTTTCGGGTTATGATTTAATGTTGTTGTCGCTTTTCTTTTATACGGGGTTGCCATGTAAGTCGTTTATGGACAGTCATACCCAAATATTTGTCAGCGTCTGTTTGTGGAATTATTTCACCAAAAATGCTGAAAGGAACACAATCACCTCGTCTTAGAGAAAACGTGATCTGACGTGATTTTGCAGAATTAATGTTGCAATGGTTAGTGTGCGCGCCTCTTCTACATGGGAACTTGGGATCGACCCCTGCTCTGACCACCTTACATTTGTTTCGACGACGGTCACCTGGTGGACACTATCGAGTACTAAGCCGTGAAAAAGCTTCTCAAAATACCGTTCGGAACCTATGTAAAACTGAAGGTCAAACTCCGTGACTGGAAAAACTAGAAAGCGCACAGCTCATTGGTTCTGAGAAGTTCTCCCCAGTCCCTTCATGGGATATTATGGGAAAATTTTAATTTATTTTATTTTGATGCATTTTATTTTGAAGAAATTGTGATGCTTCTATGTGACATGCGCTCTTTACAAGTATTGCTGTATCATCACCATATGTTGCAACGGTTACATTGTTAGTGACTGGCATAGCAGCAGTAAATATGGTGTAGAATACAGGTCATATAACATTGCCCAGTGGTGTATCAGCTATTATTTCATGCTGCTTTGAAATAACGTCGTTAACCTTCACCTAGAAATATATTTCAGACAAGTAACTCTTAAAAATTTAAAAGAATTCAGCATGTAATCTTTGTTTAATTTTGAAAAGTAATCCTTTGTGCCACACCGACTTATAGCCTTTAGGCGTCAATTCATTTTGGCCGAACCACTGCAGAGGAGATGTTCCACCGTCGCCTCCACTTCTGCGTCTTTGCAGGCACGGCTGTGGTCATTGTATGAGAGCTTCAGACGTCTTGTGTGATTACCGATTGGCCAGGGTCATCAGGTCAATTAGCCTTGGTATGTTCCCCTGATTTTGGCAAATCAGGGAGTTAGTCAAGTGAATATTATATTCTGGCCATGTGTTTCTGAATATGCGGCACGTTTCCGTCCTATCCCATCTGCTCGTTCAAGGTAATGCAGGAAAATACATCTTTTGACCTACCCTGTAGGCGTTGCGGCTGACACCATATGGTGTTTGGTGAAAGGATACGCTTGTGGCCTGGTGTCCAAGTAGGAACCACATTGGCCAGTCGACCTAACTCGAAAAGTTTTTCCCTTCATTCAATAACGAGTTTAAATGCAGTGTTGTTAGATTTAAGTGATAAACGAGCCGCCTGGCTGTCTACACATTTTCCAGTGCGCTCTGTTCTCCGTTGTAGTATAATTTCGGCGCAGGCTTCCTTAATGGCCAGTACCTCTGCTTGGAAAACGCTAAACTTGACTGCGGAGTTGAATGATAAATTGAGTCTTGCCTTTTCAGAGAAGACACCCGAGTCGGTTCCATATTACATTTTGGATCCGGGCGTAAATACGTTGGTGTCAAAACCTGTCAGTTGTTTCACGTTAACCCACTCTATTCTTCTGGGGAACCTGACATCGATGGTTATATTGAGTTCTCTTGGGATTATCTGTAGTAATCTCGCATGTTCATATGCGTTATTCTTCCAGATTCCAAGGGCATTTAGTCCGCACTAGCTGTTATGTGAATGTCAATTAGTATAATATGAAGCATTGCATTATGGGCTTCTTCTGCACACATCCTCATTGCCCCTATTTGCCCATACAAGCTGATCTCTGTACTCTATACAACAGCTTCTTGGTTGACGTCTTCCCCGCGCCAGGCCAACATACCATTGCTACGTAGGAAAGTATAGGTCTGATTATACTAGTGGACACTCATATCACCATTTTGGGTCGGAGACCCCATCGGCTTCCGAACATTTTCCGACAAGCGTAGTAAGCAACGGTTGATTTCTGTGCGCGGTGTTTTATGTTACGCTTCCAGGATAGTTTAGGGTCTAGAATCACTCTCAAGTACTTGGTGTAAGTTGATAGTGGAATCTCTATTCCACTTAGCCGAGGAGAATTAAACTTTGGTATCGTGGTCTTCGTGGTAAAATGCATGACCTCAGTTTTCCCTGGATTCACTCAAAGACCACTCCCAGTGGCCCAATCGTTAACTGATTTCAAGGCCCCATTCATGATTTCGCTCAACACGGATGGAAACAAACCAGCCACCATTATTACCACGTCATCCACATACGCCTCGGTTTTGATCCTCATATTTTCATATTGTCCAGAATTTTGTTGATTACGAGTAACCAAAGTAAGGGAGAGATGTCTCCACCTTCTTCAGTTCTTCCCCTATTCACTCGTTTTGATGACTCGCTGTTGTCCGTAGAGGCGTTGATATTTCTGCTCTGTAGCATTGTCACTATCCAACTCTTGAGGAATGTTTCCACTCCTAGAACTTCAAGCGATTCTTCTATATCCGATGAACTGACATTATTGATTGTACCCCTAAATCCAAGAAGGTCGCGAGGGTATATTGTTTGTGTTCCAATGACCCCTCATAAGTTCTGACGACCTCGTGCAGGGCTGTATCGGTTGGACGGTCTTTTAAATATGCATGGTAGCTGCATGATATTTTGGGCGATCCATCTATTTTCGTGCCGATGTATTCGTCAATTAGCCTTTCAATCGTTTTCAGAAGAAACAATGAGAGGCTGATCGGGCTGAAATCCTTAGCGCTCTCATGACTCAGTCTTGACGCCTTGGGAATGAAAACCACACTTAACTGGCCCCAGCTCTGTGAGTCATCAAGATCGGAATATGATACAAATCCACGGTTTAAATATCACTCCCTTGCTTTGCAGAATTTTTGGTATAATACCATCGGGTACCAAAGATTTATAGTATCTGAGAATTGGGTTGATAATGTTCGCACCTCCCTGGATGTGTTTTCGCATCCCGGGAAGTGTGTTTTCATGACTATCTCTAGTGATTCAGCAAAAGTATTTGACCACCTTCCATATGTGGGGTTTGAGTGCCCCTACGTCATTATTTTGCTCAGCCTAGTTGTATCCTGTGTGTTCTCCATCGATCCACAAAACTTTGACCCGGATCGTATTTTTGCAGTGGCTATTGCTTATACTCTAACTTTATCCTTATACGGGTGCCAGGATCCACTTATATAGCTTGGATTGAAAGCTTTGCGATATTCTACACTTAGCATTGTGAGCTCATCTGTTCACCAATGCGGATAGGGTTTCTTTGAGCGTGACTGAGGACATGACACCATAGGATTGTCCAACTTGGATACAGCTTTACCACGTGTGTAGTGGCATTAATGTGTTGCGCGGACTCAGGAAGTTTACTTTTCAGAACCCTGTTAAATTTGTCCAAAGTAGTTGTGTGGGGATTCCGATAGCGTCTCATGGAAGTCGTTTTCGCAGAAATGTTAGACAATATCCAGTTGTGGTCCGAGACGGATTTCTTTCCAAGTACTGTCCAGTTTTCTATCTCTGCTATTCTGTTATCTGATATCAGGGTGAGGTCAATGACATCTGACCACCCAAAAAATTTATTTAAAGTTGCGTTAGTGCCTCTGTTGTAAATTGTAAGATTGTTAGTATTAATAAAGTTTAAAACGGACTTAGAGAACATTACTAGTAAGCTAATTGGTCCTAAAGATAAAAGAATATCGATAAATTTTGATTTTAGAAACGTTTAATTATTTCGATTTTGAAAGAGTCCTTGATTTTGTGAGCAGATTGTCAAATAAAGTAATTTTAGGAAGAATTAAACAAAAGAGTGTTTTTAAAACTAATAATCAGTATTGTAATTTTTTATTTTCCACGGTAGTTTAATTTGCGTTACTCTATCTAATGCAAATGTAAAATAATTAATTACAAAAATGTGAATTTCCAGTTCCTCAGGCAATGCAAATGCTGGTTGGGGAATCGGATGACAATTGTAACGAAACATGGAAATGCTTTTAATTATATTGAATTTGTTTGACTGCTGGTATATCTGTTTCTAACGTATTCCATATACAGAGGTTTGTGACTTCGATTGGTGGTGCCTCGTAGTACTTTCAAGTTCATATACCTGTACATATAAAATATCGAGGGCTTATATTCAAAACTTGCTATCAGGAATTTTTATGAAAATGGGTTTTTTATAGCAACGTGTTCACTGATTCAAGTGTCATTTGTCATATTAATATGAAAAAAAAAAAATATTTCTAAAACATAATTTTTCATAATTTTGTGATTGTGCTATCTACCTACACACGTTTTTTGTTAATAAAAAAAAGTGCTATCTGCATAAAATATATTAAATATTTTGTTTTTCATATAATTGTGAATTTAAAAGAAAGAAAACCATGGATTGTAATTCCTTACAGCTTATTGCAATGGAGTATAGTTCATCTAACGAAGATGAGGACGACCTTATATCAGGTTTGTTGTATAAAAGTTCGTAACAGTTGTAATTGTTAGCAAACATTTACTCTAGATTCAGAGAATGAACAAATTAATCAAAATGCAGTCTCATCTCGTAGAAGAAAACGAGGCCATTCTTCTGCTTCAGAAACTCGTCTATATAATATGAAAAGGCGAATGAAAGGGATGCAATACTTTGGATTTTCGACTATCGATAAAGTTGTCAAACAAAATGTAGCAAAAAAACAAAGAGAAATTGGACCCGCATGTTTGTCGAAAACTTGCATAAAAAGTTCAGTTAGACACTGTCAAAAATTCGATGACGCAACTAGAAAAAATATATTTAAAATGTTTTGGAGTGTGTCCTGGGAATCAAAGCAAGTTTATATAAAGGCTCACGTGACACAGCTCCCTACTAAAAGGAGAACAGTTGAAAATCCAAGAAAACAGAATAGCTTCATTTATAAACTTCCATACAACCACGAAATCCTTCAAGTGTGTAGAACTTTGTTCCTTTCCACTCTCGGTATAAATAGAGGAATGTTAAGATATTGGTTGGTCAATAAAAGCCCAGTTCAGTTGTCTAATGATGATAAACAACGGCCTAAAAAAGATTTTAAAAAGGGTGGCTGTAAAACATACTTAAAGCAGTATTTCGAAAAACTGGACAAAATGGAAAGTCACTATTGCCGCAAAGACAGTAGTAAGATATATATAGCAACTTCATTCAAAAATAAAGCCGATATTTATAAGAACTATGAATCTAAATGTCTTGAGAATAAGGTTCGTCCGGTATCAACTTTTACGTTTTACAACTTTTTTGAGGAACATAATATGGCTCTATATAAGCCTCGAAAAGATGAATGTGACACATGTGTCGGTTTCAGAGCCAAACAAGTTGCATTAGAGGAATATACAATACATATTTTGAAAAAAAAACGTGCACAATTGGAAAAATAACAGGACAAAGTTGTAGCTCAAGAAGGAAAATGCCATGTCTTTACCATGGATGCACAAGCAGTCAAACTTTGTCCCGATATAAACGCATCCGCTATTTACTATAAACAGCGTCTTCAAGTTCACAATTTCACAATTTATAATCTCGCAAGCCATCAATGTACAAACTACTGGTGGAATGAAACTAATGGGGATTTGTCCGCATCGACGTTCATTTCATGTATAATACATCATTTAAACACACATTGTTTGTCAGATTCGTTACCAATCATTATATACTCCGATGGTTGTGGCTATCAAAATCGTAACCACTATTTGTCAAATGCATTATCTGTTTTTTCTATAGAAAATAATAAGGTAATTGAACAAAAATACTTAGAGAAAGGGCACACTCAAATGGAGTGCGATAGTGCACACGCTAAGATTGAGATGAAGCTCAAAAATCATGCAATTTATTTGCCGATGGATTATACTCGAGTCACAAAGGAAGCCAGAAAAACCATCAAAGTAGATAATGAAATAGTAAAAATGCCCTTTGATGCTCTATATCTGAACTATGACTTTTTTAAAGATTATACCAATAAAAGACTCATTCGTTTTACGTCTATTAGACCTGGTCGAGAAAAAACCGATCCCACCGTATCAAAAATAAAATCCCTTAAATATCTACCAAGTGGTAACATTGAATACAAAGTTAATTTTGATGACGAATATAATAACCTTCCGACTAGAATCAAAACATACGACGGTCATATTGAAGCAAATCCCTTACAATCTGGTCCACGTCCCATTCAACTAAGCAAATGGAAACATTTACAAGCACTGAAGCCTGTTATTCCCCAAGAATATCATTTCTTTTATGACAACTTAAAACATGCTGAGAAAGATTAATGGTTTATTGCTTTTTAATTAATAAAAAATTAATTTAATGTAAAACTTAGTAACTAATTTTTGTAATTCTATGGATTTAATTATATTAAATTTTGTTTTGTTCAAAAATCTTATTATTTTAATACAAATTCATCATATTTTAATAACAGCCGCAATTATTTTTTATTTCAGCTCATATTAATTTTTGTTCAAATAGTGCTATCTGCGTATTTGAATATTCGAAACAATAAAATTTGAACCTGCAAAAAGTGCTATCTACCATAAAAAGTCGAATATAAGGAATTAATAAAAAATTGATAGAAGTATCATTTAGACGTCGTTTTTAAATAACATTGTAAAATAAAGTTTAGTTACTACCCATACAGTTAACGAAAAAATCAGTTTTATCGCTCTCCTGTAAAATTGTGATTTTGCAGATAGCACTTTTTGAATATAAGCCCTCGATATTTGAAAACCAAAACTGCCAATATGAAGGAAATACTTCGGAAATAAATATAATTGGCAATAGACTGAATGGTTTCCCATTACATTCCATGAAGGAATTGGGGAGAGCTTCTCACAACCAGTGAGCTGTACGCTTTCTAGTTTTATACTCACTGATTGATTGGAACCTACAGTTTTACACCGGTTCCGAACGGTGTTTTTGAGAAGCATTTTCAAGCATTTTCATTGGCAATAGTATTGACGTTTTGTTGAATTTGCATTTGCAGAGGTAATTTAAATTAAACTACAAATTATAATTGCCATGTAATTAATTTGCCTCATGAATGACTTCACTTGTAGAATGGTTATAATGGAGGTTACTCATTTAAAAAAAAAATACAACACAATGGTTTCCCATTACATACCTTGAAATGATTGGCAAGAGCTTCTCACAGCCAGTGACTTCAGAAACCGCAGACAACCCAGAGGGATTAAAGCCTTTCAAAATAAAGATAGCATATTCCTCCAACCTGTTGGGACCTCCAAAACTGGCCTAGAACGCCAAAGCGCTGTTGGTAAGACTCACAATCGTCGGAACGAAGAGTGTTTAATATTTTCACTATTTGCAGAAACCGTAATCTTTTAGCTCGTTGAAAAACTAAAACTCTGCTCGGCTTTCATCACTATTTCGCAACAGGAATACCCTTTTCCCGAAAAATCCAAGTGACATTTGTTCTGTTTGCGATATGGCCCAGGATTCTGTACTACAAACTAAAATAGGTTGTACGAGAGTCTTACTTCTGAAGAGCTTGCTTAGCTCGAAATAGTTTGAATGCACATTTCTCTAGTTTACGGCAGATGCGAGGAAAATGAATTTGTCTAATACGTCTAAATTGAAACTGTTGTCAACACTCACTGTGTCCTTTAATCGGGTGGATTTGTGCTTGTCGTAGTCATTAATTTTGTCTTGTTCTCCTTTACTGCCAAAGCCACTTTTACTGATTCATCCTCTATTTCCTGTCTCTGCAGCAGTTTTCAAAGTGCGGAAAATGTATTCCCACTGTGCTTCCGGATCATGGGGCGGGAGTGCGTTGTTTTTTAATTACACTTTCCTGATGTCTGGTAAATGAGACACTTCCATTTTTTTTCCGTTGTTACTTTTGTTACACCGCCTTTTAATCAGTTATGGATTTGGAAGTTTGGCCACTGGACCCATTACTATAGCCCTACTGAGCACCAGGATATAGAGATCATGACTACAAGAACTTGATGGACTTAACTAAAAACATCCAAAAATGTACTTAGTGTATTTCAATTGTAAGCCGACGATACGTCTGACATTCGATCTGTGATCCGAATCGATATTTGCGCTTTGAACCACACGTATGTCCATTAGAGTGTCATTCACTATTTACCACTCTGGTTTTTTTGTCTGGATGCTTTTATGTTGGAATCTCGTACAAGTCACATCCATGTATTTACTATCATTCCTCTATCGATAGTGCCGATAGAATTTACCTATGGTTCAGTCACTAGGGACAATCTTAAAGCGAACCACAGACTTGTCATTCATGTGCATGACCATCAGCTATTGTTGATGGTTATTGTCGGTTTACCGCCCTTCTTGATGCCACATAAGAATGTAATCGAAGTTGTTCGCATCACTATCATGTTCTCAACATTTTTGGTAATACTTTTTCAAATTCATCAGTCAGATAAAAAGTTATCGACCATGCTCATGCTCATGAATGACAAGTCTGTGGTACGCTTAATGTAATGGCCAGGGAAGCGATCGTACGTTTCTGATAGAACTCATAGAACGTGTCCGTGGTGCCATCGTATTTTTCTTTTGTTATCGATTTTATACCATTGATTGGTGGTTAGATGTTCCCTCATGGGATTGAATCTAGAGACTGGTGTTTTGCCCTCCACAAATCCGCAACCAAATTCATTCTCATCCAAGGTTATCTCGAATCTCTAGGTGAGGACTTATGTAAGCCTTATAATTATCGAGGACATCTGTTAGTTGAATAGATGCACCGGGTCTTTACTTAAATAATAAGAGAATATAACAAGAGAGAGAATAAGAGAGTTCTTGCGTACCAGCATAAATTACAAGAAACCCGCATAAACCTTATTGACAAACGCGAAATAAAGTTAATGTCGCCGGTCTTTATCACAGTGCCCACTCTTAAGTCCCCACATCTAGCCGAAATCGTTACGTCTGGTGGGAAAATTTGTATATAATCCGATCATCAATTTACTTGATGACATGTGCCATTTTATATAAAAACATTTGTATTCATTTCGCTCCCACTGTATTGTTTTTATTAGTCCATATAGTATGTATACTCGTATACGTCATAGAGTAATGTCATATAGAGCTGTCATTCTTCTCATCCAACATTTCCTTTGGGTGGGTGCGATAGACAGCTAATTGACGTGAATTGACTTACACCAGGTGAAATTACAAGAATTGTTGAATTAAATTTTTCATGTCGTTTTGAGGAATAACTGTGAAATTTAAACTTATTTTGGACTGTTTTGTTATATTTTATTGTTAATATATATTTGTGGTGATTTATTGTTGGTTGGTTTGAACCATTGCCTATATCTAGTATTATTAAAACAATACTTTCGAACGTCCGACCGTCCATCTGCAACACACCAAATGTCATCAGTTTACTGAGAGAGTTGGCAACTCCATACGTTATTACTCTATAATATACGTATGCATGCTTGTATAATTTCTTTTGTTTTATATAAAATTAAAGAGATTTATATTTTCAAAACATAAATTAAGGACTAACGTCATCGTTGCCGCTCTTTTATGTGAAACAATATCCTGGACAAAAAAGGTAATTTATATTGCACAACCTTTCGCATGATAGTATGTATTTTAACGGACATTGTTTATTGAGCTTTCTCGCACAGGTTGCATTTTATTATTATTTTTAATCGAAATGCATAAAAAATATACGAACACACACATAGAAATCATTAATTCGACTGTCACGTTACGAATGTATGAAAGCTTGGATGTGTGCGTATTTGTGATATTATAGATGGATATTTTTCGGAAATCTGTATTATTTCCCTGCCCGTGAGTCATTTTTTGCAGCGGAAATTACAAATCATTTGCAAATTACACAGTGCTACATTGTTTGTGGGGAGTGGATAATGCATAGAATGGTCGAATGCATTAATTTAGTACTTAGAGTAAAACCGCGTAGAAAATCTTTTTTGTATGGGCCCAATCATATTTGACGATCTCAATAATTAAGAATGTTTTCCGTCACAATTCTATCGAAAAAATGTTAGTAGTTTCTTAAATCAGTAACAGATCTTAATTTTGTGTCAGAAGTTATCCCTCTATAAAATAGAATGAATGGTTTCCCGTTACATCCCATGTCGGGATTAGGGAGAGCTTCTTACAACCAGTGAGCTGTGCGCGTTCTAGTTTTACACTCAGTGGTTGGGACCTACAGTGTTACACCGGTTCCGAACAGTATATTGAGAAGCTTTTTCATGACTGAATACTCGATAGTGTTGTCGTCACTAAGCGAGGTGACCGTCATTCTTTTAGAGTTTTGGCAGTAGCAAGATCATAACCTGGAGATTTGCATATGGCTATTTGCATATGACTATCAGAGATCGGACTGAATCCCATTCAATTGCCACTTTCTTTTACTTTAACTTAAAAAAGTTATGCATTGCTAGTACGAGACATCAACGAATTATCACGAGGCATTCGATGTCGTACCGAAGCGAATGTCTTGTGCTACGTGTACATACAATCGTTTGTTCATATGACTGTCACATTGCTTTGTGCCTATGACGTTCCAAAGCAATTGCCTGTTGATGATTCGTTGTTGTCTTGTGCTAGCAATGCTACGATTTTCATTGCCTCTTATAGACAATTTCATTGCTTTCAGAGGCAATTTTATTGTCTTTAGAAGCAATGTTTTGTATGTATCAGAAAATGAGCATGAATCGCCCTTGAACGACAGATTGATTGTTTGTAAAAGAGTATGTATGTTTAATTTTATAGAAAATTAGAAATTATAATTATTCATTCAGGTATATACTTTTCAAGAGTAGTTAGTTTTAAACTAATGAAAATGTATGCGGGATTTCGCCTTTTGCGTATCCCATGTAACGGTAACGGCAGTAAAGCAATGAAATTCCTGGCACATGCCATGCAGTGAAACACACAAGAACATTCAAATTTGGTGCCTAAGATTCATTGCTTTTGTCTTGCTTTCAAAGATTCATCGTTTTTTTCTTGCTTTCAATCGACACGATATGGGATTCACACGTATGTTGTGTATTTTGTGCTTCTTCTCATTGTGGCATACGGAATCCAAAACACAAGCAACAATGCCAGACAAGGCAATGCCAGCAAAGCAAAGTGTATGTAAACATTAATACCATTGACAATGTGGTATCTTGATATGGCAAGATTCATACATATCATTACGATTGAAAGCTAGGCAAAAGCAACGAATCTTTGAGTAGACAACAAAATTGAATCAACTCGTGCACAACTCTGATGACTATGCAAATGAACCCGAAACTAAACAGCAATAGAGGTCATGGGTCTTCCTAGACGACACTAATCAGACACTAATCAATTCAAAGCAAATTGTGGCCTGTTTCTTCGGTATAACTCTTCATGTGGCAACAGTTCCGTTAGAGCATCGAAATATGGGCAATTCTATATGGTACACACCCATTTGCATGCCAGAAGGTTTTGGTGAACTAAGGAAATCAAACCCCCCCATCACTAAAAAGCTAGCTATCACACATCGGCTCAAACAAGTGCGCATTAGATCAGCAAAAATATTGAATTTATGGATCGCTCATCCGCCTTACTTCCCCGATTTGGTATTTTATTCCCATTTCATTCTGTTTATGCACATTAAAATTAAGTTTCAAAGCTCAACAATTTTTGATACTTTGGTCATGGTAGTTGATGTGTGACACGATTATCTGTACCTCTTTATTGCATGCTAAACTGTGTTTCTCTATGCTCACAGACGTAACATAAAAAGTGTAATGAAAGTATGTTTGAATTTGTGAGAAGAATACATTTGGCTTGAGTAACCGCCACTTGCTTATTCGTGGGTGTCCTTCGATGGATCTATTTTTACGACTGTTCGAAAACAATCGTTTTATTTTTTCGCGTTTCTGAATTTTTTTATAATTTCGGTTTATTTTTAAATATTTCTTTTAGATCCGCCCCACGTATTAACGAAATTCCTTATCGCACTTTTTATAACACTATAACTTTCTTTTAGCACTATTATGCTACAACCCAGTATTATCAACTATATTGGGAACTTTTGCTTTGGTTTGTGTCTAGACTAACACATGTTGGGAAATTTCTTGTTTAATGGGATGTTTTCTAGGTGGAGCCTGTAACCAATATTTAGTATATGTTGTAGTTTTGAACGCAATAAGAAGTACATTTATAAAAGCCAAGTGAAAGATGTTTAAAAACAGAACATTTTCTAAAATAAGTTCCATTTCTTAAAAAAAAGTCCTTATCTTAAAGAAGTACCTTTTCTTCAAAAAGTACATTTTCTTACAACAAATTTCCTTTTCTTAAAGAACTACATTTTCTTTAAAGAGTTTATTTTTTGTAAAACAAAATAAGTTTTCTTGAGATAAGTACCTACTCTTAAACATGTACCTATTCTTGAAAAAAGAACCAATTCTTAAAAAATTCTCATTTCTTAAATAAAACATTTTCTTCAAAAAATAGCTTCTGTTAAAAAAACCATTTCTTAAAAGTACATTTTCTTAAAAATAAAATAATACATTTTCTTGTCTTTTCTTTTCTCGAGATAAGTAGCCTTTCTGAAAATAAGTAAATTTTCTTAAAAAAATAACCTTTTCTTAAAAGAGTACCACTTCTTTGAAAAGTACCTATTCTTAAAAAAAAGTATTTTTTTTAAAAAAAAAGATTCATACTCGTAGCTCCAGAAAGTACTTCTTCTTAAAAATTTTACCTTTTCTTTAAAAAAACATAAGCTTTGAAAAAAGAAGTACGTCTCTTTAAAAAAGGACCTTTTTGGGAAAATAGAATACATATCCTTACAAAAAGCACCTAAAAATATAGATTTGTAAAAAAAATACATTGTATAAAAAAAATTGTTCTTAAAAGACCTTATCATTTTACAAAAAGTATCTTTTTTATATTCGTTTACATTATTCGATATTTTTTCCTAGAAAAAGTACTTTTTAATAGTTATTGATCTTGAACCGGACAATTATTGAAAACATAAAAGTATCTTTTCTTAAAGATCCATTTTAATTATCGTATATTTCAACGGGCACCTGAGGCGTGTTGGAACTAACTAGTACATAATATATAGGGAAAGGAAATTCGTTCCAACCGGGTGTTGCCTGACAACTCAGTTAATTTTTGTTTTTAATTTTAGTTGTCTTAGATCCAAGTTATTTTTTAAAGTTGTAATTTCCTTTAAGGCTAAGAGATCATGTTTTCTCTGGTTAGTGAACAAAATATAATTGCTGCGGGTGGGATTATTTCGTAATGTTTTTGGCCTATGGTATTTATGTATGAACAACCCCGAAGGGTCATGGACCTTACAAAACGAATATAACATATTTCGCCGACACAGGCTGTGCGTGTGTAAAATGTTCATGACTTTGTTAAGAGCTATATATCATTTACTAACCATTCTGTTGATGAGATGTTTTATGAGGTAAAAAGTAAAATTAAGATGGCAAATGTCAAAAAACCAGGTAGATCGTTCTTCAAACCAAGACAGGAGTGGTTCGACTGGAAGTATTTCCGGTTTCACTCTGACATGCAGAAAACTCTTCAGGAGTATAGAAGAAAACATACAGTCGATAACAGATCTCGCTTTCTATCGTCCAAGTCCAGATACCTTGCGCTGTGCAGTTCCAAAAAGCTGCAGTAGCAAAATAATAATATTATGTTGCTTGATAAGGTCACCGGTAGCAAAGAATGGTGGAAAGTTTCCAACTCTTCAAAGTCCCGAAGACGTTTGCCGAATGGGAACTTGGATGTTGATGACTTTTATGCATATTTTAGTTCGATGTTGCGAAATCGAGATGTTCAGCTTTATAGCTGGTGTATGCCCTGTATTGTTGACGCATTTTTCGACTCCCCTATTGAGCACTGTGAATTATATGTAGTTGTAAAAAACCTTAAATTGAACAAATCTCCTGGTGCCGATGGAATTCCGTACGAATTTTATAAATATGCCCCTCAGAGCCTTATAACCCGAATGTTGTTCGTTTTTAACAAAATATTTATGAATGAAAAGGTGTCTGTGTCTTTTAGAGAGTCTATTCTAATTCCACTATATAAAAAGGGTGATCCAAATTTGGTCACGAATTATAGAGGTCTGTCGCTAATAGATACTCTCTGCAAGATATTCAATAGCATACTGTTAAATCGCATCTCTGCACGGTTGGCCAGTAACAATATTTTAAACGAATTCCAGGCTGGCTTTAGAAAGGAATATTCTACGGTGGACAATATTTTTAATCTGGTTAGCGTTGTGAATTTGAACAATCTGAGTGGGAAACATACGTATGCATTTTTTGTGGACTTTTCTTGTGCCTTCGATACGATTTCAAGAAACAGTCATCCAAGATTATTAGGATTTTGCAATCTTTGTATAATAATACAGACAGCCGTGTCTGAGAAGGTTGTATGTTTTCCGATAATTTTGCAGTGGAAACAGGGGTCAAGCAAGGATGTATATTGAGTCCAATGTTATTTTCTCTCTACATAAATGACCTTCCTGATATTCTGCCAGGTGGTGTAAAAGTGGCTGGTATTGATGTAAAAATTCTGTTGTTCTGTTGTTCTGTTGAGTGTTGTTCTGTTAAGGAGTTAATGGACTACAGGATATGAATGATGCTCTACATGGATATTGTTCAAAGTGGAATTTAAAGGTTAATTTGTTAAAATCTAAGATTATGGTATTTCGAAAATGTACTAGAATACCTCAGAATTTGAAGTGGCACTATGGTGAGGAGAATATTGAAATAGTCGACAATTATGTGTATCTTGGAGTGGATATAACATACAATTTGTCATTTAGAAGCCATTTACGAGACAAACTTTCTGCTTCCAAAGTTGCTATTAGTTCAACGTGTTGTTTAACCATCTATATTGTAAATTACACTTTAGTTCTTTTGTAGGCGTCTAAAAATAGGTCTTTTGTTACAGTCCGCTGAACGGTGATATAGGAAAGGTCCAAGTGCTGTGCATAACGAGGAATTGAGGTTATCTTCCTCTGGTCCACAAATTTTTTCTAGATCATCAACATTTTCGGTCGAATAACATTCACGAAGACGCAAAGGCGTTGTCAGAATTTGCAGCGAATTCTTTCCCAATCGGCTGATTGTTGACGCAGATGGTCGGATATGGTTACCGAAAAAATCAAAAATATGGGCGAAATGCACTTCTTGCAGAACGGTTATTTTCATAAAACGTGTGGATCACTATTACGCAGTGTTCAATTAAGTACTGCCCCATGACTAAGCTTCCATAGCCTGTAGTACCAATTGTCTAAAAAAGCATCTCACAGATAATTACTGTCGCACGTTCTGCATTGCAATTCAGTCACCCGTACATTCATCCAAATTCAAATTGCCCACTCACCACACATTTAACCATAAATTGCAGCACAGTGTTATTTGTATTATTTGTTAAGGAAATATGCTATGGTTGATTTATAATACAGCGATTTACAATTAATAGTTATACTTAATTGGAATGGAGTTAAAAATATTACGAGAACTCGTATCGAAAGCAACTATTGCATTTTCACAAAAACACAACTCTATAGGAATACAAATAAATTGATTTCATTACAAATTTGATTTCCTACTTTCAATGACTTACAGATTATTTCGATGCTTGTATAAAGAGTATTTTATTTATATGTTACATATATATTATAAATAAAAAATTAATAAATAAAGATGAAATTTTATCGGGTGATTTTTATTAAATATTTGTATTTCGAGGACAAGTACTTGGACAAGTACTTGGAGTACATGATTCGTGTCGTGAAATCTACTGCTCAAAGAATTTTTATCGCAATAATGTGATAGTTTTTGTTTTCGCGAAGACCAACACTCATGGGATGTCTCCTATAAATGCAGTGCATTGCATTGGACTTAGGAAAAGGAAATAGGAGTAGGGGGAAAGAGAGAGAAGTACTTCTTCATGTTTGACTTAAAGTTGCCGATGTTGTAAGAAGTGGGGAATACACTTGCTGGAAGCTGATTCCACATACGGACTGTTCGGCTGAAGAACGAATTGTTTTTGTAATGCGTAGTTCGATCCAACGGCCAGGAAACAGAAAAGGGATGAGTTTCATTTGAAAACCGCGTCGTACGGTTAAATACCCTAACTTCTGGTATGAGGCCGTGTAACTCAGAGGCGGTGTGGCAGGGGCTGTGTGGCAAGTAAAAAAAAATGGTTTCCATTACATCCTCTGAAGGGATTGGGGAGTACTTCTCACGACCAGAAAATTGGCCGTTGTCTAATTTTTACACTAGCGTATTGGGACCTTCCGTTTTGCACCGGTTCCGAACTGTATGTTGGCTAGCTTATACATGTCCAAGTACGTGATAGTGTCGTCATCCCTATGCGAGATGACCGTCGTCGGAATAAATGTAAGGTGATCAGAGCAGGGATTGAACACACATTCTCATGTACATGAGCCGCGAACACTAACCTTTGCACCACCGATGGCCACAATCTAAATACCTTAATGACGACCGATGTCGTGGTGGGTTTCCCTATTATCCTTCAAAGAGTCCGAACTGTGCAACAGATGAGACTACCCTGACGATATCTTAATACGAGTACAATACATTTTAATTGCCACATCAGAAATTCACTCCCAAAATTCCTACTGCTAGTTCTTAATTACACATACACACTCATAGATGCCACATCATCATCTATCGAATAGTGATTATGGAAAATTCCCACTTAAATATCTCTCTTGAACGTTATCTCCCTATTTTATCAATCAACAAATGTGAGGCAGAGTTTCGAAGAAATAAAAGGAAATAAACATGTACGAATTTGAATGGTTAGTGATATTTGAGCATTCTCCGGGGCGCCATTAATTACACTGTGAGGCAAAATTAGATTTTTTCAAAATAATGGGGTTCTGTCAACGGATTCTGGTAGAAAGGTCTAAAAAGAATATACGTGTATGGGCGTTTTGCCAGATCTGATCAGAATTTTTAATTTAGGGCGGGTCACAGTTTCCGCCCCTCTGAACTTTCCTGCAACATATCGGCATGCAAAATTGTGTGTTCCTTAATTCTGAGGTACAAACTATGTTCATAAGTTTTATAGAAAATATTCAGATAAATATTTTTGTGGTACAAATGAACCCTCTAACTGTCACGTATAACTATAATTTTTACTTTTTTTTTTGAAAACTCGCAAAAAACGCTCGAAACTGTCTCACAGTGTTATCATTACATGAGAATGCTGTACGACAGTGGTTTTAGGAATTCAACCAAACCAACAAAATATAATAGAAACTGAACGTGGTATTACAAACTCCCGCTCGGTTTTGCGCCTGATCATTACAACTGCAATTTACATGCCAAATATGATTTCTGCTGGGGATCAGTGATCTATTTCCGATCTTTTTTCCAATAAATCCCAAGTAGTTTGCAATTTTTCACTTCAACCTTCGACGACATTGTAACTCTTTCTCATTCCATAATTCTTATTAATGTGTCTCCCACAAATGGCAGACCAAAACTTTATAAGTTCACAAAATTTCTGAGCAGATTTTAATTATTTTATATGTTTTGTTATTTTCTGGTTCACGGTAGAGTAATTCGGGAAAAGGTGTAGCCTTCAAATTTCTTGACAACTTTTCAAGTTGAACTTGTAAATAAAAATTGAATTTTGATCGCCAAAGATGTAATAGTATATGTCATAAGTAGCTATGGGCACAGAAGCTGCTTGGAAGGCGCGCTCTCACAAGTGCGTATACGTATATGAAAATGAGAGCAAATAAATCAAGCAAGAGACATACAAAATTTTTGTCAGTGCCACACATTCAAGCAAGCTCACAAGCACTTCACTGTAGTGGTGCCCATAGCTGGTCATAAGGAAGCCTGCACAAAAACCACACCTAGTGTGTCAAAACTAGTTCTTGAGTAAATCGTAATTAAAGTTCCTCCTCTGTGTTGCATTTTCATAGTTCACTGTTTTATATAATTGCATTCTTACATTACTTTCCGATGTTTTTGAGACTGTCGAGCGGTTGCATATGCAGATTGATGGGTTTTTACAAACAAATCCAAAAACAAGTGAATTCATGAAATTTGACACACTACGTGTAGTTTCATAAGCAGGGTCACATTTTTAAAATTATGTTTGTCGTTATGTGATTTTGCTGAGTACTGGTTTATTTTTGTGGCAAGCGTGATAGAAAAAATTACGAATTTACAGTAACGTTGAAAATACACCCCACATCTTCCGGCAAAATTTTCGTTGACCTATAAAAAAATATGTTGATTAGGAACACAACAGAGCAGGATTTTGTGATACCAATTCCATGTAAAAGCATTCCACTTCTCACGCAGTGTAAATATTGAAATGTATCATATTAATAACTATTAAAATTGGTGTGGACTGATTAAAATAAATGTGCAATTCAATTGTATTAATACTTAAAATTTTCAGTAAAAATTGTTCAGTCTACATTTGTCCTTAACTCCTCCCGAACAGGCGTAATATATCATAAAAACAGTTTCTTTTCTTGGACTCAATGCTACTTGTATAAGCTTCATCACCTTAACTCTTAGACGCATATCACTGTATCCTAGAGATCAGTTTGTGCGTCCTTTCTCTACATTCTGGACCAGACTCGCATAAGTAAGTGTTTGTTAAGAGGTTGTAGCAAACACAAACTATGCCGGTGCCACTGAGTTACAGTTGATACAACTAAATTGAGGTTGTCAGGACTGAATTTAGTCTCCACCACTGAAAATCGGTTAAAGCAACTTTAGTTGGTTATGGTAATCTATAATGAGGTTATGACAACCTGTCATTCGGATGCCATGATATCTAATGTGGTTGCGTAAACCACTAAATTCGTCTATTTGTGTTTCTGTTCTTGTTTGTTGATATTTCCATGTTTCTGTCTCCAGTGCTGTGTACATACCACCTAGGATCACAGTATTCTCTCCTAAAAGTATTCTCTCCTAAAAGTCTTACATATTATCTTAGCATCAGTTTGCTGGTAACTGACACAGTCTATGAAACGTATCAGTTCCAAGCTGAAAGCAATGTTATCCCTGTCGCAAGAAACCAATAAAATCATTTCTTCCAACAATCCAAGCTCTGGGGTAGCTTATGCCTAGGTTGCCTTTTAGCTTGTAACCATTCCAATGGATTAGGACAATGGCCTTCCTACCTTCTGCCAATTTGCTTGAGGCCACCGGAAAAGGTTTTCGTGATCCCTTTTCAATGTGGCGCATACTTGATGTTAAAAACCTTCAGTTCCAAATTTTTAATACCACATCTCGTCCAATGCAAGCTCTGGGAATGATTACTCCAAATGTGACTATAATCTTGTAGCCATTCGGTGTTCACTCACAATTTGTGGGTTTCATGAATTGAGACCATAACCTCAACGCCTTTTGACAAACGCAGGGTGAAAGTGGAAGAAGCTGGTTTGAACTGAAGAAACCTCAATATTACTGGGTCTCTCCACCGTCGTTACACGCTGAAAAATCTGTCTGTTTTGTAGTTTGGATGCTAGTCGCTAATATAGTATACTTGTGTCCAAACACGTTATGGTTGGAATTCAATATTATTTATTCGAGACACAATAATTAATATGTTATAATATATTTATTTTGTGACTCAACTATTTCTTTGTTTCCTGAAAACGGGTGAGAACAAAAAACGCGAAAGACAACAAAGAAACAAGAAAATGGAAGATATGGAATTCATGAAAACGATGTTCCAAACATATACATGGCTCCGGCATAATCTTGCAAGGGACGTTTTTTTTCATCGTGTACTTTCTTGGCGTCCTTAATATCAGCTTTGTCTTGAAACGCACCTATCGGCTCTGTTCCGGATAACCCTCTTTCGCATCCGCAACCATCTTCCGCAACTGCTAAGGACTTTACGAAGTACCCATATTTTGATAAATTCCCATTCATAGTCGATATAACATCCATAGCCTCCTGTGCCTGGCCCCGTTGCCTCAAATCTGCATCCTCATCCTACGTTATTATTTACAGTCTGTATGGTATAAACAACGATTATAAATCTTTGAAGGTGTCTGTCAAATCCCACCGGGAAAGCTCGGGATTTTCCGGGATACTCAATTGACTGGTGACTGGTATGGGAATGTTGGCATGTTCCCTGGTCTTCAATAGGTGAACCTGCCTCCTAACAACATTCAGTGCTGCCCCTAAGGATATCTTACACACTTCTTGAGCGCCGCTCGCGAATTGTTCACTGACTACTAATCTCAAACTTGGCTAGTTCAACTCAGACTTGACATCATCTCAATACGTAACTACATACGTTTACTTATCCTTCGAAATATTTCCGTCTTTCTCCCCTATGCCAATAATAACGGTTGCCTAGTCGTCCTTAAACAAATCACTAGCGACGTATGGCTTGTGTTCCTATTGACAATTCTAGCTCTCTTAGGCTATCTACGCTCATTTGGAAACCAAAGTCTTTTCTCTAATTGCGCCGATGTGGAAGCAGCTAAAGTATCTCCGTTTCATTTGTTGATCTTACAAATTATAAAAAGTAAGAGACCCTTTATGAGAAGTAATGGAAGAACAAGTCAATTAAGTATTAATGCGTGTTAATAATGTCCCAAATGAAGTCCTTGGGAAAATATTACTTTCATGGTATTTTTTACGTGTTGATATACTTTCTAATGTAGGGGTCTGCGGACAACACAAATGGGCTAGGTGCCTTACATATCGAAATTAACATATAAGTCTTGCCAGCTCGATGCTATCGATTTCTACAACCTGTTCATTCAGACGAAGTCGTGGTAATCCTGGCTCGTTATTCTACATTACATCGCAATAAAGTATATACAGCTCGCGGTTCGTATGTCGTCGGAACTCGCCGTTGTAAATTTTTGGACCGCTATTTCGTCAGCGTTCGATAACACTGCGCCATTTAATACGATAAAGTTGGATATTCGTGTCTCGAGAAACGGCTAAATCTTTGATGAGCTTACTTAGCCCGAAAAAACACATCTCCACAAGTATGTACAATTGCACGCTTTATTTCTAGGGGACGTTATTGCTCTTCCTCACGGCGGCTCAATTGTAAATAAATCGATATTATGACAATTACCAACGTTCATGTTGTCCTACAGTCGTGTAGAAGTTCAGCCTATTGAAACCATAAATTTTGGTTTGTTCTCATTTACTACCAAATCTACTTCAAAAAAAAAAAAAAAATAAATAAATGGTTTCCCATTACATCCCATGAAGGAATCGGAGAGAGCTTCTCACAACCAGTAACCTGTGCGGTTTCTAGTTTTATTCTCACTGATTGGGACCTACAATTTTACACCGGTTCCGAACGGTATTTTGAAAAGCTTTTCAGGGTTAAGTACTCGATAGTGTCGCCATCACTATGCGAGGTGACCGCCGTCGAAAGAAATTTTAAGGTGGTCAGAGCAGGGATCGAAGCCAGGATCTCAAGTACAAGATGCGCGCACACTTCCCATTGCACCACCGACGGCCACCCAAATCTGCTGCAGTAATTTCCCACACGTTTCGCAGCATGCAACTTTTGCTGCTTTATGTCATTTCGTCATTATGGTCTCAATTAAGATGTTGAACAGATCGCCTTGCCTGAAACCTCTCCTCTTTCGCTAAGGCATATACCAATCCTCACTGAGGATTTGGTGTATTTTTTTGCATTCTACAGAGGCTTGTCAATAGGAGTGCCAACCTCAGATGTAGGTTTGCTAAATTTTCCACATTTCGGGCTACCGAAGGCAAGCTTGCAACAGTGATAGTGTTGGTAGGGGTGTATTTCTTTCCGGGACTTTTCTCCAGTATTTGCCGTAATGTGAGTATCTTTTCCGTCGTGGATTTTCCGCGTCAAAGTTAACATATATAATGTCGATGACGATGGTTCCTCGAAAAATCATTATATGGAATGGATGATTGGCCTACTAAATTATATTTTAAGTTATGAAAAGTAATACAATTTTGTTTCTTTTTCGCGTACTGCAAAACTTACTAATTGACATTATCGCCGACTATGTGTACTGTCCAAACTAACACGGATCCAAATTCCATCGAATATCGGCTATTAATACAACATCACCTCGCAATACGCGATATCAGCAGATTTGCGAACCTTTTCGTAGTAACACTACCAGAGGGTATCAATGCCACAGCTGACTTGGCAGTTGGAGTACTCGTATAAACAACAAAATCAGAATACATTTCAGTGATGTTTATGGACGGTTGATTACTTTTAATGCATTCTAAATTATGTCAATTAGAAAGTCTTTTAAATTTCATCTGAAGATTTTTTTTTGCCATCTAACAATCGAATTCTAGGAGAATTCCAACTATTCCTGTGACTTTCGGGTTCAAGAAGAATAGCTGTTGCACACTCTTGGTATATTGCTCTATGAAAACTGCCTCTTCTCGAGTTTACTGGAACATTCTGCTCTCGATCGGCCCTGACTGCTCCCGCTATGCCATCGACCATCTGTGGTGAGTTGATTGGGGTAGTTTTATAACGCTCACATACATTTAGGTTCACTAGACCAAGTTGGACTACACAACACCAACTTCATGGATACATAATGTTATTTTGACATAATGGTTTCCAACACGTAGAGCATTCAACATACCAATAGGATACGATACACTAAGTCTCCAAGCGTACACACGTTGCGAGCTCAAAGTCCATAGTTCAGCCGGTAGCAATGCGGCATTTCAATTCAGCCGGTAGTCCTCCAGGTTTTTTCCATTTACATCGGAAATTCCTGCTCTGGCCTCGTCTTGATTAGGATTGATTGGGCCATTGTATTCTATCTTCACAACATTATCACGTGCATTGGATTCTCCTGGGATAAGTAAAGCTAAGAAATGAACTCCCAATATTCCCAATATGTTATGCACATTTGCGACTGGAATAAATACAAATAAATAAATATTTTCCCATAACATCCCATGAAGGGACTGGGGAGAGCTTCTCGCAAACAATGAGCTGTGCGCTTTCTAGTTTTCACATACTGATTGGGACCTACAGTTTTACACCGGTTCCGAATGGTATTTTGAGGAGCTTTTCAGGGCTAAGTCCTCGATAGTGTCGCCATCAGTAAGCGAGGTGACCGTCGTCGAAAGAAATGTAAGGTAGTAAGAGCAGGGACCGAAACCACGTTCTCATGTACAAGTGCCGCGCACATTAACCATTGCACCACGAACTGCCACTAGAATGCCGTTCGTATATTTACAGAAGCCAGACCCTGCTCTAAGGTCGTTGGTTCGACTTTATATTTTTCGGCAAAATTTTCTGGAGTATCCTCTAGAATGTTTAAATTTTCTCCCTCTATAATAAACGGGCTGTCTCTTTATACTGATCGCTCGCAGTCCGCGTTGTAACTGATTGAAGAATTGCTATATGGGCAGACTTTTTTTTTTTAATCGGGCGAACCCATCGCCGCCGCTTTTACCCGCCCCTACCGACCGAGAGGGTACATTCCCATAACGTGAAGACAGCGTAAACATTATAGCCCGGTCTATAACGGGAGAGCAAGGATTATAAATTCACACGTTGTAATCAACTACAAAAATTCTTCACCAGTTTGTATATATACACAAACACAAATAAGTATAAAATTACATCACGCGATATTAATATAACAAAGAATTTATATTAAATAGTAATTAAGAATAAAACCAAAACCAAGTTATAAATCAGACCAGATAGAAGGATAAAGTAAATTTACATATGTAAAGGAATATATAGCACTAATGCAATCGGTTCAAATGACAAAGTATCCTAGACTTTGTTGTTTCCCAACTACCTGTGAAATCAATAAACTGATATAGCTCATTAAAGTCACGACACATTCTCCTAACTAGATCAAAGGACGCATAATTCGAACGCTGAAACTCGATGTGAATGAGTTTAAAGTACCTCGTGGGTCTCAATGGGACATTTATGGAAATCTTAGATACCAGAAATTCGGAACATATACATCCATCAATTATCTTCAAAACTGTAATAGAGTTTATCATGGTACGTCTACTACTAAGAGTCGCCAATCTTATCAATGCTAGTCTACTGCTATACGAAGGAAGATTATGGTTCGGGTTCCATTGAAAGTTTATCCGGCA
Source organism: Phaonia tiefii (assembly GCA_963931995.1). Classification (NCBI taxonomy): domain Eukaryota; kingdom Metazoa; phylum Arthropoda; class Insecta; order Diptera; family Muscidae; genus Phaonia; species Phaonia tiefii. The sequence continues at coordinate 101,357,687 of OZ008370.1, read as the reverse complement.
AAAAATGAGAAACTGTTCTTGGACCGATTCAATCATATTAACATACAAATTGTACTGGGAGTCCCAAACAACAGATCCATATTCGACAATTGGGCGGATACAAAGATTTTTCGTAACGTAGGGATCTGAAAACTCCTTTGCCCAACCTTTAATAAAGTTCAGAACACCTAAGCATTGTTTACCATCGTAATTATGTGGGAGTTGAAATTCAATTTTATTTTCAAAAAAACACCAAGATCAAAATGTATTTTGCCGAAATGAATGATGACATAGAGAACATGATGACATAGAGATCTTCACGTCATCAGCGTACGTTATCAATTTAGAGTGCATTTTGGAGGCGGGTAAATCGTTAATGACTAACAAGAATAGAACCGGGACAAGATGACTGCCCTGGGGCACCCCAGATGACACAAAAATAGATCTTGAGAATGATCAGCCAAATGAAACCATCTGTTCTCGGTTCATAAAGTAGGAACTAATCCAATTCAGAATGTTACAATTAAAACCCATTGCCCCTAGTTTATATAATAACAAATTGTGGTTAACTTTAGCAAAGGCCATACTAAAATCGGTAAAAATCTCAACAGTTTTGATCTCCATTAATAAAGCCGTGAATAACAGAAGAAGAAAGCAAATCGGAAGCAAATTAGTCACGGTGGAACGACCCTTCCGAAAGCTATATTGACATGGATCTAAAAAAAAGGAAACATGATGAGTAATTACTAACGTCTCAAAAAGATTAGGAATGGCACTCAATTTTGCAATTTGACTTGTGGACTTGTGGAGAGGGACTATATAAGAGCTCTTCCACGGTGCAGGAAATTGACCGAACTTCAACGAAGCGTTAAATAAGAGAGCCAACGATAAGCTGAGAGTATTCCAACATAGAGTCCGGCTTATTACTCCATATATTGCATCCCATCTGTTGACTTCAGAAATTGTAGTATAGTGTCAAAAAAATATCTGCACTGCGCTACAGAAGCATTGGGGGTGCGTACGGCTGTGCTTTTCACGTATACTTATTGTTTAAATATTTCTAATAGAGATTAGTTTTCTAAATTGATTCAACTACATAAGATGTAATTAAACTGAATTTGGTTTTGCGAACTACTGTCTCCCTTTTTACATCAAACAATTCCTTGGAATTACTTTAGGCTCTTTATAAGCCTCAATCAAAGAACTCTGAATGATGAACATAAACATATTTTACTATAAACCTATAAACATATTTTTTTAATTAAATAAAACAAATTTAATCCGTATATTTAATAAATTCCACACGTTTCCGTAAAACACTGGTTTACAAATTTAATAACCTCAAGTTATAAATATATTTATTTTTATGCAGAAAATAAAATTGTGTAAACCTTTCATGAAAACTAAACAACACAACGATGTGATAAATATAAAACCCTCTACCTATAGTCTATGAAATATAAAACAAAGTCGAGCAACATTTCGCACTTTACCCCAATTAAATTTATTAAATGCAAATCAATAATTCAACATTTCCCTTCAGACCGCACTGAACAATTCCAACTATAAATTTAATGAAATATAAAATCATACAGTTGTCCTACCATCATGAAATCCAATATTCATATACTAGGGTTACTACGCTAGCATTCCTTAAATTGACACGATTCCCTTGTCTGCAACCATTTACTGCTATGATAAGGGACAGCAGAGGAAGTGGACTGTGAGATACAGGAAAAAACACGCACGAAAAAAATCATGAAAATATGAGGGAATAACCATAGACTGAAATTTTATAATTGTGTGTCTGTGACTGTGTGTTTAGTTATTTTGCTTCAGTTTTTAGAGCCACAGAAACCCAGTAAACCATTTACAAGGATTTAATTTACGATCGAGAATTTTGTAAAAAAGCGGTAGTTGAAATGTTCTTATTCATGCAAAATAATGAGGTGATGATGAGATTCCTGCTGCCACATTTATTATGCCTTGGGAAGACCAATCTTACTAAAATGCTCGAATAACGAGGATGGTTTACTTTCAGTTTCACTGCTGGCATGATGTTGTTTATTTTGGAACAAGAGCATGGGCAATAACACAACATTTTTTTAGCGTTTTCGTTTCCAACGGTTCTTTGGTCACATGTGTTCCTTTGTATATTTATAATCAAATCGTTAAGTTTTATATGCATAATATTTCTCAGGATAACAAAGGCAGGATTTTTAACATTTACATACTGTGCATGAACCCAGCTGATGCAATTATTGTTCTCCTGTGAAACAAATGTAACGTCAACATCTGTTTTGCACCTTATACAACATAGTCAATCCTATACATATTTTAACTAATCTTTGTAAGTATGGGGAGGTTTCCATCTCTTTACTGACACCATCGAAAACATTTACTATTTGAGTTCTGTCTTCAAGTTGGATGCGCGTAAAAATTATAGGTTACACGTACCTGTCGCCTACGAAGAATATTATAACATTTATTTCTAAAGCTGTCTTTGTATTGGAAGCTGTGTTTTAAACATAGAAACGTAATGTCGCCAATTTAGGTTCTTCGATATAAAAGATGCACATAATAAAAGATGCATACACGCTGAAAAATATCGACCCCAGCAACATATTGCAGGATCCATGTACATGTTTGCATGAATTACTTTCATGAATTGATGATATTTTCTTTAGTGCGTGCAATTTATTTTTCAGAAATACATATATAATAACCTGTTATTATTGAGTTCCAACCATGTTATATTGAATAGCAACCGTAATGTGTTTGGGCACAAGTAAAATATATTTGCGACGAGTCACAAACACGTTATGTTTGACCCAAGAACAGAAAGATAAACAATTCTCAGCGTGTAGGTGCCACAATTAACGCTTTAAGGCAAACTTTTGGCGAGCAAAAGTTTTCGTAACTTTTGCTTGCCTGAATATGACTAATCTTCAGTGTTGTTTTGGTGCTAAAAGCAGTGATTTTGCTGCTTATCCTTGTACGCGATACCCTGTTTTATTCTGTACCCTTTACCCGAAAATCGTGAAATTTATTTCCAGTGCAATTAGTGAATTTTAAAACACCTTCTTCATCGCAATTCATTATTACCACCTATGCTGTGACGACCTTGCACGAACTAAGCGATATCAGCACGTTAGTATTTTGTCTCTGAATAAAGAAATTATTCACTCACACTTGTTTCTTTGTGTAAAATCAAATATTCGGTAAAATGCATTAAATTTCAATGGATATATTTGAATTCCAATATCTTGTTAAAACCCAAAGTGGCTTATCCAACATGACAGTCAGTTTTGTTTAAACTTTACCAGATTATTATTGGGTTTTTGTTGTCTCGGAAATCGAATACTTTAACTCAATTCTGAAATTCAAAATGGGCTACGCAATATAGCGGTCAATACTGCTAAACAACGACAGATTATCCTGAAGATTCTCAGACATCTAACTTCAAATATGTCCAAACTTAAAAGTCTAAAATGTCGAATTCACCATATGGTGGTCGCGATCATCACAAATGCGTTACATCAGCTAAAAATATCCATAATATTTTCAAATAACGAATGCGTAATGAAATGTAAACCAATTTTAGTTATTTTGAGGATAACCTGTTGAAACTTGTACAATTACACAGGCCATCAAATTGTTTAACCCTGAGACCAGAGTATACTTTCGAGTTGCTTTGAATCCGAACCGGATTTCAGAATTAAGCCATCACATCTGCGTTTTGAGAAATCTTAACCTGAAGCTAACTAAAATCTTGATTGTCACTAAATTCGGGACCATATAACATATTGTATTATGCTTTAGTAATGTCGTCTGAAAGCCCTACCTGTTGTGATAAAAGTGCAGATTTAACCTTAGCAATATCCTGTTACTTTTTGAAAAAATCGGCCTTTATAATTCATTGGTAAGGTATTTTTTCCAATCATACAAAAAAAATATACAGGGTGATTCAGGAAGTTCCGGACAAATTTCTCCAGCGTATTCCTTGGCTCATTTCATGAAGAAAAGTCTAGGACCATGTCCGAAAATGCAAGGGTGCGAAATGGCAGCGGGTTCAAAATTTTCGGATTGGCGGTCGGAGGGTAGTAGGGTAAAGTTGCTAACTTCTGAGCCAGTGGTCGGACTTGTTGTTTTGGGCTTGTTGGAAAGGTCGTTAAGAGGCCTTTCAGAATCAATAAAAAAAAGTAGAAAAAAGTCAAATCGCCGAGATACAAAACCAAACATTTTTGCGTTTCAATAAAATGGTCATAACTTTGGAACGGTAAGAACTCTGGGCTTCGTGTAGGCTATTTTGGAAAGGTAAGAGGTATGACTATTTTTTGGCAGAAAAAAAAACATAAGTTGCCTGCCATCTGGCTGAGCAAATTGAGGTTATGTGAATTTTTTTTCCATTTTTTCCGAAAGCTCTTTATCTGGGCGATTTGACTGTTTTCTACTTTTTTTTTATTGATTCCGACCACTGGCCCAGAAGTTAGCAACTTTACCGTCCGACCGTCAATCCGAAAATTTTGAACCCGCTGCCATTTCGCACCCTCGCATTTCGGTCCTAGTGGACTTTTCTTCATGAAAAGAGCCAAGGAATACGCTGGAGAAATTTGTCCGGAGCTTCCTGAATCACCCTGCATTTTCTTTTACATTTTGCGTTTAGTTTACGGCGAATACTATTGTTCTATAATTTTTGAATTTTGTATATGTCGAGACCTTAGAACTACAAGGTTCTAAGTGCACCAAAGTATATTTTGAGAAACACAAGATTAAATGTTTGTGGTTAACCACATTACACATTGCATTTGATATCTCGTAAACGAAAAGGGATTTAGTACGATGCGATATCTGGATTACTTTATCAAAACTTATTGTTCTAAGGTCGCGATGTCTTGTTATCCGAGGTATCATCAGTTGAAATACCGTTGGTATTAGAATGAATTCGCCGTAAAATAAAAACAAAATATGTATATAAGTAGAGAAAATCTTATTATTTGCGAACCTACCACACCAAGAAATTTTCTCAAAACGGGAATAAGATATTGGTAAGGCTTAAGCTATATTTTGAATTCAAATGGTGGGATTTTCTGATTGAATATCAAATGTTGCGAATAAAGCGTAATGTGCGATGTTATAACTTCCCGTATATAGCTAAAACTCGTTAGGTTAAGATATCTCAAAACCTTGATTTGAAGGTGACATTCTGAGGCCAGATTCGGCGTTAGCCCACCTAACACCTTTCAGAAAGTACACCCCAGTCTCAGTGCCTTGGCTTTTTTCAAATTTTGTTGACTTGTGTTCATAGGTCTTAAATTTTGGCGTTTGATAAATTCATCAATAACTGTTTGAAAACAAAATTGATTGCTGGTTGTTTAGGTCAGCATCTCCTTATCAGTAATAACTGTTTACAAAATTTTAAAAAATAATAACTCTGAAATTCAGAACTCGCAGCTGAGTTAGTGGTTAAAGAAATCGGTTTGTTATAAATGAGTTTAATCGAATATCATCAACTGACAAGGGCGCAATGTATTCTAAGAGTAGTTAGTGCACATTGCATGTATCACATATTACACTCAATAATTTGCATATCGACTTGTGGGAAGGGCGCTGGTTAAATTTTAGTTTTAAAAACTGTACACCACTACGTATGAGTGATAAATAATTATAACAATATTTATTACTTATACGCACGAGTGTTCACCAATAAATGTATAAAACTTCGTAATTATAAATGTTTCTGTTCCGGACGCTCACGGTTTAAAAGTTCGAGGGAACGTTCGCTGAACTAACAACATATTTGAAGTGCTAAAAGTGGCATTTAAGTGGTTGGGACTTTTAAAACGGTGCTACAAATACTCTCCGTACATACGGGTTGAACTGGTAAACATCTCAGGCTGATTTTTCCAGACCGTATAACTCGCTTATTGACGGGGACAGTATAGAGTAATTAGCCTTGAAGCGTCTTCTCAAAATCGTTTGCGCTTTCAGAGAAGGACATTATAATACCGCCTAGGGACACAATTGTTCGTTGTCATACCTCCTGCTAACAAGACCCATCTCCTGTTTAGTTTGACCCCAAAACCATTATCCGAAGCCCATCGTGCGGTGGTACGCTTTTGCAACGTTATCAGCGTAGGCAAAGCCTTTAACAACTATCTTCTCCAGAGACAGCAGAATACTTTTTGTGGAAAGATTCCATACTGGAGGCCATCTTCTGCTGAATAATCTATAGATCCATTGACCCTTATCTAACCAAAAGCTGTCTTTTTGGAAGAAGGTTTTGGACAAACAACCCGATATTGCTCTCAACCCCCAGAGCCATGATTACCGCCGATATTGCGACCGGATTTTCATTGCAAACGGCTTCGTCTATATCTTAAAGGGTGACTATGGTATATTCTTTATCAACAGGAGACCTTGAATAAACTGGATCATGCAGAACGTTTCCCTTACTGTCGCCGTGCTACTGTAATTGCTACTGTAGCCAGTAGTCTTTGATCAATGTTGGTAATTAGAAAGCTACCGAGTAATCTCTGCAAAGTTTTTAAGAGGAATAGAGATAGACTAATCGGTGGGATACCCTTAGGTCCCGTATTTGATTGTTTCCCCGCTTCAGGAATGAAGACAACCTTAGTTTCCCTTCATTTCAAAGGTAGAGGTTTTTGAGCTAGGGCACCAATCTACCAGCCACTGCTTGTAATTCCTCTGGCGAGACATTGTCCGGTCCTGGCGACTTGAGAAGTTTGAAGGTTTTTATAGCCCAAATAATTCTATAAGTATATTAGGTTACTAGTTCACTGGAAAAATACGATGGCTGTACTGCAACGGAATCTCCAACGGTGGTATCTAATTCACCCTCAGAATTGCCAGGGAAATATGTCGCCGAGAGTAACCCAGTGATTCTTCAACGGATATCGTCCAAGAACCATCATCTTCCCTAATGTACCCAATAGTAGTGTGCCTAATGTATTCGGAAAAAACTTCGTATGAGCTTTCCACAGTGCTGCAGAAATCTATTCAGGATTTATTTTTAACATCCTCAACTCACGGTTGTGCTGCCTTAGTTCTTTTATATTTTCGTTCCAGTCCTGTTGTGCTGTTGTGGACGTTGTTCTCTTAAATCGCTTTCTACAGCATTAGTATAATCAGATGCGGCGACCACCATGGTGGTCGCTGGGATCTTCATGGTTTGACCATGGGACATGCTCTATGCTCCCATTAGTTCGGACCTTCAGTTCTGGTCTATATCGAATGGATCTGTCGAAAGGGCAGTCTGCCTTCCGAATGTTGCGCGGAATGGCAAGTGTAAAGAAGTAAGTAGCGATTCACTTCGCTGCAAAGATTTACAGCATAATTACAGTCTCACCCTGAGATAAAAAGTATTATAAGAATATAGAGTACACCTTTGGGAGATTATTATATATATTAATCTCGACGAAAAAACACACAATACGTTAGCTAAAATATTATAAGCCTGCTTTTTCACAAGAAATGTGTTTTCGCCAAAATTATAATTTTTATTTAATTTTTTACACCTACCTCCTTTTTTGATGTTGTGTTTATATTATTAGAAATGATGAAACTTAATAGTATTGCTGTTCGATACAACCTGTTCAAACGTAGTTGATGCATATACATTAATAAGCATACAAATGCAAAACACTGGTGGCTTCCTTTATATTCTACCCCAATCCCAACACAAGTCCAGAGTAAACAGAAGCAACCAAGAAACGTCCAATACATCGACCAAATATAGAGTCCTGTACGAAAACAAACACAAATACCAACATCAGAAGTTTATTGAAACCCGAACGCCAGGTTTGTGCTGAATATTTCAAGTGTGTTGGTTTTAAGTTCGCACACTCGCATACACCTTAATACATGTAACTATATATACCTGTATATGTCTATGCCAAACCGTACTACTCAATCGTAAGGCCGAGACTGCTTTCCCTTTGGTAGTAAAATACTTGTCGGCATAAACTGGAAGTGAAAACAACACAACCAATATCAGTGGCCTGTAATAACCATAATGTGCTCAGCAATCAGCAATTTGTTAAAAATTTAAAAGTGAAAATCAACATCAGACTTGTGATACAAGTGGTAGTAGTTGGTTCGCATTACAAAAGGATACCATAATTTGCATTACTTTGCCGCGAGAGAAATTCTCATCTCAAAGTGTTTCCAGCATGTAAAACAATGCGAGCACTAAAGTAGGCCACTAACTGTAAGTGGAGTAATTTGGTATTAATTTTGTAAGTATCCTTACATTATGCAAAGCACTTTATTGGAATCCTTTGGCAAGAAGTCGACAGCAGCAATAAATCTTTGGGAAAAAATCTTAAGCAGATAAATAGGGTATATTTATTTGGGTATTACAAAGATTTTATTTTGGATAATTTTGTTCGTTGCTACACCAATTACCACCAGTATACTTAAGTAATCTCATAGGTGAGGCACACAGGGAAGGTACTCCAGTGATTCTGGGAAAACGCACACTATGTATTATGGCACATCTGACTCCAATGCCAGGAGTAAAATACGTTAGTATTTACCATTTATTAACCTTGGCATATAAAGTAGAGTTAAGGTTTTAGATGTCACCTTTACAACGGACGAACTGGAAAGTATGGTCACGGAGTAGAATGTTCTTGACAAACATTTGTCTTCTGGTCATGAATACACCATATTCAAGTTAAATTGGAACATAACCCAGCTTGAAGAAGTATGTCATAATATTAGGCGGACCGACTAGTCTCTCTATGAAAAGACCGGCAGGAGTTGTTAGGTACCTAAACCGTCTGTGGGCATAGTTTCACCAAGTCGTTACAAATCTATTACCTGGTAATCATTGAGCCAAGGCCAATGTATAAGGCTCCCTGATGGAATGAAGACTATGGATATAAAGAAGCCATATCGATGACAGTTTAATAAAGCCAGGCAATCGGACTGCCATAATTTTAAACTTGACCTAAGGCGATAGAATGTGATCAGTCAACGAAAACAAATGTCGTGAACGCTCTTCTGTAAATCGACAGAAGATGCATTCCAAACATCTAGATTAATAGGAATACTGGTGTCGGGCAACAAAACTGTAAGTTACCTGATGGACTCCTCTGTTCTGTGGACAACCTGCCGTAGATATTCTCACAATATCCTTATGGAACTCTTCGAATGAAGAGCGCGCTGTCAGCGAACATAGGATAGGCTCAAGGGGTGATATGATACCCTATAGCGGAATGCCCAGGCGGACATGAAATAGAGGTGATTATTAGTCCCCGACAAACCATTCGGAATTCCTCACAGATATTCTAAGGTAATTCAGCTTAACTCCCAGAATGTCTGTTAAATACAAAAAGAAGTAAAACGATCAATATTTTTACCTACACCCAGAGAACTGGCTGAAAAGAGTTTGTAGAAACCACCAATTCGGCTGTACCACCGAATTGGGGTTGCCACAACCGAATTGAGGTTGTCACGACCGAATTTAGTTCTCACAACTGAAATTCGGTCATAGTTGATTCGGTTGTGATAATTGAATTTAGAATTATATTCGTTCTGTCACCCAAATTGTCGGTTGAAACAACCAAATTTGAAAATACTTCGGATACAACAACCGAAATTGGTACCAAATACTGTTGGAGTAACCGAATGTGGAATCAATTCAGGTGCAAGAACCGAATTTGGAATCAATTCAATTGTCACTACCGAATCTGGTATCAATTCGGTTGCAATTACCGAATTTTGTAACAATTCGATCGCAATAAGATTTTTTTGTAGTTATTTAGAAAGGTAAGTTAAAATATTGTAATTATGGTTTTTGTATTAAATAGTCTTATTTTGCTGAAAATGTCTTAAGTCGATGAGGATATGCCGCAATCATCTGTATGGGAAATGGTTTAGGACCTATTTAAATCCACAGATAAAACACGCCAAAATTGGTGCGGTGGCCCAAGATGCCCGGGACTTCAAAAAAGTTCGGTATTGACATGTAAAACAAATGTATTACCCTATTTTTGTTATAAGAATACAGGAAAACATGTCATTATTTAATAATAAATAAGCGTTCAACATTTATTTGTGACACTATCTAAATTCGGTTGCGACAACCACTATCGAGGTTTTGTCAACCACTAATGAGGTTGTGTCAACCTCTAATGAGGTTGTGTCAACCTCTAATGAGGTGGTGTCAACCTCTAATGGGGTTGTGTCAACCTCTAATGAGGTTGTGTCAACCTCTAGTGGGGTCGCATCAACCTCTAATGGGGTTGTTTCAACCTCGAATGGGGTTGGGGTCCAAAGAGGTTGTGACAATGTCTAAGTTCGGTTACGGCCCATTCGGCTGTCTCAACCGAATTTTTCTGTAAGTGGACTGAGGCAAAAGGCGGGGCTGGAGAATATCAGATGCTCACCGCTCTCGACCTCATGTGTATTCCAGGAGCTTCTGCAGTAACCAAGTTTAAGTCCAACGAGATTTTTACAATGTCTAAGGTCTCAACCGAATTTTTCTGTGAGTGTACTCAGACAAAAGGCGGGGCTGGAGAATATTAGACGCTCACCGCTCTCGTCCTTCTGTGCATCCCAGTAGTTTCTCTAGTAACCAAGTGTAATCTTTTATCCGCCTAACAAAGAGTGCTCAGTGATCGCAGCTACTAGCGTAGAGATATCCCGTCTGGAGGTAGATATCAACTTTTTCGAACGCTTTGTGTTATATCTTGAACATATTTTTCTGGCGATCCTGCAATTTGTACGTCCAGCCTATCTATCATTCGCATGTCTAAAAGCTTAATATATATTCGCCAGGGGAGCTTATGGACTTTGTACAGATGAGCGGATTAAAATGGGCTAGGTGAAGTAGGTCCTTTTGATCCGCAGGTATAAAATGCCTATGGTGGAACTTAACACGTTGAATTGGTCTGAAATCAAGCTTGCAGAGTATATCAAATTCCTGACGGCCACGGAGGACATCAAGTTTGTGGTCAGCAAAAGGGTTGTACGTTGAAAAAGGGTACTTTCTCCGAGGATTGTTCACGGATTTATACAGCGGCGTAGAGACCGATAATGCACTATTTGGTTCTCGTGTGGTGGCAAGTATTTGAGAAACCTCCATATTGTGCCCTACTGATTAGGGTCCAAAGAATGGTAACGGTGGTTTGTGTATTACCCTGAAAGTAATGCCATCTCATTTGCCAATGCATATTATGTGTAGGGAGATTGCTTGTACGTCGGCCATCAGGTTGATGCAATTGACAAATGTGTCAGGTTCTATTGCAAATCTATTTTTTAATAGAACATAACTACTTTAAAACTTAAAGGTGTTTGTGGATCGTAGGTGGAAATATTATCAACATTTTCGCTGGGTGTATAAATGAATATTGGATGAGTGAATGTTGGAATCCCAAATATAAAAAAAGCATCAGAAGGACAATTTTACACACATCACTAAATATTAGGACGTATATACTTTCATCTAAGACACTATCTCGCTTTGCTACGAAACAGGTTTAAATATACACAGTACTGTGTTCAACACCCAAACTGATTAAACGAGTACCTGCCGGCTAGCCGTACATAATTTTGTTTAAAAATTGACATACCGGCTTCACCTGACATTTCAAGTCGATTAACCTGGTTTTTCGGCTTTAACACAACTGGTATAACGAGGCAGAATTGCAAACCTTAAGCCTTCTTCATTGCTCACTATGGTTCCTGAACCCATACTACAGACACAAAAGCCTTTCCCAACGAATTATTTCGCCGACAGTTTGCCGAAATAAGTTGTCGAATGGCAACAGAAGACATGTTTACCAAATCCGATTTAGACGTAAGTTCCGAAACTAATAACAATACAGATGGTAGTAATCAATAACACAATAAACAGTTTTCACAATCAACAAGAGATACAAAATATCTAGAGGAATATTACCACAACGATGAGTTGCCCCATTTGGGTAAATCAAATATTAGAACAGATAGGTTGAATAAAATAAATATATAAATATTTTACCATTTCATCCCATGAAGGGATACTGTTACACATTCTGATTGGAACTAGTAGTTCTACACCGATCCCTAAGGGTTTTTTGAAAAGCTATTTCATGGCTATGTACCCTATGCTCGATCTCCAATTTCAAAAAGACTGAAATGAATGATTTTCGAAAAATGCAGTTTTCCATTTTCTGATAAAAGCCTATGCCGGTTATTAACCGGTTTCTACCCCTCGATTTAACCAAAACATAGCAACTTTCAAAGAAATCGAAAGCGGCATGTTTTATTAACAGGCGTTTTGAATACACTTATTCAGAAATTTCCAAATTCATTTTTTTTAAATTTCTTTCAAAAGAACAACTCATTCTGCTGTTCGGACAATCACATTCAAATGCTAAAAAATAAGATATTTGAAATATAATTTTTTTTCCGTTGTTCATTTAACAATCTATAAACTAAAAATTTTTATAATAATAATAATAATCGAATTTATTTTCTTTTTCTTTTCAGGTAAGTTAAATGGCAGAAACCTTTTGCGTTCATTTAAATGAAATGTTATTTCTGTAAGTTTTTTAATTGAAAATGTGAAATATATTAAAAAAATTCCACGCCAATAATTGAGTAACCAAAAACATAAGCAAATTTAATTTTAATAAAAAAAATTTGAATATGAACTGTTTTCGATGATACAATGCAAAATTGTTATTAAGGGGCGGATGTGTCTCCCACTTGTGGAATATAGTGCTCTTACTTACTTACTTATTTAGGTGGCCTCAAACAACACAGGGATCAAGAGCCTTACAAATGAGCACGAACCAGCTTCATCTTTAGCTTTTCTCCTCAAGTTGGTAACATCAAGCTCTCGCAGGCTATCGTTCATATAGTCTTTCAAGCCAAGTCTTGGTCGTCCTATTTTTCGATGTCCTTCCAGTACGTCTTCGAATTCCTTTCGCGCACTGGTTCATTGTAATCCATTCTACTGACATGACGTAGCCGGGGTAAACGCGCTATTGTTATACGTATAACTACGTGGATGTATTGATACAGATTGAACGGCGTTTGGTTAATCGTTCGTCTATTATAGGACCATATATTTTTGGGAGCATATTTCTCTCGAAGACTCCCAGCGATGTTTCATCAGCATGCGAGATGACCCAGAATTCTGTGTCTTAAAGCAAGGCAGGTTGTATGAGAGTCTGATATAGTTGGATCTTAACCCGAAATAACACCTGTTTGCAAGCACAATTCTCCATTTGATTTCGAGGCTGGCGTTATTGCTTCGGTTCACTGCAGATCCGAGGTAAATAAATTGGTCTACGTTCACAATATCATCCAACCGGGTAGACATTTACTGCCAACCTCACTTTTGTTGACTCCTTCCCTATTCTCGAATATTCTGCAGTAACTTCTGGAAAATTTCGCCCAATGATGTCTAAGTCATCGGCATAAGCGAGCAGCATGTGACTTTTGCTGTTATTAGTTTTGTTCGTGTTGGCCGCATCTTTTCTCACGATTATCTCAATTAATATGTTGAAGAGATCGCACGATAGGGTGACGCCCTAACTGACGCCTAAATGGTTCGGTGAGATCTTTGCAAATCTCTACTAATGATTAGGTGTCGGTCAGCGTAATTCTACAAAGGTGTGCCAGTTTATCAGAAATACCAAGCTCCGACATAGCGTGTTATAGTTTTCGCCGTATCTGGCTGTCGAAGGCAGCTTTATAAACTACAAAGAGGTGGTACGTGGGGGTTTGTTATTCGTGGGGTTTCTTCAGGATATGTCGTAATGTGAATATCTGGTCGATACTTGTCTTTCTTGACCTGAATCCACACTGATAATGTCCCATCAGGTCTGCAAACGGCTTTAGTCATTACCACATTAATCTCGATGGGACGTTTTATGGGATGGATAACGGGCATATTCCACGATACTTCATACATATACTTGTGTCGACACAGTATGATAAGAATCCAATCATCGGGCATGCATTCTTCTAGCCGGGTTTTGCATACAAACGGATCCACGGACCGTTCCAACTCATAGTCGCCAGCCGGTAGTCCATCAACACAACCGGCTTTGTTGTTTTTAAGCCGGGAAATTGCAGCTCTACCTTCGCTTGGTCTAGGAAAGGGATAGTCGACGCCATCGTCCTGAATATGCTCAACACCATCATCTATATTGAAGTTTCCTGTGACTAGTACAGCAGAGAAGTTTTCTCTCCATATTCCCAACATACTCTGCCAATCTATGACAAGATTCCCGTCGTAATCTATACAAAAGAGGGGCCCTGATCTAGGGCCGTTGGTTGTGTTTGTACTTTTCGGTAGAATTTATGGGTTTCATTCTTTCTTCAACAATATTAAATTTGTTCACTCTCCCGATTTCTCCACGACCGCCTTTTCTTTTCAAACAAACGGATTTCCTGTGTCCTCTTCTCTTTATACCGCTTTGTCTCGGCACGCGTTGCAACCGATGGTGTGACATGGTCATGGTCATGGCCATGGTTTGTCTGTAAGTAGCTTTACAAAACCAAGTACGGTCTTTTCAACAATTTTCATAGACTGGGAATGTACTTCCACTGCGCTTCAGGATCATGAGGCGGGGGTGCGTTATGCGTTAGTATCCGAATCACCCTCTGCGCATACACAGTAGCTGTCAGTGGCAATTGCAGCTTTCCTACATCCAGCTGTCTTTATATCTGGTTTCGTGCGACTTTCCCTCTGGTTGGCCTTGGGCGAACCTTTGCTTGAACCAGCTAGTGATCCGAATCGATATTAGCTCCTCGACTCATACGTACGTCCATTACCAGGTGATCAATCTAGATTTTCGTTTGTTAATAAAGAGTATATTCAAATAGCCTTATGGATGTCTTTATTTTGGTATCCCCTACTATTGATCTAACCTAATCTATCCTAATCTAACAGTTACAACATGTTAGCGGAAGTGATGGCGTGTAGACTGAATTTACCCATGGTTGGTTAAAAGACAATTTCCCTACCGACTGTAACATTAAAATTACCCCGAATAATCATGATGTCATGGCCAGGGCATGTAGAATAAATCCCCATCTTCCATTCGGTTGAAAAAAATAGAGAAATGTTGCTGACAGTCCGGTCTGAGTGGCAGTGCTAATTATTTGTTTGGATTTTATTGTTACTGACATAGTTGTTTAGCGAGCAGGTTGTTTTTGTTAAAATTTTGGATATTAACAAGGTTTGGTGTTAGTTTTCCTATTGGATTTAAAATGTTAATATAAAAATGTCAAGAAATACCCAAAACTCATGCAAGACGGAATTATTTCGTGGGATGTTTGACATGTTGCACTGTTTTGACGGAACTACAAGTCGTCCACATTCGTAACATTCAATTTAGCAAAAGGAAGACTAGATTATCAAGTCGCGAAGGAGCACAATTAACAGTTATTGCTGGACCAGTGATATTGGCGAAGAAAAATGGTTCGATGAAGGCCCCAGCCCGAAATATGGACCAAAGACTGACACTATGTTGAAGCATTTTCTTCTCAACAGTTTGTCGTGTATTTTCTGAAACCCAAATGCGACAATTTTGGCGATCAACGAAGTCATGAAGGTGAAAATGAGCCTCATCGTCGGAAATGATTTTGTTCGAAAACCCGTCATTATTTTTAAAATATTTCTCAATATTAGTTTTCAGTTGTTTCGGCTTAAGGTCATAAGAATAAAAAGAAAACACTTCAAGTATATCTTCTTATAATTTTATTAATATTTTCCAATATTTCAACCAACTTCGTTGATCATTTTCAAGGATCTGATAAAACAAGAATAAACACAAAGTATTCATAAACATTATTGAACAGTTAAAACAAGAATCAACATAAAAATATATATTATTTTCCACAAAGGGAGAATGATTAATTTTAATTAAATTTTGAGATAACACAGAGGGCGTCCAAGTTTTTCCGCAGGCTTATGTCAACTGACGGAATTATGCAAGACGGAATTATTTCGTGGGATGTTTGACATGTTGCACTGTTTTGACGGAACTACAAGTCGTCCACATTCGTAACATTCAATTTAGCAAAAGGAAGACTAGATTATCAAGTCGCGAAGGAGCACAATTAACAGTTATTGCTGGACCAGTGATATTGGCGAAGAAAAATGGTTCGATGAAGGCCCCAGCCCGAAATATGGACCAAAGACTGACACTATGTTGAAGCATTTTCTTCTCAACAGTTTGTCGTGTATTTTCTGAAACCCAAATGCGACAATTTTGGCGATCAACGAAGTCATGAAGGTGAAAATGAGCCTCATCGTCGGAAATGATTTTGTTCGAAAACCCGTCATTATTTTTAAAATATTTCTCAATATTAGTTTTCAGTTGTTTCGGCTTAAGGTCATAAGAATAAAAAGAAAACACTTCAAGTATATCTTCTTATAATTTTATTAATATTTTCCAATATTTCAACCAACTTCGTTGATCATTTTCAAGGATCTGATAAAACAAGAATAAACACAAAGTATTCATAAACATTATTGAACAGTTAAAACAAGAATCAACATAAAAATATATATTATTTTCCACAAAGGGAGAATGATTAATTTTAATTAAATTTTGAGATAACACAGAGGGCGTCCAAGTTTTTCCGCAGGCTTATGTCAACTGATTTGTCCTTCTCTTGAATTTGTCAATTGTGTGCCTATACACATGCGCACATTGATCTATATCTCGTTTGAAATTAAGCCTTTTCTCCGATGGAACGTCAATTATATGCAGCATTTCCTGGAAGAGGCGTCTCGAGTAATTTTTCTCTTCAGTCAGAACTTCCACTTCGTCAACATTTGGTTTGTGTCCAGTTAAACTACAGTGGGCTGCAAGTGCTGTCTTTTGTTCTATAGGCTTATAATGAGCTTTTTGGTCCTACTTATGAGCAGATATTCTAGTTTTCAATTTATTCATTGTAGTGCCAACATATGCTTTCTGGCATATGCTGGACTTGTCTCCATTACATGGAATTTTGTACACAACGTTTGGCTTGTCATTTTTGTCAATAATAGACTTTGTCTTACTAAATAAACTATTCACGGTTAAATTCGATTTCAATGATAATTCATATTTTCAGTTGTCATATATATTGGAATGTTACAATCGTTCAGGGAAACCTGGAACATACGTTGTGGTTTTATAAATTCTGTCAGATTTAGTACGGCGTTCAGTCGGCTTGCTCGTCTCTGCCCGTGATATCAGATTGTCTATAATTTTCCTGGGGAAACTATTCAATTTAACGATTTCCACCATTTTCCCCTTATTCAGCAACAACACTATTTTAATGTTTTTGTATTGTTTTATATTTAACGTAAGTCAGAAATTCTCGTAAACCGAGAGCATTTACTGTGCTTCACCAAAGCTGAATTCTGATGATCAATAAGGATTTAAAGATATGAGTATAATTATATTGTTTGTTGTTGCAAGCGAAACATCTCTGTAAATGGGCAAATACAATTTGCAGTATTTTAGATCGAGTTCTCTCTTCTTTGAAATATGTTCATTCCAATTTACTTTTGGTTCAAGTACCTAAGTAATTTGCAAAATTCGAGTGAGGGATTTCTAATCTCTGAATATAACTGGCTATGAGCTACTCAGATGCCAATTCATCTAACTCCAATTTTTAAAAATTCCGAAATTTTAATGCAACTGGATCTAAAATATAAAATCTAAAATATAAAATATACAAACCCATCTTATATTATCATCACTATAAAGGAATAATCACAAAGAATTTTTAGACCTCACATCTGAAGGAAAAAACATATATGTTGCAAATTTGTGTTCAAGTTTCGCCCTCTTTCTGATTTGTGGAGTTAGAATAATTTACCTCTCACTAGCTTATATGAGTCATAAGGTAAGATAAAGTTTACGTGAACTGATTTGATGGTGATTATTTTCATTTGCCGTTTAGAAACTCAGCCGTAGATTGTAAACTGTTTCTACTGATATCTTGTCTGAAGCCAACTTTACCGTATCATCGGTAAATGTAGTCATTATGGTGATTTGTTTCCCTATGGTCATTTTCAATTATGTTTGCAATACAATGTACTTGTTGGATAGTAGAGTAGTTTTGAAAAAATCCCAATTGATGGTTTGGTATTGGATTATTGCATTGAATATGTGGAAGCATTAGCTTTAGAAGAGTAATATTGTTGATAAAATTGGTAATAATGATATTGGTTTCTATGATGAAATCATAGGAATCTTTAGTTGGTTTTGGAATCAAAATCAGACTAGCTACTTTCCAATATCTGTGTGCATGATTGAGTTCAAAATTCGACAGCGAGGCTTTCGTTACTGATATTACGTTGCGTATAATATAATTTTATGGATTTGTCGTACTCTGTTTTGTATAACATTTGTAGGGTAATTTAAAAAATATGTGACAGTATTTTGGGCTATGTATTAGTATTTCATAGTATTTTACAAAATTTATTTCAGCCACAAATCTATTGGAACATGAGTGGGATAACCCACCTAGTTTGCAATACTGACTACGGTTCAGAAAATGTCTACGATGTGCCTCACGGGTGCTCTGACCAGCAGTCTCACTGATGCACTAGGTTAGCTAAGCTAGAGGTGGCTGTCACAATTGACACACTTACTACTCTACAGAATGATTCTAAGTTCATTCAGCTTAACTCTCTGAGTGTTTGTTAGGTCCACCATGAAGTACGATCCTAGATATTTTCTCCTACTCATGCAAAAGGCCGGGCTGTAGCATATGATATATTCCTCCTCTCGTCCTCTTCTTCATCACAGCTTCTGACGAAATCGTGAGCTGAGATTCCAAGTGTAGACGCATGTCTGCCTAGTAAACAGTGTCCAATGATCACAGTTAGTAAATAAATGGTTTCCCATTGCATGCGATGAAGCAATTGGAAAGAGCTTCTCACAACCAGTGAGCTGTGCGCTTTCTAGTTTTATACTCACTGATTGGCAGTTACAGTTTTTACACCGATTCCGAACGGTATTTTGGGAAGCTTTTTCATAGCTAAATACTTGATAGTGTCGCCATCACTATGCGAGGTGACTGCCACCGAAAGGAATTTATGGTGATCACAGCTACTAGCATTAAGATATCTTAACTTGAACACACTTGCCTGGTGATCCTGCAATTTGTGCTACGAGACAATCTCTCATTTCCATGCCTGAGAGATTCGGTTCTTAGCATGAGCATGCATACATGTGCCCGTCGGTGGTGCAATGGTTATTGTGCGTGGCTCTTGTACATGAGAACGTGGGTGCGATCCCTGCTCAGACCACCTTACATTTCTTTCAACGACGGTCACCCCGCTGATGCCGATACTATAGAGTACTTAGCCATGAAAAACTTCTCAAAATACCGTTCGGAACCGGTGTGAAACTGTTTGCCCCAATCAGTGTGTGTAAAAGTAGAAAACGGATTTCTCACTCGTTGTGAGAAGCTCTCCCAAATCCCTTCATAGGAGTTATAGACACCATTTTTATTTTTTTTATGCAAACAATAAGGAACATACCCGCATGTTTCATATCCAGTGGTGCAGGTCAGACAGTTTCTAATCTTGTCAGCTTACTAGTTCTATGGTTTCCTGGAATGTTGCAGTGCGACGGAATCTATACAAAGTAAATGTCGATCTAGAAATGCACGGCACCTGTGGGCAGTTCATGAAGGCAGGAATGCAGATTGCAGGAGTTTTATATCAGCAGTCAGACTATATGTTGATACCCTAGGCAGTGTAGTCATATTCTCCCAGCCAAAGGACAACTTCCTCGATTGGCCAAGTTCAAGGCCAGTTCTATGCAATAGAATGCAATCCGTACCTTGCCATATAGTTTGTAGCCGTCATTGTGGATGCCCAAATACCGTATATAACCTTTTATGCATCTCTTCCAGTCCTGTCAGTCCCGAATATGAGTGGAAAAGTATCCCTCAAAGGTTGACAACCACATATAATTGGTATTTACTCTGGGTAGCTGAAGACGTTTTAAAATCAATCCATGACCATTACGAAGAATTTCCTAGGCGGATTGCCGACTTTGCAGCCGTTTGCGTTCCCAGTAATTCTAGTGGTAACATGTGGAGGATAACCCCTAAACCTCGGTGGGGCTTGTGCAAAGGGCAGCCGCGAAACACACCATTGCCATTCTCTGGACTGTTGTCAACAGACTAAGGTCAGTCGATTTTTCCAGTACTGACCACCAAACACCAATGCCGTTAAAAAATATCGGGCGGACTACAACTGTAAATATCCAGTACACTATTTTTGGGGATAGACCCTACCGTTCTCCGATGTACCTTCTTCACGAATATAGGATCAACTGTGTCACTACTGACCCCATCCATAATGTTTGTCTTGACATTATGCATTCTGTCGGGAATTACTCCTAGATATATTGATGTATCCTGTAGGCACATTTCTCTACCACATAGATACAAGGGATGATTTCATGAAACCTTCGGCTTCCTGAAAGAGAGTCGAGCGCAGTTTTCTCTGGATTTAGACCCAGTCCATTCTCCGTAGCTTACTTACAGAGTTTTCTTATTTAGTTTGCAGGTCATCAGCATATTCTACGGCTGTGCAACCGGATCGCTCCACCTCCAGCAGAACACTATTCAGTGCTAATTTTTAGAGGAGGGGAGACAAGACTCCCCCTTGGGGTGTTACTCCATTCACATTTCGTGTTGAGGTCGTGTGTCCCAGGGACGAGGTTATGCTCCTTCTCGTAAGTAATTCATAGATCAAATTAATCATCCCCTGCTCAACAAGAATTGTCGGTACACCTGTTTTTATCGGTCTTGGCAAGACGTTGTTAAAAGTTCGACAAGAGGGTATTCGACAAGAGTGTATTCTTCCATGTAAATTGATTTTCTATGTAGCTCACTAGCGTGTGCAGTGCGGTGTCGGTAGATGTATCCTGGTTGTAAGTGTGCTGGAATAGGGACAACTGAGATATGGTCGTCCGCAGATATGAGCCGGATTGATCTAGAGTTCTTCGTGCCGGATTGATCTAGAGTTCTTCGGACTAATTTGCGCTGATTTCCCCGCTTGTGGATTGAATAAATTAAATAAATAGTTTCCCATTACATCCCATGATGGAATTGGGGAGAGCTTCTCGCAATCAGTTAGCTGTGCGCTTTACAGTTTTACACTCATTGATTGGGACTTATAGTTTTACACCGGTTCCGAAAGGTATTCTGAGAAGCTAAGTAGTCGATAGTGTCACCGTCACTAAGCGAGGTGACCGTCGTCGAAAGAAATGTAATGTGGTCAGAAAAGGAATCGAACCCACGTTCTCATGTATAAGAGTCGTGCACTCTAACCGTTGCACCTCCAACGGCTGCTGTGGAATGAATACCACCTTGAATTCTCTCCATTTAACTGGAATAAAGGATAGGTTGATGCAGCTCGTATTAAGTTTAGAAAGCCAGGCAACTAAAATATGTAGTCCACTTTGCAACCCAACTGGTGTTATGCCATCTGGCCAAGTGATTTGTAGTATTTGTACTTATATTTGTGTTGATGCACTAAATGTTATATTTATTGCCGGTGGACATTATAGGCAGATATATTGGAAGTTACTTACAACATTACTGCATTTGTCCACTACCCGAAGGCGGAACCACTATTCCATCACAAATACCACACACTCATACATGACAGGGATACATGGAACAAAAGAGTGCCTGGTTAGAGATATGTGCGAATTTTTATACTGGTGTGACGAAACTGAGTGATCAGGTGGGCTATGGGGCATACTCTACGAAACTAGGGTTGTCACTGTCTTGTAGACTACCTGATCATTGTTGCGTATATTAGACGGAAATTTTCACGATTACATAAGTCAGCGACTGGCTGAGGGATAATTGTCTATCAGTCATGGAGGTTGATGTCTTCTCGGACAGTCAGATGGTATGCCTGTCTCTGACAGACGTTGAATGTATAAATACTGTTGCCAGGTACGTGCTTAACATCTGACTGTCCGAGAAGTCGTTCCCTCTGTGAGCGCTGGACTATTATTCCTCAGCCAGTCGGTGACTTGTGTAACCATGAAAATATCCGTCTAATATACACAAGATCACTTAAGGAGATGGGGGAGCAGTACCACATCCACCTCATAGTGTTTTCTGGGCACAGGTAAATTCCATAGAACTGGATGGGGATGAGCTGGGCAGACTAGGGACTATCTTAAGGAGATGGCCGCAAGATCACTTAAGGCGATGGCCGAGCAGTACGACATCAACCTCATATTGTTTTCTGGGCGCAGGGAAATTCCGTAGAACTGGAGGGGATGAGCTGGCAGACTAGGAAGTTCTAGAGGTCCAACAAGAGTTGGTTTGTTCTAGCTTTGTCGGGACACTGTCAGATAACTAGACATGCAGTGAGAATTCAAGTCAGGATTAATGACTTCTGTAAAAGCTGTTGTTTAAATGATGTAGATGCGCATTTAACAAATAATATTTGTTCTCCATACAATGTTAGCGATAATCTAACGGCAGAGTGTTTGCGTTTAGAGCATTTTATAGCTACGGTCTTTTCCACATTACATCGAAATCCCCTCGC
Organism: Phaonia tiefii; assembly: GCA_963931995.1. Lineage (NCBI taxonomy): Eukaryota > Metazoa > Arthropoda > Insecta > Diptera > Muscidae > Phaonia > Phaonia tiefii. The sequence continues at coordinate 101,335,147 of OZ008370.1, read as the reverse complement.
ATCGGCACATTTATTAAGTCTGTTTTGTAAGTAGATCTCTGCAATTTAGAAGTCTTGTGGAATGGTGTTGCCTGTCAAGCAAGAAAAAGTTAAGTTTTGTAGAGAGTTTGAAATAAATGCAGCCATATTGCCTTGATTTTGCGATGAGTTAAGTTTGTGGAGGATTTTGTTCCTCCACTCATAGTCACGAGCTTTTTGTGTATCTAAAAAAAGGAGAAGATGAGAAGAAACGAGAAGTTTTCCATGATTTCAGTCTAAAATTAAGTTAAATTATCGATTTGTCCTCGTTTTTGCATAAATCCTGATTGATTATTATTTAATATTTTATTGTTTTCTTTACACCAAATTATTCTTGAAATGGACAACCTTTCTGCAAGTTTACACAGGCAATTTTTAACATTTGTGACTAAATAACTATTTCCTTTAGTTTTATCCTTTACCGGGGAAGTCTTCTTTCGTCCAAATTTGGGTATTCAAGTTAGGAAGGTATAGAAATGAGTTGTTGTTTAATTTTGTATCATTTCGTATCTGATTTTATCTGGTCCTCACAAAATACCACCACATAATCTTAAGGAGGATTTGAGTTCTGTTATCGTAAATTCATTGGTATAGTGTTCACCACTGTTCGAACAGTTTATCAGTATATCAACAGAGTCAGTATGGTGTCAAATTTTTTTTGAAAAGTTAGTCAACGATGTCTTTGTCTTTTGCTAATGTAATTTTTCGTGTCCAAAAAAGTGTTAGTTTCCTCTATAATCGATATTTGGCAGAAATTGGTGGATCCATTAAGTGATCTTATTTTCTTATATACAGCTGACGAGGTGATCGCAAGTTAATGCTTGTGCAGAATTCAGCCTAAGTTTCCTTTTTTCTCTCTCTGATTTTTTCCCTTTAAAAGTACCTGTTTGTCTGTAGAAATTGACTATTGAATTCAGAAGACATTTATAGAATTCGCAACACAACTGTTAGAATTTAGTATAAATTCAGACAATATTTGTTGAACTTCAGAATAATTTTAATATGAAATTGGCCAGTCTTGTTAACACATAAAAACTTGTTATAAGAATGAGTTTGGTTATGAAATATTGCGACATTACTTTGAAAATCGTGGTAATGTTGCAGAATGTGTGCGAAAATTGCGTACGGATTTTGGAAGAAGAGAAGCACCGTCAGCTCCGTATGTTCGTTATCTTGTGAAAAAAGTGAAAGAAACTGGCATCCTCATCGATAAACCAAAGCGTGAAAAGCCAAAAATAGTGCGTACACCCGAGAATACTGCTGCTGTGGCAGAAAGTGTGCGTGGAAGCGCCATCAACGTCAATTCACCGTCGTTCTCAACAATTGAACATTTCGGAGACATCATTGAGACGAATTTTGCATAAAAACCTTGGTATAACGCCATACAGAGTCCAATTGGTTCAGGAGTGGAAGCCAACTGACCATACAATGCGTTTTCGCTTCGTTAAGTGGGCCAGCGATCGACTTACAGAAGATGCCGATTTTGCCAAAAAAATCATCTTTTCAGATGAAGCTCATTTTGATCTTGGCGGGTATGTAAACAAGCAAAATTGTCGCATTTGGGGCACAGAAAACCCGCACGCATACATTGAAAAGCCGATGCACCCAAAACGAGTCACTGGTTGGTGCGGATTTTGGTCCAGATGCATAATTGGGCCATTTTTCTTCGAAAATGAGCAAGCAGTGGGCCATGTTGAACGAATTTTTGTTCACAAAAATTGAAGAGGAGGATATTGGCAACATTTGGTTTCAACAGGACGGCGCTACATGCCACACAGCCGAAGCTACACTCGATGTTTTGCGTCCTGTTTTTGAAGATCGCATTATCAGCCGCAGAGCTGATGTCGTTTGGCCACCTCGGAGCTGCGATTTGACACCGTTGGACTATTATTTGTGGGGTGCCCTCAAAGATAAGTGTTACGCCGACAAGCCAGAGATAATTGACGCTTTAAAGGACAATATTCGTGAAGCCATTGGTGAAATACAGCTGCACACAATCGATAATGTGCTTAAAAATTGGACCGATCGTGTAGGCTACTGCATGGCCAGCCGAGGCAGCCATTTGAATTAAATTATTTTCCATTATTACTTTCAATTAAAAAAAGAAATTTGAGAAAATATTCAGTAGTTTTTTTTTATAGCATTTTAAAAAAAAAAAGTTATTTGGCGGACCCGTTATTTGTTCAACATTTATTTCGTGTAGTTGACCTTCAGTTATCACAATTTGAAAAAAAAAATAAAAATATTGCAATTTGTGGGAAGTGTCAAAGTGCATATTAAATGGTGTTTATATTAACCCTTTATAAACAAATTTAAAGCAACATACATTTTACTAATTGATTTCTATCAATGATACATTTTGCAAACATAACGTAGCCGCTGCTGCTAATTGAAAATGGATTTGCAAAACAAATATGGAGTCTATTTGTGCCAACATTTATTGGATTTGGTTAATTATCGAGTAAATTGAAATTAAATATTTAAACAATTTTGAAAAATGAGCAAAAACAATAATCTACGTAAATCAGTTTTATTGTATTGAATTAATAAATTAAAATTGCATTAATGAATTAAAATTTAAGTTATGACAGGAAGGAAGTGAGTTTTAATAAATAACTGCCATAGCAAAAAGATATTTGCTTTGGTAAAACAATTTTCTTTTTTGTATATACAAAGCAAACAAAAAAAAAAAACAAAACAAATGTGGTATTATATTGTTTTTTGTTCGTTAATGTTGTTACACAAATCCACGATATGGCCAACAACCTCCTCACAGTCGTATGTGTATTGATTGTGAATTAGTTTGTTTTGAACTTTGTATTTCTCTCTCTCTTTCTTTCTCTCTGTGGAAATGAAAAAGAAAAATTAGTCGTATACAAACTTTATCCTGGTAATCCTCTGATAACAATTTAATGTCTTTGTCCTATCGGCCCTGAAACATAAGACCCATATAAGGTGTAGTTTCAAAACAAGTCAACAAAGCCAATAGCATCGAAAGCTACTTAAGACTTTCGATAAACAACAAAGTTATTATTTGTTCGTTTTGCACAGTAGTTAAAATCAGTCTGATTTGTTCTCTTACCTTCCATCAAAGTATGGGAATTGAACGTGTTCATGTATGGGAACTGAACGTGTATGTTTAAAACTTTTTGACATCATATTTGCTGATGTTCTAGATAGGGAAATTCCTCCGTCAGCGATCAAGTTGATCATGATAGATAATTTTCTGTATATATCGGGTTATTCAATAAGAGCGCTACAAAAGTTTTTTTAAATAAAACAAAACCGGTTTTATATACCAATGAAATTCTTTATTTCTGTGAAAGTACGTTCGATGCCATTATGTATGGAAGTCGATTTCTTTTGCACGCTGAACCCAATTTTCGACGGTTTTCAAGCATAAATCGGCCGATACTGCTGCAATTTCACGGTCGATATTCGTACGAAGTTCATCAATCGTCGCTGGCTTGTTGCCATAGACCATAGACTTGACGTAGCCCCACAGGAAATACTCTAACGGCGTCAAATCGCACGACCGAGGCGGCCAATCGACTGTGCCATTTCGTGAGATAACACGTTCACCAAACTTGGTTTCCAATAAATTGATTGTGGCATTCGCTGTGTGGCTTGTGGCGCCGTCCTGTTGGAACCACATGTCGTCCAAGTCCATATTATCCAATTGGGGCCAAAAATATTCGGTTATCATTGAACGGTAGCGATTCGCATTCACAGTAATGTGCCGGTCTTGATCATCACGGAAGAAGTACGGCCCAATGACGCCGCCGGCAAATAAACCGCACCAAACCGTAATTTTTTCGGGATGCAATGATGACTCATGGATTACGTGTGGATTGCTGTCTGGCCAATAACGCATATTTTGCTTATTGACGAAGTCATTCAGACAGAAATGAGCCTCATCGCTGAAGGCGATTTTCCGATGAAAATCCGAATCATTTTCAAGTTGTTGCTCAGCCCAATTCACGAACGTACGACGTTTATGGCGGTCAAGCGGCTTCAGTTCTTGCGTCAATTTGATCTTGTAAGGATGTAGGCCAAGATCTTTTCGCAAAATGCGCCACAACGACGTCGCAGACATGCCCAACGCTTGAGAATGACGTGTGAGAGACACATTTGGGCTTTCTTGAACTGAAGCCTCAGCGGCAGCAATATTCTCGACACTACGAGCACTTCTTTTGTCTCACTGGCACGGGAACATTTTCTACTGTGCCTGTGGATTCAAAGTTTTCCACTAGACGCTCAATTGTTGATCTGGTAGGACGATTATGACGACCATAAATTAGGCGTAGCGCTCTTAAAGTTGAGGCCACTGACTCCAAATTTCGGTAGTAAATTTTAACAATTTCGACTCGTTGTTGGCTCGTATATCTCTCCATGATGAAATGGCAAACATTACTGAAGAGAAATGTCAAAAGAGCGGGGAAAAATATGGCGTCGTTTGCTGTCCCTATCGATTTACTTTTGTAGCGTCTCTGTTGAAAAACCCTTTATTCCAAATATTATTCCGTGTTTAACTCGCAATTTAAATATCTCCGCCTCTAACAAAACGCAGCCTATATTCATTTTCCTAAAAATTTATATTTGTCCTCGAAGCGTCACGTATTAACGATATTCAATTTTTCCCAAATTTGCAGCATTACATTTTTATATTAAGTATCAGATTTATTCGACCAGGGGCTCTCCATGATTTTCAACAAAAAGTAAATAGCCCACACATAAAATATGCCGTGTCACATATGGAATATACACACTGAAAAATAACAGCCTCTCTAAAATATTCTCCCAAACATATTCTGCAGGAACCATGTATATTTTTAGAATACACTTCAAACATTCATATGTTTGCAACTTGGAACACACTTCAAACATTCATATGTTTGCAACTCCCAAACTCACTTGTATTTAAATGTAAACAGTATCATGTTTACAGGCAAACATTAATGCTTTTACTTGGAAACATATGCATTCTTCATCCCAGGCATCCCTATACTTACGTGAAAGCATTCGCGTGTTTCCCCCAAACGTAATAATATTTAGAAAGGAATTATTCTTTGATTTCAATATATATGTAGTTTTTATTATAATTAACTTTATCAATATAAATTCTCATTTATATATAAATAACACAAAAACTTAAAAATTTAAAACGGCCCTTTTTACATTTACTTGCATTGAATGCATTATTTGTTTTTTCTGTCATGAAATGAGAATTTGCTGTTCTTTTGCTTCTCATTTCTTTGTTGGTTGCACGTATATGTTTTCAGAAGGTTTCAGCTATGCGTTGGTTATCACTATGTGTTGGTACACAAACAATGTATTTATATACAATTCTAGTTCATGGAAGCCAGCGTGGATTAATTACTTGTGTTTTTTTTTACTATAGTTCACAAATGCTTCGCCATTCCGCTTTTTTCAGTAGAGGCTAGGGCAGAGAAATGAATTCACGTTGTTGCCCTTCCTAATTTCTTTCCTCAAAAGCGTTTCTCACTTTGGTAGTCCACATAAAACACATACACAAAAACCAAAACAACATCACAAACCATTTAACCGTCCGAGCGTTTGTTTATTGTTTTTTCACTGATCAAGCTCTTTTGATATCCTCTGTGCGATGAACCATTGACAACTGAATTCGCAATTTATGTCTCACTCAGGAATATTTATGAATCACTGACTGAGAGAATAATGCAAAAATACAGATACACTCTCTCGATCTCTCTTTTATTCTCTTGCTATCGAGGGAGCATAAACAGTCACAAACACAGATGTGTTTGGGTCGCAAATACATATATTATAACGTATTAATCATTGTATCTCAAACATGTAATATAGAATAACAAAGACAATGTGTTTGGACACAAGTATATTACATGTGCGACAGGCTCCAAACACCATTTATATTTGCATCCAAATAATAAAAACAGACAAAGTTTTCATCGTGAACACATATGGAATATGTCTTCTGCACAAGGCACAACTGTATCCTATCTGTCTCGAAATGTACGCTGTGTACTGCTGTACCTGGGAAGTATTCCTCTCAGCTACATGGTCGCATACCTGAGATCAGAGAATTTAACCGCACATAAATGTCGTCGAGAGTTTCACATCCAGTTGTTGCCACCTGGCCAATGGGTCGAACTACGCACTATAGAGAGAATTTGTTTCGCAGCGAAACAATCCATATGTGATGTGAAATAGGCTTCCAACAAATGTATTACCAATTACTTCTGATATCAACAAGTTTAAGTCAAACACGAACAAAGACTATTTCTTATTCCCGCCTAAGTCAACTACAATTCACTGGATTTATAAGAGACATACCCTTACTGTTGGCCAATATTAAACAATTTCCAAAATTTTTCTTTTCTGCAGTTTCTAATGCCATTACTATTAATGTTGTAACTATGAACTCAGTACGATTTCATTACAATAAATATTATAAATACTTGTAAACCAATGTGCAAGTACCCTCCATCGTCTAACACATTGTCCCTAAACTTTACAACTCATATTCGTAAGAAGGGAGACATTAACCACAAAGGGAATTTGGGTTATTTTTATTGTTCATATCCTCAGGTCTTTGTCTCTCTTCCGCAACGCAGTCTTCCACAAACCTTTCCAACTTAATTATAAAAGTTCAGAGGATAAACGACATTGTTGTCATATATACAATGTGTTCTCATAGCATCTAAACTTCATATTATGTCGTTTAAACGAGGGATGTTCAGAAAATTTGTATCAAATGGGCGGGTTCGGAACTAATGCTTTGAAACACGCTTGTCTTCACCAGTATAATATAATAGATAACTGTGACAAGTTGTATGAAATGTAAATATAATATTACATATAAATAGATATACTAAAGTAAATATAAATATATTATTAATATTACTGTCAACAGTTAATATTTACACAATGGAAAACAAATTTTTAAAAATCGTTTTGAAGAGAAAAAAATTAAATGGGGATATTGCAGACACTTAATTTTGTAATCCCTATTGTATGGTCAGGTGGAATTCTTCCACGAAAAAATATATGTAATCCGGTACTTTAATATCCAAACATAGAATGTGGGTTCTACACCAAGAGAAAATTGAGGCCTTAACCTAATGGATAGGTTGTCATAACCGACGTTTGAGGTTTTCACAGCATATGTCAAAGGTTGTCACATCTAACTTTTGAAACAGTCACAACCGACTTTTGAGGCAGCCATACATAGTCGACAGTAGAGTTTGTCATAGCCGATATTAACGGTTGCATCAACAGACGTTAGAGATTGTAATACCTGCATATTGCATAAATTCTGCAACATAAATAATTAAAAATGCTGTTGTAGCTACCGATTCAATTACGAAATTCGCTCGTTTCAACAGGACTTTAGTTGGGACGAATGAAATCATCTGTGGCAATCTCAATCCGGGTGTGAAGGGCGCTATACGGTTGCAACAACAAATTGTTCTTCTGCCACAACCTCTTTTTACACAAATAGTTTTAAGAGTGGAGGGCCGCTCTAACTGTCTTTTGGGTCTTTCGCAGACTCCCACTTTACAGCGATACTATCTAGAAATTACAGTTTAAAATTTTGTTCAAAACGAAAAGGTGTACAGTTGATGGTTAAACAAGAGGAAGCGGATAGATCACTAGTGAGTTGACTTTCAACCCAATCCCTGTATGCAATGGGACCGTAAGTATGCAAGATAATCCCAAAATTAAACATAAATGAAGTAATTAGTTTCGAATCGAACACCATTGTTAACAAGAAACAGGTACAAGGTATGGATACATTTCTAATTTTCTATTTGTAGAAAAATATCTTCGAATAACGGGTCGAATAATGGGCTGTCCTCCTGCAGGGTCAACAATTTGAAAGGATGACTGCTAAGCAGTGTGTGGTTACAATGCGTAGAGACCACTTCTCAACACTATTCCACTGAGACCCCACTGACGATTAGTAGGTAATGGTTTTGGAAGACAGTGTAGATTGTACCCCTCCAAGGCAAGATTGGAACGGCAATCTCCCCCCGTCTTGAGAATAATAAACCCGTTGGTGCGGAGGGTCTACCTGCAGAACATTTTATGCCAGGTGGCAAAGGACTTCTAGCCCACATGCATCGATGTCTATGCGGTATACGGTAGGGGAATGTATGCCTGACGTTTGGAGCCTCAATGTATTATGTCCTGTATTCAATAGGGTGATCCGTGTGTCTGTTCCGACTATCGCGGTATCAGTCTTTTATCCATCGCGTATAAGGTCTTGTCGAGCGTATTCTGTGAAAGACTAAAGCAAATTATTGAAAACCTGATTGGACCCTATCAGAGTGGTCCTAGGCCAGGCAAGTCCACGGTTGGCCAAACATTCACGCTACGCCAAATCCTGGAAAAGACCCACGAAAAGCAAATCGATACATACCACCTTTTGTCGATTACAAAGCTGCTTTCGATAGCGCCATACGGGGAAAACTGTACGAAGCTATATCTGAACTTGGTATTCCGGCAAAACTGATTCGCCTCTGTAGAGTGACGCTGACAACACCAAATCAGCAGTGAAGGTGGGGACAGACCTCAGCGAACCATTCTGTACCATGGGAGGACTGAGACAAGGCGACACACTTTCTAGCAGTCTCTTCAACATCTTAATGGAGATAATAATGAGAAAGGCCGCAGTGAACAAGGACAACAACGTCAGCCTGGAGATAAATTGGAGAATGGGTTCAGCAGCAGTTTGGGAACAAACCCCTCTCTTGACAGATAAAAGAACAGCTATACCAGACTCTCCCTTTACCTGTCCTGACATATGGGTTATATCGCAAGCGGATGAAAAACACCCGGAAGTATTCGAGAAAAAAATTGTCCGTTAAATGTATGACCCCGTTATGGAAAACGGCGAGTACCGCCGTCACTGGAACCAAGAGCTGTATAATCTATATTCTGACGTGGACATACCTAGACGAATCAAATTAGGCCAATTTCGTTGGCTAGGCCATGTTATTAGAATGGATGAAGATGAACCAGCGCGAAAGTTTTTCGATAACGTACCCGATGGAAACAAGAAAAGAGGACGACCAAGACTCCGCTGGAAAGACCAGGTAGAAGAATCCCTCCGTATCCTTGGTGTTACCAAGTGGCGTGAAAAGGCGAAGGATAGAACCGGTTGGAGAAATATGTTGAAATTTGTTTATTTTGTTTGTTTAATTAATATTTGTAAGATATCTGACCTCATTAGGTTGTAAAATAGTCAAAGAGTTTATATTTTTCTACGGTCTATGAGGTTGTCCATTCGTTTGCTACAAATACTGCGGTTGCAAACAAATTTCGTCTGATACAGAAACGCAAAGTTGACCGAAATAGTTGAAAAAATGAAAATATACTATTATAAAAATCGTTTCTATTTTTGTAAGCTAATGTTGATTTGCCACAAAAGATTACAAGCTACTTAGGTGACAATAACAGAAAACCTTTGACAACATGGGCCCGAGGAATTCTGGAAATGTGCCTGCAAATATGCCTTCTGAAGCAGTTTGTTGAGATTCAACTATGCCTTCTCCTAGTAGGCATTCATGCCCGCCCTCCCGCCTCCTTCTCCCAGACTGGTAAAAAATTCGGTAAACATTTACATATCGCTTCTTGAAGAAGGCCTGGAAAGAGGCCTCATCTAATGGTACAAAATGATGCGATAGACATGTTTATTTCCCTTCCAAATGCAGTCCTGTCTGCATTCCCACTCTGATCCTTCGAAAATATCACATAGGCATGGACACTTTCCTTCCTCTGGCAGGTTTGCTAAGGTAACGCAAGAGTAATGCTGTTGCTCGTGATAACTCGTCTTTCTAAATGTGTTGGATTCCTGAGGCTGGTGAATTAAAAAAAAACTGATAATGTTTAAAGATAGGTTTTCTAATTTAGCTAGGAGTCGTACAAATTCGCCGTTAATTTTTATTTTTTTCTGATTCTTTCCAAAAATTCTATTTTCCCACTAGCCCTTCTTTTGCACTCCTCTTAGAAAGCCTTGCATAAGCAGGCGAACCAGAAGGCCTAAAAGGGAAGGCCGTCTGCGAGGAGTTTTCGCTACAGGCCAACGAGCAGGCTTGTCAAGAGAGGGAAAGTGTGCTGGACACCTCTTCCTGCGACGTCCTTTGTCATTTTGGAGTGATGATTGCATTTGGGGGGTGGGGCTTCTGACTGCCTTAATAGGCCTGCCTGGAGGCATGGAAGCCACCTCTTTTCGCTTGGAACAAGTGTATATACGTACACACATACACATACATGTGATCTTACTATTATTGCCTCTCTCGGTATTCAACGTTAACAGACATGCAAATCCTAATGTTAAGGTATTGTGCGTGTTAGCGCGATAGCTTGGAGAACAGACGCGCGGACTTGCAATTATGGTGCATGGTTTCAACTCCACCTCAGGGAGAGTGCAAGTTCTAAAATCGATGTGAATTTACAATTCAAAAAACTCCTTTTTTATCAAAAATTGTTGAACTGTTTTTTGTTTATGTCGTTAAACCATTTCAAAAGTTTGATCGTGATTGCAACCTCACCTTCGGAACTAAAAAGAAACTAATTTAAAAAAAATGGATTTAAACCTCAACCACTCGGCAGTTCCTGGTTGTGCTCCAGCCATGGCACGTTACTTCGCATAAATTCCTCAAACCAAGTTTTGGTGACTTAAATTTCGTTTGTGGGGAAAAAAGTTTTCGTTGCGTGTGATAACAACTTTGCGTGAAATCAATCTGACTCAACTGAATTTGCCCTGGGTGTTTGTTGGATTGTTCGTGCACAAATTACAAAAAAAAATCTTTTTCTATTAATTTTAGTAGCAATAAACCTGTTGGCTCTGTTAATTTCAAGAGCAATAATCCCTTAGAAGAACTTTGGACAATTTTTATTAATTCGGTGACTGCAACTACACGAGTAAAGGAAACTGAGTACAAATGGGTTAATGGGGCTTTTTAGGTTGTATTCGACTTTCTTAAGCTACCCTCGTATTTCCGCAATGCAAATATGTCACAGAAATGTAATTCGAAATAAAACTCATAATAAAAACAAAAGAGAAGATAAAATGTTCGTTTATTAGTATGAACCCAAATATTGCCCAGGAATGGTAATTGAAATTGGTTTTGTTTACGAAAATTATGAGGGTATTGAAATAATCTTGCGAACCGTTTGATTAAATTTAATGTAATTGGATTCAGTGTTGTAGTCGTATATACAGTTGTCTTATTGGTAAGACTTAAACAACATTTTCCCGTAAACTTGTAAACACGGTTCCGGTTCTTTGACAACAGTAAGATACTCAGATATTTATGCCGTTCGAAAACGTGGCATATAATATTTTAAAAAATCTCTGTTTTTTTTTTTCAGTTGCAGTTAGAGATTCGTTATGGCTGTACATCGGTAAATATGCTCATACTGTTACGCTCCGTTTAAGATTGTTCATCTTCAGTAGTGCACCTTAACAATGGAAGTCACAAAACTTTATACTGGAAGGTGTTCGCTTCATTTCCTTCATGCCACGTATTGGGAAATCAAGTTTCCAATTTATGTAATGGGGAAATCAAGTTTCCAATTTATGATTTTACAGTTTGGGTTCTATAAAATCTGTTTCTTGCCGGTTTAGTTAATGAAGGCAAGACATGACTGAACCATATTATGATGATTTTAAAGAATTCTATAAGTAAAGGGTGCCCCAAAATGCATACAAGAATGAACTGTAATTACATTGTTCTCGAGATATATGGCATGTGACACTCTGTTGGGGAAACTACACGCAGAGAAGAGATTCGTTGTCACAACTATATTTACAGCCAACTAAATTTTGGCGGTACCTTGGACTATCACCTTATTCAGTTGTGATTACTAATAATTGTGTTCTTTATCACCAAATGTTGTGCATATCAATTGATCTGAAATTCAGTTTTGGTTACAAGAACTGAAATATTTAGTTGAAGCCACAGCAACAATAAATAAATGTGATCTGTCAATAGAGTTTTAGTTGTAGCAATCAAATTATCCTGTAGTGGTGAATATTCTATTAGTTGTATGAACGAAAAATGTTAAAACTACTTCGGTTGTATCAAATAATATATTGGTATGCTCAACTAAAGTATTTACTTGAATTTGGTGGCTGTCACAACCATTTGGTGATGCTTTAACCCATTATGAATTTTATAGAAAAAAAGTAAAACACATAATTTTTTAATAAAATTAAGTATAATATATTTAAATATAAACAAAATTAATAAAACTTGTTATTTTTGCGATTGGACGCACCGTTTTCCAGTTATAGACATTTTTTTCTTTTTTGCGATTTTCTTATTTTGGCGATTTTATGAAAAACAAATTATTTCATGCGAATTGGAACACTTTATGAGAAATCCTTAGAAATCCGTAAAAAATTGTTATTTTTTCGATTGGACGCTTCGTTTTCCAGATACAGACAGTTTTCTACATTTTTCATAAATGGGGATGGGTTACCCTGGGTATCATATGTATGTTTAAATTAATTTGTGTCATCCAGAATAATAGTTCCTCCAGCCAAGTGTTCACAAGTGTTTGCATGTGTTTGTGAAGGCGTCAATAGTGGCGTCATATTCAACGATTATATTTTAATGTCTCACTTCACCCCAGTTTATGATAATATCGCACCCTAACTACAAAAGAGTCATAACTCAAAATTTTCAGATTTTAATTTTTTGCTTGAAAACAATAACCAAGGACCATTTCTATCCGCTGTAAAAATCGGACGTCATTTACTCTTCCCTTTCGTCAAAAAAGTCCCGTATGAATATGTCTATAATTCTGTATTTTCATACATATTTCTAGTTAACAACATCAGTTTTTTGGCACTACTGAAAATTTGAAAATTTTGAGTTATGACTCTTTTGTAGATACGGTGCGATATGTATTCTTCGCTGGCTGATATCTATACACTTTATTGTTTGTTCACAACTGTGTTTATCACTTTCTGTTTAAAATATTAGATTTACTGTAAAGTTCTCGTGTAACATTCCAATATACGTAGTTTCTCTTTAACAACAAAGCCTCTTGTGAAAAATCGAATACATATCTTTGTAACAAGTGTTTTTGTAATAGAAATTAAATTGTGATTACAGTTACTAATATTTGAACACGAAGTCTAATATTGTACTTTTTATTAGTTGCATCTTCCATTTCAGATGAACGATGTTTTTGAAATACTCAAATTGGTTAATACAACTAAAGTTCGGTAGTAGCAACTTGTATTTAGTAAGACCGATTTTTAATCTATCAATAACATCGACAAATAATTCTGATATTTGACAATTACGAATTCTGATCAAAATGTGGACTTTATCATGGAATTTCCAATGCCTGAATTGATATCCGACTAATCTTTTCCCTGTGCAAAATCATGCAATTAACGAACAACAAAACTAAATAACTAAATGTTCCTGTCGCGACATAGCACTATTAACTGGTATTTCCTGATCAACCGCATTTGCGACGAAGAGTGGCCAGCTCATGCCCCCAGTCCAAAATCTATACCACACGGGGCCACGTTGTTGGCTCATTTGATTCTGAACAGTCACTCGTGTACCCCAAATTCAACAAGTCATCTAGGTGGAAATAAGCCTCATTGCTGAAGATGATTTTATACGAAAACCCTTCAGTATTTTTTAAATGTTTCTCGACAATGAGAGCTCCCTTTTTAAACACCCTGAACTGACAGTTGCCATGCTGTCATTTTGACAGTATGAAATTCAACTTTCCATGAGATTATGGACACCCTTTATATATCTTGGGAATTATCAAAATAGTCTGACCTCTCTATTCATACATAGAATTCTTAAAATTTTTGATGCAATTCAAAGAAAATGTATCAGAATTTATCGTCGAAAGCATTTGCCAAACGAAATGCGAAAGTTACTAGAAAAGTCATGGTAAACGGCTACAAAAGAAATGTGCTAAAAATGGAATCACGAAATAGTAAAACAGTGGGTTGGGTTTGTAAAATAACATCCGAAAAATATGTTAACTGCAAACAACCCCACTCGCAGAAAAATTCGGTTGAAATTTTCGTATTAGTCGTAACCAAATTGTGCGATTATCACAACCGAATATTTTTATGAATCGGAACTACATCGAAAACATGAATCGAAACATGAATATGAAACTGCAACTGCCAAATTTTTTAAATAAGGCCATCCCAATAAAATTTTTATGTTTTTTAAATTTTGAATTTAAAACAAAACTTTATTTTGAAAAAAAACCGTGTCAGACCCAGGGGAGTGGTGCCATCAAATCTACAAACTTGGGTCGATCGCGCATCCCTAGTGATTTAAAAGAAATTAGAAAATACCAAACGGTTGTTTCGTAGATGTTATCAGTGGTTCAGATTTTCGAATATATTCCAAGACATCCATTCTCCCCGAAGAATCACAAATATGGGCCCAGCTTATAGAAAAGAACCGCTGAAATAGTGGGAGAATTCCCACTCTTACCTATTTCTTATAATGCGGGTTTTCTCGAGTTGCGTGTCCCAAGATGCAGTTTCGCCCGCGTAGGTATCATTTTTCAGTGTATTGACACATAATAGTAATATTTACCAAAAATATGTGTATGTATTTACTTACCTTATCTGATATCCCACCAAATGCTTGATTGTATGTCGCGAAACTGATAATATGTTTTAATTTGTATGCGCCTGCTTTCAAATTGTTTTTGATTTCAAATGTTAAATTTGAATTTACAAGCAAAAATTATTTCAAAACCAAAAAAAAATTAATATCAATAACAGCATAATTTTGTTGTGCCAGACGAACACCGAATTAGTTCGGTTGTATCAACCGAATCGGTAGTAATTTCGGTTGTTGTAACAACATTAATCAATGTTTAGGTTGCCGCAAAAGAATTGAGTAGGAAACAGCTTGCGGCAACTGCGTTGCAACGGAATTGCCGTTATTGCAACGGGTATTAGAATGGAGATACTGAAAATTTCTGCAAATGCAAAAGAAAATAATAAGAATTGATACAAGAAAACTAGTTATAAAGCGGGGTTGTTTCTGGGTCAGGCCACGAGAAGTATGACATAGTGCATCAGGCACTTTGACCTTTGGTCCATACAACGCCAAGTTAAATATACGTATAAAACTGCACAAAAAATAAAAGTAAAATTCCTGAAGTTGTTGTTGCAATTTCAAAATTGAAAATTTCACAAATTTTGTATTTTTCTGAATTATTCAAAATTTTATATCTCGAAAACGACTTGAGATATTTGAATTTTTTTTTAATTTTTTGTGGAAAATAAAGGAAGAAAAATAAAAATCAGAAAATTGTTTAAAAAAGTTAAGTAAAATATTTTACAAAAATAAAGTAGTTTAAAAAAACAAGTAACGAACCGGAGCAACGAAAATAATCAATCATTCATGAGAGTGTAGGAACGTTAATTATCTTTCAGAAACAGGAAAAAGTTGGTATTTTCAAGTAGTTTCTGCGATAGACAGTTTTTTGTGGGACGGCGAAAATGCAATGTTTTAGTACTTTCAGTACATATGCACTTAAATAAAAAAGAAACATAAATGGTTTCCCATTACATCCCATGAAGGGACCGGGGAGAACTTCTCACAATCACTGAGCTGTGCGCTTTCCAGTTTTCACTCACTGCACTTAAATGCTCAAAGTTTAATGCGTAACTAAAGAAGAACAATAAACAAAAACAGTTGTAAGCATTACATTTTCGCTTTTTAGGCGTAAAGGTCGTCCCAAAAAAATGGTGTGTCTCAGAAACTACTTGAAAATACAAATTTTTGTCTGCTTCTGAAAGATAATTAAATTAAATTCCCCAAATTCTCATAAATGATTGATTATTTTTCTTACTCCGGCTCTTTATTTAAAATGCGATTGTTTTCTTTAAACTACTTTTCCGAAAAAATTTTCGGTGTTGGCTACTTTCGCTTTGTTTTATATATTTCCTTGATTTTTCTTAAATATTTAAGTAAGACAAATTTCAAATATATCAAGTTGTTTTCCAGATATACAATTTTGAATAATTTACAAAAATACAAAATTTACGAAATTTTCAATTTTGAAATTGCAACAACAACTTGAGGAATTTTAATTATATTTTTTGTGGAGTTTCATATATTGACATAACCTTTCCCTGACCCACAATGTCACATTTCTCGTGGCCTGTTCCTTCTGCAGATCTTCAATTGTAGTGACTGAGTTCTGTTGTGGTAATGTAAATTCGGTTGTGGCAACCGCAGTTGAAGGGCAACAGCTGAATGTACTCTATTCAACAATTATTTCTGTGAGTGTACGATAATAGAAAGATATAAAATTTATTCCATCAAAATTGTCAATTTGGCGTCAATTATCATATCGCTTTACTATTCAGAACAGTGAATGGAATTTGGCACAGATACTGTGGTGCTACTTGACAAACACACACAACTACGACACAGAAACATTTCCTAATAGTGTCTTGGGTGTTTGAAAATAGAACGGCACAAAATTCCATGGAATTTTATATTGAACCGTATTCATATGAGAATTCATAATTACACACCACGCAACCCTCAAACTTCATAACTAACATTGATGCTTGCTATTGGGAAGTTAGCGAGTATGGTTATCTTCTTAGAATTCATTGTATTCGTGTACGCATTTGCAACTGTTTTTATCTCCATGCGCCCTAGAACCTCGAATAAACTGAGATATTCATTTGAAAATTCGTTGGTTTTAACAACTTTTTTACAGTCTCATTGGCATGTTTACATGCTGCTGATAATCTGCTATACTTTCAATGTTGCTCGAATACATAAACGTTATATTGAGAGTGTCGTTACTACCATCTTGGTTCGCAATTACGGATCTTTTGAAACAATGTAATCTTTGACCTTTATGGGGAAAATGTTGCTTCAAGCAAAGTACTTAAGTGGCAATGTGAATTTTAGTTTCTTTTCTTGTGTTCGTAAAACTTAACGTTGCCATATTTGGGGTTATTAGTAATATTGTTGCTCGTAAGAGCGATTTTGTGGTTCGACATATAAGGATTAAATATCTTTTTAATGGGGGTTTTTAAATAAAGTTGTTAGGTTTCATTTAAACATTTCAAATAACACAATGTTGTTTTGTATTTAAGTTGTGAGGATATAATGTAATAAGATTGGTTAAAAACAATTACATTTTTAAAGTTTAGTTGTCTTCGATCCGAGTTATTTTTAAAGTTGTAATTTCCTTTAAGCCATGTTGAAGATCATGTTTTCTCCCGTTAGCGCAAAATTGTAAATGCCGCGTGTGAGATTTGAGCTCACATTCGCTGGACGATCGTTTCGTTGTTTGCGAAGCATCATCTTCAACAGCGTCTAGCCCGTTAAGCCAGTGCGGTGTGTGTTCACACTAGTCACTAACTGAAGTTTTTTTTTACCGTGTCGAGTGCTTGTTTGGCACTACGTACACGTTGCTTTTCTACTTACACGCACTGATGCCGAAGTTTTGAAAGTTCTATTTATAAGACCCACTATTCTAATTGTAGTTTTTCTCGAACTGTTTTGGATGGCCCTTCCAAATAATTCAAGTTTTGTTGTCTTAGATCCGAGTTATTTTTAATGTTTTTATTTCCTTTAAGTTTCTTTATTTCAGAATGTTTAAAATTTCATTGCTCTTTGTCCAACTGTGTTTTCTTCAAGACATTCCTATTAAAAAACGGATACGATCTTTTATTTTCAGAGTAACACCGGTTATTTGTTTAAATTGTATAGAATGTTGTATAAATTTACCATATTTTCCAAGCACGATATGGTGTTTTTGTTTATTGAATGCAGGTCTTAATATAAGAAATTATAAGAAATGACAGATATTGAAAAAACAATTATTGGCAATCGAAATTTTTGTCTTTCAAAATGGTCTTCATGAAGATCAATACTTTTTTTGCATGCATTTGAACCAATTTTCGAAGCAGTTTTACGCCTACGGATAAGGTGGTTCCAAAACACGGGTTTTTAACGCCTAAACCCCATCTTCAAGCATTTACTTTTAATGTGCGGAAGTAAAATGAAATCATTAGGTTCCCAGTCAACGCAGTAAGGTGGATGACCCATAAAACCAATGATTTTCTGGTTAAATACGAGTTTGTTTGATACGATGTGCGAGTGCTAGCATTATCGTGATACAGATTGATTCTTTTTGGGGGATTCGTTTTCCTAAAAACTTCTTCGTTTTCACCAAAAACTTCGGTCAAACAAATGGTTGTGTACCATTCAGTTCTGACCATCCTTCAGCGTTCTAACAGAACTGTTTCCACATGATCAACTATTCCGTCGAACTAGGACTGCATTTGCTTTAAAGTGTTTCGTGTGCGAGCAACTTTTGTAGAATTTAAGGCATTGACAAATTATGCGGTATCCACCGCGAGCAAAATATTTTGCCGTCAAAAGTTCATGCAGTATTGAATGTATGACACTATATGGAAATGGAAATAATACCCAAGATTGTCTCTATATCACTGTGTGGCGAATGATGATCTTGCTTTACCAGCTAGATGTTGTCTGGCACAAACGCCAATCTTCGACAACCTGTTCAAAACGAATCCTGTAGCGGCTGTCGGCCCCATTTAATATCATTATACCAGTTTTTCCCCGTACTATAGGATTGTGCATCATCGGTATTACAAGATTTAAGTTAATCAGCACAATCTTCTTCTCTATCCGAAGACCATTAATATCATCCAGATCAAAACTTACGTAGAACTCGTACAATCTACTAACAACTGTTTGCTAATGCAAATCACAATTTTGCTATACCCAATGTGGCACGTCTCATGGATAATGATATATTTATATTGGACAAATTAACAAGGAATGTGTAATAGGACTTGAACTCAATGAGTACAGGAAAATATGGGCCCACCTAATGAAATTCAAGTGTAGGTACTGAAATGAAAGAAAAATAGTTCATAATTCAAAAATAAAAATTGCATGAGTGGCTACTAGCAAAGGAAAATTTCATTGCTGTCGAACGGAGTCTCAGATATATTGACTTTGTTAAGGGAGAGAAAAACTTGTGGGACGGTTTGGTTAACTGTTCTTGCGTTTACCACAAATAAGTTATACCAGTGAGAGGAGGAAGCCATGAGAGTGAGTACCATTGGTTGTGTTTGTGTGTATACACACTATTTCGTTTAATACAAACAATTGTCAGTATTATGATATTTTTGCAGTAAATGAAATTTCGTTTGCAAGAAAAGAAACGGTGTTTACGATAAATATATTTTAGTAGCAGATAAAATATCCACATTTGCGGTCAGCTATGATACTAAGAGCAAAATATACACTCTGCGCAAACTTTTTCTCTTTGTGTGTAGAAAGCGCGAGCCCAGAAAACAAATATCCATCACAAATATTACAGATAATAGAATTTCGTTTAACACTACAGTTCCAAAGACAGAAAAGAGAAGCAATGAGAGTGATAATTTGTGAGTGCGTGCGTGTGTATAAACTTGTTCGATCATAATAGAGTATATTGGGAGTAAATTAAAATTAGTTTACAGCAAAGGAACCGGTGTCTACGGTAAGGGTTTCTATATTTGCGAGAATCGTATCGACGGTTGCAGTCAATCTTGAGACTAAGCAATAACTGAAGTTTCCAGTTAATGTACGAGAAGTTCACACTACAAGCTTACAAGGTCAGGAACAGTTTTGTAATTGATAAATGTAAAGTTTTTGTTGGAAATAATAGATAATTCAGTTAAGCACACTCACTACAAAATATATGGTTTTGCGTCAAACGAGCCCTAAGCGCATTTTCTCTCCGTGTTGATACTACTCATTCATAAAAATTAAAAACATAAACAAATAGTTGATTTAGTCTCCTATAAAATAAAAAATAAATGGTTTTCCATTACATCCCATGAATGAATCGGGGAGAGCTTCTCTTCTCTGTTTCGTTATTTAAAATTATCGTTTTAAAAAATCTACTTCTTTGCATGTATATTTCCTTACATTTATACTTCCCACACTCCGTGATCCAAAACGTAAAGATTTCATGATATTATATACACATCGTAGGACAAATATTTACGCTAATTTTCTCCATAGAATGACTGGGAAATTTAAGGTCCTGTGCCAGAATCTGTATAAAGTTTCATTGTTCGCAGAGCAACTGCTATTATAATTCTGTTATTTGTTTCAGTTGTTGGATATGTTGGAGGGGTTTAAATCACTTAATGTGTGTAAATTATCGCACTGCAATTCATTGTTTACTTCGGTGTAGATTCAGAAATATAGGAGAAATCCTTGAGAGCAATTTCAATACAATTTATATTTTTGCCTTCTATTTATGGTCACTAATTGTATGAACAGGCGACACTGTGCGACGAACGACGAAGATAAAGTCTCAAGTGCGTGAAAATTTTATACTATTGTGTTTTGGAATAAGGATTGTTTCACTTGAAAATAGTTCAGGCTACACAAATATCATTAATTTTAAAGGACTTCCAATGCATTTTCATATGTATTCGGTAGTCATTGCTCAGAGAATCATAAATAGAATGCCTATAAATCCCTGATTAAAGTAATGTCTTCACAAGCCCTTTGAAAAATTCAGAACTTTTTATAAATATTCATACCAATTTTGAGTTTTAGACAGTGACCTTAAACCTTATTATCACTGTATGTAAGGTAGTATTCAAAATTTGCTAATAGTTGCCACAATTAAAGGAAGGAAGTAAACTGTACAATTTTTAATCGAAAACGTCAAGAACTATAATGCATGCGGACCTTAATCTGAAGAGTTGATAGGTTAGGTTTGGTGTAAGTGGCAGTCGATGAACAACTCAGTTAAACTTACTGGTCTATTGTGATTCCACGGGCTAACAAAGACTAAGCGTTAGCCCCACTAGGGAACCATTTAATTTGCTCCAAGAAGCTCAATACATTGTCTACGTCTGTCTGGGAGAATTCTGCCAGGTGCCTAAAGACTTGGGATCCCATAGTAGATATCCTCCTACCGATTATTTCTGAACACCTGCAAATAAGTTATTCAGTGGATTATTCCTCTTTCTCATCCTTAACAGCATCTATGGAAGAAATTTGGCCTGACTCTTTGTCTCGCCACATGTCTTCCAATCAGTCTAACAACTGAATCAAAGATTGATACCTTGAGCCTGGCTAAAGACAGTTGTGTCAGCGATCTCGTGTTATTCACCATAGACCAGATTTGTAGCCATACACAATATGTTGCCCTCGGCTTTCTGTCATCATATATACATATGTTTACACGCTGCTAGGGACATGCCAACACGCTCCAAGTCCTGTGGAACCTGTAAGGTATTCCTATCCCCGCCAGCTTATTTGCAAAGCTGTTATTTGAATGACGCTGTGCCTTGGCACATACATGAGAGGAATCTAGTAAGGCTGTGACATCTCGTTAAGACATCTGCGGCAGTCCTGGGCAGATGTTGAATACAGAAATACTGAATTAAGGAACTTGGTGACCGCCAGATTGTCAAGGAGACACTGATCCCAAAGACGGCTGCTATACTATCCCACAGTATACGTTCTGACACTGTTCCATGACCAACATAGACCATGCTCCATTGTGAGATTTGCCTTAGAATGAATGCTTTCATGGAAGCATTCTGTCTACGTATAATATCTACCGACAACAAGCCTAACATTGCTTTCGATTAAACAGTGGCAGTGGTGCGAAGAGCACTTGTGATGCGCATCGTCCCTATTTCTGTTCCCTAGTCAGTAGCGAATAATAGGTAGATTTCTCAAGCACTTGCCAGCATTACCGGTCTGACCACCTCTGTATATATCCAGCGAACAATTCTCTGAGACGGTCCTCATTTCTAACCTATAGCCCTCTTGCCGGTGTATAGGCATATCGTCATCGTTTTCGTCCTTTCCACTTTGTTGGGCATGAAACTAAGCTTGCTGTCCAAATTAACACCCAGGTATTCGGCACACTCAGCAAGCTTAATTTCAGGAACTATTCAAAGTAATAGGTACCAGGATGTGGCCGTCGGTGGTGCAAAGGTGCGGCTCTTGCTCATGGGAACTTGGTTCGATCATAAACGCTGAAAAATATCGGTCCCAGCAATATATTGCAGGAAACATGTACATGTTTGCAACCACTGTTTTAATGAATTGAAGATCTGGTCCTTTTTTCTTTCTTTATTGTCTGTCTCGTATTTGTTTCTAGCGGGTTTCAACAAAAAACCCACACTTGGGTCTCAAACCATATATTATAATATATATAGCTTGTCGCAAATATACTATACTTGCACCCAAACACGTTGCGTTTGCTATTCAATATATCATGATTAATAGACTATAATTATAGTAACAAATTATAGTACAAACACGTTATAATTGTAGTACAAACACGTTATATTTGCATTCAAACAACTTAAGAATACCAATTTTTCAGCATGTACCACCTCACATTTGTTTCTACGACGGTCACCTCGCTTAGTGATGGCGACACAATCAAGTATGTAGCCAAGAAAAAGCTTCTCAAAATACCGTTCGAAACCGGTGTAAAACTGTAGGTCCCAATCCGTGAGTGTAAAACTACAAAGCGCACACCTCACTGATTGTGAGAGCTCCCCCAATCGCTTCTTCTAGTTTTATAGTGCACAGCTGACTAATTGTGAAGAGCTCTCCCCAGTGCTTTGGTGGGATGTAATGGGAAATCAAGTTTATAATCATGAATTACGTCATAGTTGACAATTTTGCTTATTTACTTACCATTTACATGGGTCCCATTACCAACTACACCTGAGCTACTGCCGCCATAAAATACAATATATTGTAATGGAGTCTAAACACAAACACCACATTTACTGCCAACAATGGATCCCTTCAGTAGGCAACAGTAGTATTGTGTTGATTACACCCAACTATTTGGAGGAAATCTTCAATGTTCCTAGTTATACTAAAATTAACTTTAAACAAATAATATCATTTTATTTAGTCATGACATATATCTAAATCACTAGGGGAATTTTACGAGTCAATGGGAGTCATCGTTGTAACAATACGGGTTGCACATTTTCAGTTACTCCTACTAAATATCAGCTTATTTGCTAAGCACACACACTACAACAACAAAAGCAACAGAAAAAGGACATAAATAAAAATTACGGCAAATAAAAATGAATGAACAGTTTTTCACAACACGAAAACAAAAAAGCTCAAATAAACTAAGAAAAACGAGGCGTAATAAAGAAAAATATTGTAGAAATAAATAATAGAAATAACACTCACACACTCTCTAGCCTCAAATTTAAACACGACTCTATTTTTTTTATAGTTGTTTGAACAATTCTCTCTTGTCCTTGCTGCTCAGCTGACCTTATTGCCATCCATCGACTTTTTTTTTATCGACAAATACGTAATATTTAATTCTACGAGAAATTGTTGAAATTTAATGTAAGGGGGAAGACGAAATGGTATGTGATAGGATGATTCTCTAAGTTTGATTTAAGTTTATGTTCGTTTGTATGATTTTTTTAAGCTTTTGTACTTGACGTTTGGGTCATTGGATTAGGATTTTCTATACCCTACATGGAAGAAACACAGATTTATTTGAAATTTTGTACCGTTTGTAGTTAGTGAAGTAAAAAACCCACAGATGATTTGTTGTGCTGTTGCGCTTTAAGATAATCCGTATGTATTAATTTTCAAACGACAAGATTTTTATTGGGTGTTAATCTTCTTTGGATGTCTTGGTCAGGAAAAAATGAGATATGGATCATCAAAATCGATGGACGCGTTTAGCCTTTAGCGTCAATTTAGTGAAGGTACTTCATGTTGTCAAGAAATGTATTACTCATCATATGCAACCCTAACAAAAAAACACAATTCTTGACAAAGTGAGATACTTCACTGAATTGTGAATAAGAGCGCAACGCGTCCATCGATTTGTATGATCCGTGTCCCATTTTGTATCCGTGTCCCTGAATGATCCGTGTCCCGTTTTGTTTAATAAAATTTTGTAATAAAACTTTACACTATCTGCCGTTTCTTATGTTTTATATTTTTCTAATAATAAAAAATTTTAATTTTTTAATCAAAAATATTTTTTTCACCATTCCTCTGTTTAAACTGCGAAACTGCTGGTTACATTGAGAAATAGTATAGGAATAGACTAAAGGTAGTATTGTAATTCAAAATTTTTCTAAATTTGTTCGGACGAAATGGGACTCGTCGTTCTTGAGTAATGATGACGTATACAAAAAAATTAACATTTTTAAATAACCAAGTGGTTCTTACGAGTAGAGTTGTGTAGTTCACGAAGAAACTAGTTCAATTGAACGATTCACTCTTGTGAACTAGATGAACTAGTTCACACTGTTCCGCTCTTTTGTTTCAGTAGTTCACTTGTTTCACCAGCTTTTTGTATTTCAGTTGTGCAGTTCTCTTCCCCATTTTCTAGTTCATGCTCTCTTTGTCTCACTTAATTTGCACAAAGGTGCCTAATGTTGCAATCTTTGGATATGGATATATAACCGGCGTCTACCCAATAACTACGGCGCTAATCACCACTTTTGTGCCAAAATATAAAAAGATTACGGAAACACCAATATTTCAGAAACGGAATAACCTAATCGTTAAGTCGACCTTCAATAGGGCGATTTAGTATAAACAAATTTTACAGTATCCAAAACACTAGAAATCTGCAAAAATCATATCATTTTCGCGGTTATTGGCTACGATTGAACTAAATGAGCTCTTTATTTAACAGCTCATATGATCTGTTAAGCTGAAATGCTACAATGAACTAGCGAACTAAATGAATGAACTAGTTCATTCTGATGAGCTGAACTACAAAGAGCGCTCACTTGAATGAACTAAAATTCCCAACTCTACTTACGAGCTATTTAGGGTATTATTAGTAATATGTTTGTATGAATGTGGCCGTCGGTGGTACAATGGTTAGTGTGCGCGGCTCTTGTACATGAGCACGTGGGTTCGATCCCTGCTCAGACCAACATTTCTTTCGACGGCGGTCACCTCGCTTAGTGATGGGGACACTATCGAGTACTTAGCCATGAACATGCTTCTCAAAAAACCGTTCGGAACCGGTGTGCAACTGTAGGTACCAATCAGTGAGTGTAAAACTAAAAAGCGCACATCTCACTGATTGTGAGAACCTCTCCCCAATCCCTTCATGGGATGTTATGGGACACCATTTTTTTTATTGTTTGTATGAATATGTGAGTGTAAAATGTGGTGTCCCTTAAAGTCAGACTGGAAAAAAAACGAAAAAATTAATTTTTTGTTTAAAAAAAAAGTGCGCAAAAATCGGAGAATTTGTAAAAAATTGATTGAAATCGATGAAAAAAAAGGAAAAATTTATTTTTTGTTTTAAAAAAAAAGTGCGGGAAAATCGGAGAATTTGTAAAAAATCGATTTTCTCGAAAATTTTACGTGATACAGACATTTCAGGGGTACCCCTCAACTCAGTAGGCTTGCCTCAAACCGATACAATTTACTAGAACGCTGATAGAAAATTTCATTTCAAAAGCTACAACAGTGTTATGGAACGAGGCTGTTTTAAACGAATTTCAACTGTGAGGACTAAATTTAGTAGCGACTGCATCGGAAGCGGAATTTAATTATTAGTTCTGTGAATTTACCGGAAGTGAAGTCTGCATTTTTAACTTTCGCAAATCTTCCAAATTTTTTTCATAAGAAAAGGTACAAAATTATTCTGTGGTATTATTTATTGTATTATTTATATATTTTTTTAAATATTTTTTTTTTTTTGATATTTCCCGAATTGAGGGCCTCGAAAATTTCAACATATAACCTTAGTAATATTTCAGATTTTGGAATCGGTGGCAGGTTTATAAAAATACAAATCGTACTTTAACTACAGAAGAGCCATAATTTAAAATTTATAAATTTTCAGTTGAGGGGAAAAATTGGTTCTGTTAATTTAAAGAACGATAAAAATTATAAATGCTAGTTATGTTCATACAGGATTTTTTTGACGAGAGAAAAAAGAAAATGACGACAGATTTTTATAGCGCATAGAAATGGTCCTTAATTATTGTTTAAGCTAAAATTGAAAATTAAGCAACAAATTCAAATCTGAAAATTCTAAATTATAGTCCCTTTATATTAAGGGTGCGATATTTCTACTACCCTTTAACCTGTTGCCCGCCAATCCTTGATATCTGAGAACAGTGCCAGTGCGAAGGTACTTATTTTCAAATGTCGTTGAACAGCTGGCACCGTGAGGTAAAATTCGACCCTTTGTTTGCCTTTGCGGCTCTTTAAACACCCGACATATTAAGGGTAAAAGTTCAGAATAAAAAATACGATCCCGAAAGAAAATTGTTAATAAAAGCACCCAATTTTGTCAAAAAATCATAAATTATTAAAAAAACGGCTAATTTTCTTTAAATTAATTTTCAGAAATTTCTATAACCTACTGAGCTCTCACTGTTATTGTTTATCTTTAAATTTACTACAATTTACATTTCTTTGTAAAACATTGTAAAAAACTATTCAAAATTTCAACATCCGTTATCTCGACAGCTAACCGAATTTTCGAAAGTATTCGTACACATATTATTTTTTTTTATTTTGATTTTCTTTAAAAAAAAATCAAATAGTTGCAAAAAACTTAAAAAAATATCGGTATTTTTAGAGAAACTACTCGTCATAGAGAAGTTGCAGTTAACCAGTTGCAGTTAAACAGTTCGATAATTTTTTGATTTTCTTAACAAAAATGAATTTTTATATGCGAGTAATATAGATTTTTTAAACTTTTTTGTTTTATTATTCAAGCTCAAGACCATATTATATCTCTAAAAATAGAGATATAAATCCATCCTCATCGTTCCTGGCAAACGGTATACCACTTTCAGATCTAGTCACAGATCTTAATCTACGGTTGATTGGAATGCTGCTTTTGAAAAATTCGTCAAACTAAATGCAAACGAAAACTCATCACAATTGAGAATTTTCCACGATGCATATGCAAGTGTTCGAAAAATATCGCAAGCAAAACTCACGAGCAAACATTTGCAAAACTTTCTTCCCATCTCCAGAGAACCATCGGTCCCTATTATAAATGATTTTTGTAGTTGCCTACAAGACAACACAAGTTTTACAGGCAATAACAATTGCCTGCAGCTTCGTCGTCAGTTCTGGAGATGGGAAGTAGTTTTTGCAAGTGTTTTCCTGTATGTGTGCTTGCAATATATTTCGTACACTTGCATCGTGGAAAATTCTCAATTGTGATGAATTTTCGTTTGTGAATAGACTGATGAATTCTTCAACAGCAGTATTCCCAACAACTGCTAATGAAGATCTGTGGCTAGATCTGAAATAGCTAGACGGTTAGCCAGGAATCATGAGGATGGATTTGAAAAACCTATTTTATAAAAAACTCTATCTCTATTTATAGAGATATAGTATGGTCTTGAGCTTGAATACTAAAATAAATAAGTACCCATAAAAAGGCCGAATAAATAAAAATCATCCCCGATTTTTTTTAAACAAAATTCGAAATCCGATATCTTGATATCAAAGCGGGTTATCGAAAGGCTTTTTTAAATTTAGGACTTATTTGCATTTCTTTGCTAAAACACAAAAAATAATAGAAATATTTGTAATCATTTTAATGTTCGAAATTTTGTACGTTTTTTTTATCGTTTATCTTTTGATCTACTATCAAAAAAAAATTGTTGGTAGAACGTTTTAAAAAAACTCTATAACTTTTCAAAATCTGAACCTCTAAAATCGCATAGCAAAGCGAGGTTTCGAAAATTTTCGTGTAATTTCTTTGATATTCCTTAAGAAGAGTCAAGTTTTTGTGAAGGTATAGTGTAACGTTTATATTATAATTCTGTAAAAATTTTAGTAATTTTTTCGATTTCTTTTTAGGAAATATCCGATATCTGGATAAAGAAGCGAGTTTGTTGAAATTTTGGTTTTGTGGAAAAATAAAAAAAAATAAATCAAAGTTTTTTATACAAATCGAGAGATTTCAGATAATTTTTTTCGATTATTTTGTAAATATTCTCAGAAAATGCTATTTTGGTTTTGAGGTTAGTTTATCTATAACACACAGTTGCATTTCTGTTTGTGATAGTTTTTCGAATGGCCGGGCTAATGCCAGTTATGTTTGAATTTATCGCAATGACCTTGTTTCCGTTAGTTTTGGATTTTAATGTTCGTACTACAAGCTTTCAAGGTCTGATACATTTTTCTAACTGAAAAATGCTTAGGTTTTCGTTGGAATAATAGATAATTCAGGAAAGCACGCACGCTGGGATGCCTAGTTTCGAAGTCCATGACAAGTACATCATCTGATGCCTAACCACTGTGCCTGAATAGGTACCATTGGTAGATCATCAATCGAATATATACAGTATTTTTATATGTGAATTGGTATCGATTGAAAATCCCTTAGTATCAACTCACTCTGAAAAGCAATTACTCCAACAATGACCGAATGATTTTTTCCTCCATGTACTCTATTCCTCTTACATTATCGCAGGATTGCAAATGTTTTGAGGTTAGTTTATCTGTAACACACAGTTGCATTTATGTGTGAGACAGTTTTTCGAATAACCGGGCTAGTACCAGTTATGTTTGAATTTTTTACAATGAACGTGAATTTTTCAAGGTTGCAGTTGCCTTTTTCACTTGGAGAGTCCAACCTAAACTAGATTTGTTTAAATAAACGAATATATTGTGATGAATACGGGTTTCAATGTGAGCAAATAAAAGAAAAATATTTTTTACAGTTTCACATAGTTTATTTAGTTTTTATTGACATCCTGTTAATTCTTCTTCGTATTTTAATTCTATACAATTTGACACAATTTATGAAAGACTAAAGAGTGCACTAGAATGCAGGATAATTTTTAATATTTTACTGTTTTATTATTTTTAGTGCTTTTGTAATTGCTTAGCAAAGACTAACGCCTAATTTCACCAATCAAAGTTAAAGCTAACTGACAGTTAAAAATTATAAATTCCAAACTAACTGGCACATAAAACAGTTGGTTAGCTCTAACTGAAGGATAACTGAACGCAAGAATAATACATCAGCAAGAGCAAACACCCAATGCAAAATAGAGAAAGGAAATAATTTGCTTCATCTGACTACGGATTTTGGGTTTACTTAAGCAGTCAGGCGAAGCAATAGCTTTTCACAGAATTGCTGTTCCTACAAACAGTCAGTTGTTGGTTGTGCTTAATTTACTTTTGCTTAACTTCTGTACTACTACTTTGAAGTTTATAAAAAAAAAAATAAATGGTTTCCCTTTACATCCCATTAAGGGACCGGGGAGAACTTCTCACAATCACGGAGCTGTGCGCTTTCCAGTGTTCACTTCCTGATTGGGACTTACAGTTTTACACCGATTCCGAACGGTATTTTGAGAAGCTTTTTCATGGCTATATACTCGATAGTGTCGCCGTCACTATGCGAGGTGACCGCCGCCGAAAGAAATTTTGAAGGTGGTCAGAGCAGGGTTCGAACCCAGGATCTCATGTACAAGAGCCGCGCACACTAACCATTGCACCACCGACGGCCAACAAGTTTAGCAGCATTAAAGCAGAGTTTCACAAGGGTGCGTACACAGTGGCCGCTTGTTGCCGAGCCGAGCCGACTGACGCTTATTGCGAGAACTTGTTCATACGAGAAACTAGTTTGAGTGTGCATAGTGGATGCGAGAATCAGCGCTGATATTTTATCCATTAGTTGTGTTTTATGTATGTTTGTATATTTTATTTTCTTCTTTTATTACATTTTTTTTTTAAATTTTGTTTATAAGTTTTTTTATAATTTTATTTAATTTTTATTATTTATTTGAATTTTTATTTTGTTGTTTAATTTTTTTTTTATTTTTTAATTTTTATTTTATTTTTAATTTTTATTATTTTTTGATTGCATGTTTTATTTACTTTTTTCTTAAGTTTTTGTTTAATTTTTTTTTATGCGTTCCAAACAAGTTGAAATGATAACAACATAACATAAACAATGTTTTCGGCGCTGAAATACGCTTTGGAACTGTTTTCTCGCATTCAATCAGGTTTGCGCTCTGACCAGCTCGGCGCCCACTATGACCTGTTCGCGCTTATTTGTACTAATTTGTATAGTACCAGTTTTCTCGCATTGGTTCTCGCAATAAACGCCAGTCGGCTCGGCAACAAGCGGTCACTGTGTACGCACCATAAACGTGCCGGTGTCTGCAATTATTATATAACATTTTCTATCTGCTATAACTTTGTATTTTGCGACGACATTTCTATCGAGATAATATTCAAATTAAAACCATAAACTAATCGACATCAACAGAAGATGCGTTTTGCATATCAATAGCAAATTTTTGGCGTAAGTGTACGTTGTGTAGTGTACATTATAATCGATTCAACCTAACTTAAGCATATACTTTACCCCATTAGTTGGTTTTGTTATTTCCTCCTTTCTTCCGTCGTTTGTTTACATTGTTTATATTCCGTTTTCTCTCAATTTTCAATGCAATTGTCAGTGGTGTTTTGTTGTTGGTAAATTCTTAGTTGCAAACAGGTATTTTGTGGTTTCCTGTGGCGTCCGGTGTTGTTATTGTTGCTCAACAACGTACTACTGTTTGGTCAACAAGCTTAATATCCACTACGCTCTACCACGTGCGGGACTGTGTGTTCAGTGTACAGATGATGACATCCTACATAAATAAAAATGTGCATACCGCTAGTTAAGAAGTACGGGCGATTGTCAACACTACTTTTTTCTTTCTGACTAGGGCCAAGAGAGAACTAAAAACAAACAGTCACAAAAATAATGTTAACGATGTGACTACGAACTGAGAACTAAATAACGAACGACTGGGGATTAATTAGTGTTTCGTTTCGTTCGCTGCTAAATCTTTTAATTAAGGCTTTATGTATTAAAGTAGCTGGTAATGAAAATTATATTGATTTTCTTTTTCTTTTTCGTGTGGCGTGTGTCAGTCATTTTGTCATATTTTTGCTTTCGTTGTTTGTTGTAGTGAGTGTTTAATGACCTTTGCTCACTGACCTTGTGTGGGGAA
Organism: Phaonia tiefii; assembly: GCA_963931995.1. Lineage (NCBI taxonomy): Eukaryota > Metazoa > Arthropoda > Insecta > Diptera > Muscidae > Phaonia > Phaonia tiefii. The sequence goes on along the minus strand of OZ008370.1, from coordinate 101,304,063 downwards.
ATAATCACTGTGGGGTCTTAAAGTTGCAACTCGGACCGAATAGTGGAAATTGTTTAAACGGAAAAACTTTTGAGGGATATGGAAATGCGTCATTTTATGATTAAGTGAATAAATGTTGTACACAACATATACGGCTTTTGTATATTTAGGTAGCTGCATTTAGAAAGCAGTTTATAGTTCCTCAATGAGGTGAACCCTGTAATGTAATCCATAGTTTTGCCTGCTCATCCGTTCCGCAGATCCCGGAATGTTCTTACGCCCTGACACCCTGTGAGGTGAATATCGTAGCTCTGTATCGGATATTTGCGACAGTGTTGTGCAGATGTAAAGTTCAGGAATATTTCTTTTAGGGACTTGATTCCCGCCTTACTATCAGAGAATATCTTGAATCCGTGAAAAAGTCTTACACGCTGCGAAGATAAAGTAGAGTACTAAAAAGAGACAACCTTACCATAATTTCGACCCATCCGTGTATAAATGCACATATCCCTGTTTGCCGGAAATTCATTTGTTTCAGGCATATTGCTGTTACCAGTTAGCAGTCACAGAAGCACTCTGCCAGCCTATTGTGTTCACCGACAATAAATATAACATTATAGTCAGTGGATCACTAGGAGTGGTGCACAGATCACCCGTAACGCAAATTGTCACCATTATTTGACCCGTCGTATTTAAACTACAATAGGTGGGTTTCTCAAGCACTTGGCATCTCACGATAAACCCCATAGAGAATTATCGGTCTCACCGCAGCTGTATAAATCCAGTGAGCAATCCTCGGAGAAGTCACCATTTGCAACCTACATCGCGTTTATGTGTAAATAGCGCTATAGTCACATTTTGTCGCGCTTTCAACTATGTTGGGTCTCAAATTAAGTTTGCTGGCCCAACTTGTAGAGGGAGGCCTTTTAAACATGAAACTTGTAATTGAAATACGATTCATCACACCAATTAAAGCAACTTATCGCAGCAACGAAACTCATTCATCGTAATTGTTACAATTAATATTGGCCAAATATCACCATAAGTTAAAACCACGTGTTGTAACAAATACTTTCACTGTTATTGCCCAGTTGCTGTCTATTTTGGTCAAAATGGCCTTACAAAACAAATTAACATATTTTACCAACCGGTACGAGTTACGACATATTCTCACCCGACATCCATCCATTGGTTAAAGCTTCCGTTGAAGGTAAACAATTTATTATTTTTGCGATTGGACGCACCGTTTCCGAGTTATTGACCACGTTTTTATTTTCGCGATTTTCATATTTTGGCAATTTTTTTGTTCAAAAAAATTCTTCCAACAAATTGGATCATTTTATGGAAAACCCATAGAAATCAGCAAAAATTGGTTATTTTTCGATTGGTCGTTCCGTTTCCGAGATAGAAACATTAGGGCGTTTTAGCAATTTTTGTTTGAAAAATGTTAGTAACGGGTTTTTCAACAGAGACGCTACAAAAGCAAATCGATAGGGACAGCAAACGCCGCCATATTTTTTCCCGCTCTTTTGACATTTCTCTTCAGTAAGGTTTGCCATTAAAATTTACTACCGAAATTTGGAGTCAGTGGCCTCAACTTTAAGAGGCCTCAAAAATCAGCGATGATGCTCATTTCTCGCTGAATGGCTTCGTCAATAAGCAAAATATGCGTTATTGGGCAGACAGCAATCCACACGTAATCCATGAGTCATCATTACATCCCGAAAAAATTACGGTTTGGTGCGGTTTATGGGCCGGCGGCGTCATTGGGCCGTACTTCTTCCGTCATGATCAAGACCGGCACATTACTGTGAATGCAAATCGCTACCTTTCAATGACAACCGAATATTTTTGGCCCCAATTGGATAATATGGACTTGGAGGACATGTGGTTCCAACAGGACGGCGCCACAAGCCACACAGCGATTGCCACACTCAATTTATTGGAAACCAAGTTTGGTGAACGTGATATCGCACGAAATGGCCCAGTCGATTGGCCGCCTCGGTCGTGCGATTTGACGCCGTTAGATTATTTCCTGTGGGGCTACGTCAAGTCTATGGTCTGTGCCAACAAGCCAGCGACGATTGATGAACTTCGTACGAATATCGAACGTGAAATTGCAGCAGTATCGGCCGATTTATGCTTGAAAACTGTCGAAAATTGGGTTCAGCGTCTGGACTTCTGCAAGCTTGCCCGTGGTGGCCATGCAAAAGAAATCGATTTTAAAATTTTTTTTTAAATGTGATGCCACATTGTAGACACCCATTGGTTAAACCCTACCAGGGAGCTACAATTTTTAATTATTTTTTCGATTGGACGGAGCGTTTCCGAGTTGTAGCCACTTTTTTGGTTTAACGATTTTCTTATTTTGGCGATTTTTCGGAAAAATTCTTCCATACGAAGTGCACCACTTTATGAAAAACCCTTAGAAACCTTTAGAAATTTTTACTAATTTTTTCATATTATCGATCAAAAATGGGGATGGGTTACCCTATGTAACCTATTACCCATTGTCGTGGGTAACTACCCTCAGGGTAATGGGTAATTCCCCATTTTCGTGGGTAGCTAACCATTATTTTCCCCATACCCTGTGGGTAAACGTTCATAGCACAATCCCCATGACGATGTGTATAGGTTACACATGTGGGGGTGGGTAAATACGAACGATACGAATACAAATTCACCTAGTCCTTGCAGTGGAGTCTTAATAGTCCTATACTGCGGGTTTCTTCGACTAAGTTTTCGAATACCTTTCACGATGGTTCGTCTTAATATTTTCTTCTGAAATGTCATGTAACAATCGTTCTATTCTGGTTTGGTGTAGTTATGGCGATATACTTATAGTTCCAGGTTCATATGACGTCGATACTCGATATTATTGATAAAAATTCCATATAAAAAATCCCATGAAGTGATTAGAGAGAGCTTTCCACAAACCTGTGCTGTGCTGGTTCTTGTTTTACACTCACAGAGTGGGACGTACAATTTTACACCGATTCCGAAAGGTATTTTGTGAAGCCTTTTCATGGCTATATACTAGATAGTGTCGCCGCTACTAAGCGAGGTGACCGCCGCCGAAAGAAATTTAAGGTGGTCAGAGCAGGGATAGGACAGGTGGTCAGAGCAGGGATCGGACACACGTACTAATGCACACACACTAACCATTGCACCACCGGCGGCCAGAAATTCCACATAATAGTTGGTTTGCAATTTTGTTTCTCGTAAGAGAGATTTTCATCTTAAACTTTTGCAGATCCCATAGAATAATCTTTTACAATTCTCCTTTGATTTTCTAGGCGTGCGTCATTATTATAATTTTTGTGACGGACTTGAGGGAACACTTAAAAGTCCTGCAACTTTACAACGTCGCCTCGAAAATCAAATTTGAAATTTAATTTAAATGAAGGTCTGTGCCCTGATCTGAAATAGCTATACGGTTTGTGAGAAATCATATGAATGCATTTGCAAAACTCTTTGTTTTGAAAACTATTAATATTGATAGAGATATGGAGTGGCCTCGAGCTTGAGTAATAAAATTAAAACGTACCAATATAAACGCCGAATAAGTAAAAATCATCCCTTATTAATTTAAATATAAATAAATATAATAAATTTAAATATTTGCATTACATAATTGTTTTTCAATTATACTGCTATTTTAATTTTAAATTATTTAAATCGATTTTTTGTTTCTATAAGTATATTTTTTTTTTTACTACACGTGTTGGAATTATGTAGGGTTTTTTGTAACCGAGCTCGAATTTTAAGAATTGCTTTGATAATCTACTGGTTGTTTTGTTTTCTAATTTGATTTCAAAATATTTAAATTTATTAAATCTACTTTTATTGTAAAATAACTAAAAAATTATATTATAAAAAAGATAGTTGCATGACATTTTTAAATATGTATATATGTGGAGAGAAAAAATAACCATAGTGAAATTTGCAAAACGTGTTAAGAACAGACAGTGGGTAGTGCAATTGTAGTCTGCGCGTGTCTTGTACGTACGTTCTATCCCTGCCCAAATTACCATACGTTTCTTTCGACTATGGAAGATTTAGCCATGGGAAAATTATTCTGAATGCCATTAGGAACCTGTGTACAACTGTAGGCCGCAATCAGTGAGTGTACAATTTGAAAAACCACAGCTTAATAATTGTTCTCGTCAGTCCCATTATGGGATGTACTGGGAAACTATTTTTTTTTTGTTTAAAGCAGACAGTTAATTTACCACAAAGAAGTAACAGATATAAAAAAGGATTTTTTTTTTCAAAAATTTCATGTTAATTTCGATTTTCTTAAAAAATTACCAACATTGTTTTCTTTAGTTAGCTGTATCAATAAGTTACTGAAAGAGACATTGTAAAATCTCTTACAGGGAAAAAGTTACGATGGCTTAAAATAAATGCTATTTCGAGAACTGTAAAATTTCAGAATTGAATTTTTATGTTCCTGCACACGCTGACGCATCAGTCTTGTTTTGTTGTTTGGATGGAAATATAAAGTTTCTGCAACTCGGCGCAAATATAGTATACTTGTGTCCAAACCCATTTGTGTTTGCTAGCAGACATTCAGTTCATGTAAACAATGTTCCAAACATCCACATAAAATAATAAATAAATGGTTTCCCATTACATCCCATGAAGGGACCGGGGAGAACTTCTCACAATCACTGAGCTGTGGGCTTTCCCGTTTTCACTCACTGAATGGGACCTACAGTTTTACACCGATTCCGAAGGGTATTTTGAGAAGCTTTTTCATGGCTATATACTCGATAGTGTCGCCGTCACTATGCAAGGTGACCGCCGCCGAAATAAATTTTTTTTGAAGGTGATCAGAGCAGGGTTCGAACCCAGGATATCATGTACAAGAGTCGCGCACACTAACCATTGCGCCACCGACGGCCACCAAACATACAGATGGTTTCTGTAAAATGTTGCAAGGGCCGTTTTTTTTCAGCGTGCACCTTTTGAATTTCTACTAAATTTCTAAAAATCATCAAAACAAACAAGCAAACAAAATAAAGTATTGCTGGGCTTCGCACTGGGCTTTGAACTTTATTTCTGGGAAAGTGCAAGCTGAAAAATGTTTTTTTTTTATTGTTGTTTGGATGCAAATATAACGTGAGTTTAGAACTTGTAGCAAGTATAGTATATTACATGTTGGAGACACAATGGTTAGTATGTTATAATACATGTGTTTGTCACCCAAGTATAGGTGTGTTTGGGATACAAATACAGTTATATTTCTTGCACTATTTAATCTCTATTAAAAGCAAGTGAATACAAAAGGTACACGGTACAGAATAAAAGAGAGATTATTCACAGTTTTACTGTAAGTGTATAACTGGTTTTTTGTATTACTCTTCATTGATTCATAAATATTCCTGAATGTGTGTGTAAACTGCAAATAAACTGAGTGTTTCTTATTTTGTCTGATGTATTGCGCTTGAGTTTATTGCATTTAGTTGTCAATGGTTTATGAATATCAAATGCGCTTCGTCCGCGCTTAGTAGACGCTCGAACAGTTAAGTGGTTTGTTATGTTGCTTTGGTTTTTCTATATGGCTTTCGTATATACTATGTGTGCTACCAAAGTGACAAACGATTTTGAGGAATGAAACTGAAAAGAGCAACAACGTCAAGACTTTTTTTGTCTACCAGAGCCTTCAGTGCGAAAACCGCGCTTGGCTTGCATGAACGAGCTTTCTATAAGTATACACATAAATAACGGGGTTTTCAATAAGAGCGCTACAAAACAGAACCGATTTTAGATACCAATGAAATTCTTTATTCCTGTGAAAGTACGTTCGATGCCATTATGTATGGAACTCGATTTCTTTTGCATGGCCACCACGAGCACGCTTGCAGAAGGCCTAATTTTCGACGGTTTTCAAGCATAAATCGGCCGATACTGCTGCAATTTCACGTTCGATATTCGTACGAAGTTCATCAATCGTCGCTGGCTTGTTGGCATAGACCATAGACTTGACGTAGCCCCACAGGAAATAATTTAACGGTGTCAAATCGCACGACCAAGGCGGCCAATCGACTGGGCCATTTCGTGAGATAACACGTTCACCAAAATTGGTTTCCAATAAATTAATTGTGGTATTCGCTGTGTGGCTTGCGGCGCCGTCCTGTTGGAACCACATGTCCTCCAAGTCTATATTATCCAATTGGGGCCAAAAATATTCGTTTATCATTGAACGGTAGCAATTCGCATTCACAGTAATGTGCCGGCCTTGATCATCACGGAAGAAGTACGGCCCAATGACGCCGCCGGCCCATAAACCGCACCAAACCGTAATTTTTTCGGGATGCAATGATGACTCATGGATTACGTGTGGATTGCTGTCTGACCAATAACGCATATTTTGCTTATTGACGAAGCCATTCAGCCAGAAATGAGCCTCATCGCTGATTGTTGAGGCCTCTTAAAGTTGAGGCCACTGACTCCAAATTTCGATAGTAAATTTTAATAATTTCGACTCGTTGTTGGCTCGTATATCTTTCCATGATGAAATGGCAAACCTTACTGAAGAGAAATGTCAAAAGAGCGGGAAAAAATATGGCGTCGTTTGCTGTCCCTATCGATTTACTTTTGTAGCGTCTCTGTTGAAAAACCCTTTATATTGCTTGTGCACCAATGCACAGTGATAACCGTGATTGAAAATATTGTCGCGTTTGGCGTAATTGAAACCTTCTGAACAAAACCTGAGAGATAAGAAAGAAATGAGAAGCAAAAGGGCAGCAGATTCTTATTTCATAAAAAAGAATAATGCATTCAATGCAGGCTAAAATAGAAGGTGTTTCAAAAGAAGTCTCCGATGTTGTTTCAGTTTTTTGATTATATTTATTTGAACCTTTAGAATTTTACTGGTTAAGTTGAGAAGATGATATCGGTTAAATGGGCGTCGTAACAATTGATTACCATACGGGCTCGTTTTATGGGATTTTTCTTTATAATGGTTTGAAAATCATAATGAGCGATGAGGCTCATTTCCACCTGAGCGGGTACGTGAGCAAGCGAAACTATTGCTTCCGGGGCACCGAAACTCCACGAGTGATGCACGAGGAGTCATTACACCCGCGCAGACTGCATGGTGCGCTGTTCACGCTGGAGGAGTCATCGGGCCATTTTTTTCGAGAACGCCGCTGGTCAAACGACAACAGTGGGCGGTGCGCGCTATAGGGTCATGTTAACCGAGTTTTTTCTGCCGCAATTCGACGAATTAGGACTGGAGGACATGTGGTTCCAACTGGATGGAGAAACGGCACACACTTCGCGACCCAAAACCGATATTCTGAAGGCGGCGTTCCCGGGTCGCCTCATCTCTCATTTTGGCGATTTTAACCGTTCCAGACTTTTTTGTGTGGGGTTTTTTGAAGTCCCGTGTTTACGTGAACAAGCCCGAGACCCTGGAAGCCCTCAAGGTCAACATTCGACACGAGTGCGGGAATCTGTCGCCCGAAGTTCTCGCCGAAGTGATGAAAATTGCCATAAAACGAGCCCGAATGGTAATCAATTGTAACGGCGCCCATTTAACCGATATCATCTTCTCAACTTAACCAATAAAATTATAAAGGTTCAAATAAACATAATCAAAAAACAGAATCGAAGTTTTTCATTTAGAAAAAAAAAAATGAGAGCCAAATAACATCGGATGACTTCTTTTGAACCACCTTGTATAAAAAGGGACGTTTAAATCTTTTAGTTTGTTTATTAATTGTTTATAAATGTAGGTTTATATTGGTAATAGTATTTATAATAAATAATACACTATATACATATATATATATGTATTGAAACCAAATAGTTAGTTGTTTCTCTCATGGTTGTGACGAAATACGCTCGTTTCCGCGAAAGTGTATGAAGGTATTGGAGGAAACACACGAATGCTTCCACGTCAGTATATGGATGTTTGGGATGAAGCGCGCATATGTTTCCACAGAAAAGCATACATTTTTGACTGTACTGTTTCAAAATTTTGCAAATTTTGGACACGTCAAAAAACACACTCGGATTTCGATTTTTGGGACTTTTCTGAGCTTAGAACCTATTTTTTTTTCCAATTTTTTGGATTTAAGAAAAACTGTCGCCGAAGCCAATTTCGATTTCATGTCTGTTTCGTGGAGTTTCGAATTTAGACTTTCACTTAAAAAATCATAACTTTTAAGAGGCTCAATATTTTTCAATTCCGTAAAAAATCTTGAACTCACAATTAACGTTGAAATAATATTTAAGTATATCTTTGACAAGGGCTTCACAGAAATCGAGAAAATGGACCTCAAGGTCAAAAAAGTAGATAAAACATGCTAAAATTCTGACATTCAAGAGCACGAAGTAGCACATACTGGCGCAAATGAACTAGTTGATATTTTTCCTGAATAGTACTATCCATTTTTAACCTTTTTGCCCTTTACACTACCCAAAAATTCTATGATTTTTCGAACAAAAATCAAATTTTCAAAAATATTAAAAAATTAAGAATTCACAAGTTGATATTTATTTATCAAATAATAAGGTTAATAATAATCAAAAACAATATAAATGTTGAAAAAAGCAAAGTTTAAAATAATTTCTGGTATGATGTCGATACAATGGCATTTTGTATCTTTCCCTCATCTTTAAAATTGATATCTTTAATGCGACATAATGCTCGTTCGGCAGGGTCTTGTATGACTTTAATATATGATATCTCTTTTTTAGCTTTATTGTAAGTCTCGTCATAATCCCATACTACCGGATCTATTTCCAAAAAGGAAGTATTCAAATCCATGATTTGAAAAAATTCCCGCTTTCTTGTACTGATTCAATCAGTAGGTTTTATGCATTTTTCGATGTAGTTCATTGTTCGAATCGATATTTCATCAGTGCTCTTTTCAATATTCAAGTTCGCTACCATTCTCCTCTTCTCGTGCAGACTAATTCTTTCGTCAAACAATTAAAGGGCGCTTAAATGGTAGCGCATGTACCACAAGTGATATTTAGTAAATTTGGTAAGAGCAGCTTCCGAAATGATGTATTTAATTTGTTTAATTTTTTTAATATTGATAAAATTTATTTCATTCAAAAAACAATGATTAGCTGCGGTACAATCTTACCAATAAGGAATGTACACAAACACAATAAATAAACAAATATCACCTAAAAGATGCTCCTTTCTATATCAACAACATTCTCTTCCTTGCGATATAAATACATTTTTAAAGCGTACACTGCTTTCTGCAGCCAACGCTCAAAAGGGCTCAAAAGTTCTTCATAATCACTTCTAACTTGTTTGACTTTCAACTGGTTTTTAACTTTACTCACATTAATACCAACAACACAAGTGTACAAAGAGTACAAAAACAAAATACATGTGAGTTTGGCAACTTAAACGAACATTGGGATGAACAAAATAAAATCAGCTGTTCAAACGACTTTACCTCAGAAATAATTGTACCATGTGACAAACTTAATAGAAAGTTTTTTTAGTTAGTTTTGAAAATTCGATTTTTGTTTGAAAGTCATAAAAAACTCTAGGTAGCGAATTTTTGGGTAGTGTAAAGGGCAAAAATTTAAAAAATGGATAGTACTATTCAGGAAAAATACCAACTAGTTCATTTGCGCCAGTATGTGCTAACTTGCTTTTGAAAGTCAGAATTTTAGCATGTTTTATTTACTTCTTTGACTTTGAGGTCCATTTTCTCGATTTCTGTTAAACCGTTGTCAAAGTCAAACTTAAAGATTATTTCAACGTTAATTTTGAATTCAAGATTTTTTACGGAATTGAAAAATATTGAGCCTCTTAAAAGTTATGATTTTTTAAGTGAAAGTCTAAATTCAAAACTCCACGAAACATACATTAAATCGAAACTGGCTCCGGCGACAGATTTTTTAAAATCCAAAAATTGAAAAAAATAGGTTCTAAACTAAGAAAAGTCCCAAAAACCGAATTCCGAGTGTGTTTTTTGAATTCGCGAAAATGTGAAACAGCCTACTGTACACATTCTAATGTATATATACATGTTTCCTGCAGAATATGTTTGGGACAATATCTTGCAGATACCGTTTTTTTCAGCGTGTGAAAGTCCTAAACTCAACTTTTTTCAGCTTTAATCATGGGTATGTAAAATTTAGTAATTTTGAAGCAACGAAAAACAACAATATAACCCACTTTTATGATAATCTTTTATAATAAAACAATTTGTTTTAGATGCAGAAAAAGCCAGTAAAAAAATGTTTAACACTACGGGGGTTTGAGCCGGCTCCCATTTACTAGTCACATGCGCTACAGTTAGGGAAAATTTCTCGTTTCTCATAAAATGCGAAACTGCGTTTGCCACAAATAATTTCAACAAGCATTTACTAGTCAAGAATATTATTTGCGGGCAACGAAACTGTCCTTTGTGTGTAGTCTTCTTTGCCATAATTCAATAATTGGGAAACATATAATTATTTAAAAATTGTGTGCTAAGATTTACGCCCATTAACTGTTTCCCTATTTGCAAGCCTAATGGTTTACAGGTATGAGATTTGTTGATATATAATGTGAATAGATGAATATACTTATATATGTATTAAAAAATCGAGAAACGGCAAAGGAAATTGTAAAGAGAGGCTACCTTATTTATAGGAAAGCTACTTTAGTTGTTTCCTTATTACATCCGATGAATGGATTGGAGAGAGTTTCACACAGTCAGTGGAGTTTCAACTTTTTACTTGTAGACTCACTGGGGAAAATATCTATAATTTAACAAGTTACTAAGTAGGTGGTCATTCCTCTTTACTATTCTCGAACAGGACTGGCTTTAAACTGTGTTCAAGGATAGGGTCAATGGTTTTTCTTCGTTCCACTAAATCATAAATATCAGGGCTGACGTTTCAAAACAGTTATACTTACAATTAACCAAAATGTAGATAAAAACCTCTGAACAGTTACCCTGATACAATATAAGGTATAAAAGTTCAGCAAGAATTGCCACATTTTCATGTAACCGAATGGGTCAAATTAGATTTTTATTGACTTGTAATTACCCACAATGGAAACTGTTAATGAAAAGCATTTCTTTCAAGGAAGTCTTGGTTCAATCTCTTAAACAAAACTTATTTTATATATTGCAGCTAAACACACAATGCTTCCGTATTTATTTTATAATGTAGCAACTGCCTTACAACCAATCTTGAAACATTTTTTAATTAAACTTTATTCAATGAAACAATGTTAATGGAAATACTTTTAAATCTTTTCCCCCCACTAGATTGATTACTAAATGACAACACATTCCTAAGCAGAACTTTTACAATATTGTTGAAATTCCATTCCTCTATAAGTGATTTTGTAAAGATATTAAGTTTTTACATCTAAGAAATTGCTTTATTTTTAATATTTAATATAATTTTGAGCGAACGAAATAAAAGTTTATAATTAAAAATTCAGTCTAAACAATTTACATATAACATTTCATGTCAAATGTTAAGCTTTAACATGCCAACATTTATGACACGTTCCCATACAAATCTACAACAAACACGTACACATTCATAAACTCAGTACAACACATGCACACTCACTTACATGTCCTGTCACTCATTCTTCTGTCACACATTCCAATTAGTTGTTGCTATTGTTTTGGTACAAAATTTCTCCACGCTCTCTCGTTTTTCCTTTGTCCTCACTTACATGAGACGATTTTATGGTTACATTTTTACTCGCTTCTGTTAAAGTTGTTGCATAAATAAACTTACGTTTATACATTGAAATTTAAAAGTAAAATTGCCTGCTTGCAACGTTTTTGATATTTCATGTTCATGTTCATGTAGATGCTCTACAACAATTGATGATCTTATAATTTTGATGCCGGCTCTGTAAGCAGTTTAGAAAAAAGACGCGTAATGTCTATAGGTAGGCCATGGCGTACCACATTTGCATTTGTATACTTCCCGTGGCGAAAAGTTGCTGCAAAAATCCCCTCTTGTAAATGCGGCCACTTTCTCTTATTCACATACTTTGTTCGTTTTGCGCTTATTTTTGGATACTCGTAATAATGTCCTTTTATATTTGCACGCTCGTGCTTTGTTCATGCGTAGTGTTGAATGAAAAATCTTTTGCGGAAGGGAAATAAATAAAATACTTAACCCTCACTTTCACTCGATTCATGGTGGATGAGGGACAAACAACTACTACGCCGAGGAAGCTACAATATTATTGTGAATGAGAACCAAACTTTTAACGCACATCAGTCCCGAATGTTCACTCTTGTTACTATTTTACAGTATACGGCCAAACAATTGGTGTAGCAGCGGTCATCATTTGTAGCGCAAACCTAATTTAATGAAACAAAATATAGAACATCGTCATCAGCTTGAATAAATTTTAAGAATTAAAGTTAAAAATCAGAAGGGAAAAAAAATCTCCCGCTAGGGAAATTATGAATATAAACAAATTAAAAAAAAATGTTTTCCCATGACATCCCACGAAGGGATAGGAGAGAGCTTCCCATAATCAGTAAGCTGTATGGTTTGTCGTTTTACACTCAGTGATTGGAGCCTACTGTTAAACAGTGTTTCCTAATGGCTGTTTGAAGAGGTCCTCGAACCCACGGTTTCATGTACTAGAGCGAATACTAACATAAAATATATTTTGTTTAAATGCTACAATACAAATATTGATTTTTATAAACAGAGGATCAAACATATTTATTCCCAGTTCATTCCATGCAGAGACTGGGATTAACCTCTCACACTCACTTATTTGCAACCCACAGTTTTACTCCGGTTACGAGCGGTATCTTGGAAAGCTTTTCATGATCTCTCTTTTGAATTGAAATTTCTTGAAATGTTGTAAATGAGCGGCCTTACGCTTATTTATGTATTTTATTTATATATTAAAATCCTCGAACAATCGTTGGACGTGAGAAACTGTATTGTAATATTGAGATATTGGAAAATGTTATATTGATGAATGAGAAAGTACATATGTTGCTTGCTTGCAACCATGGGGTTGGTTTTTACTTAACCTAACCAACTAATCGGCCTTTGGCGGAATAGTCCCAATTACAATTGTAACCAGGGAATTCAACTTTCGGACCGTTTTATTTCCCGCGAAAGGGGGCAAAATAAATAAAATTTCCGGACACTCGGGAATTCCCGTTTAAAAAATTAGTCCCATATTTTACAACTTTTGTCGCTTTTTTGTGTCAATTTTGTACAGCGAAAGAGAAAAAACGGTACACGATGAAAATTTATAGTTTTGCTGTTATTTGGATGCAACTATAACGTGTGTTTGGAGCTTATCACAAATATAATATAGCTGTGTCCAAACACATTGTGTTTGCTATTCAATATTATACGTTTGAGACACAATGATTAACACGTCATAATTTATGTGTTTGCGACCCACATATATTTATGTTTGTGGTACAAATACGTCTGTGTTTGTTGCACTGTCTATGCTCTCTCGAGAGCAAGAGAATAAACGAAGGACAACGCCGTTTTTCTGTCCGGGCCTTTATTGAGAAAATCGGAACGGCGGACCATTTGTGATTTGTGATGTATATGTATGCACGTAAAAGCATACATGTTTGCCAGTAAACATGCTACTGCTTGCATATAAATACAAGTGAGTTTAATCCTTGCAAACATATGAACGTTTGAAGTGTGTTCCAAACATATGCATGGTTCCTGCAGAATATGTTTGTGAGAATAAGTTACAGAGACAGTGTTTTATATGTACAAATATTTTAAATATTTGATGCGTCTAATACTGACGAGGATAAACTTCTATTTTAAATGTGGCAGCCTAATTTCTGTGAAACTTACCTAACTTTCACACCAACCATTTCTAAATATATATATGCGCTGGATAAAACTAATGAATTTTTGTATACATTGTCACTTCGTCTTTCCAGTAACATGCAAGACCCTATCATTATATATTAGCGACAAAAGTTTAGCTGCGACAAACTCATTTTGAAGTTTGACCGCTTTGTGGCACATTCTGAGGTGAAATTATTGGTGTCGACACAACCTTTTAGTTTAAATTCTACATAGCTTGAATATATAATCGAGCATATCATCATTTAATATCCTATGGAAATGACATACATATAAACAGGGTGATTCAGGAAGTTCCGGAAAAATTTCTCCAGCGTATTCCTTGGATCATTTCATGAAGAAAAGTCCACTAGGACCATGTCCGAAAATGCAAGGGTGCGAAATGGCAGCGGGTTCAAAATTTTCGGATTGGCGGTCGGAGGGTAGTAGGGTAAAGTTGCTAACTTCTGAGAAATGTCTTTAAGAGGCCTTTCAGAATCAATAAAAAAAAGTAGAAAAGAATCAAATCGCCGAGACACAGCGCTTTCGGAAAAAATGGAAAAAAAAATTCACATAAATAACTTATGTTGTTTTTCTGTTGAAAAATAGCAATACCTCTTACCTTTCCAAAATGACCTAAACGACGTCCAGAGGTCTTGCCGTTCTAAAGTTATGACCATTTTACAGAAATGCTAAAATGTTTGTTTTTGTTTTTGGAAGCGAAATAACAGCACACATTTATTTGTTTTTGTAAATTAACACGTTTAAGATTTTGTTTAATGGAAATTTTCAGAACCAATAAAAAAAGTAGAAAAAAGTCAAATCGCCGAGATACAGCGCTTTCGAAAAAAAATTTAAAAAAAAATTCACATAACCTCAATTTGCTCAGCCAGATGGCAGGAAACTCATGGAAGATATCCATACCTCTTACCTTTCCAAAATGACTTAAACGAAGCCCAGAGGTCTTACCGTTCCAAAGGTATGACCATTTTACTGAAATGTTTCAATAAAATAAAATTGATTCTGAAAGGCGTCTTAAAGACCTTTCCAACAAGCCCAAAAACAAAAAAATCCGATCACTGGCTCAGAAGTTAGCAACTTTACCCTACTACCCTCTGACCATCAATCCGAAATTTTGAACCCGCTGCCATTTCGCACCCTAGCATTTTTGAACATGGTCCTAGTGGACTTTTCTTCATGAAATGAGCCAAGGAATACGCTGGAGAAATTTGTCCGGAACTTCCTGAATCACCCTGTATATCATTGACAATTCTTTGAAATGTCTAACTTATTGACATATTGAAGTTCAGTTTAATATTCCTTGTTAAAACTTACAATGTTTTGGTAACAATTTGCAAAATTAGTTATTAAATAAGAGTCCTTTTTCAAGATATAAATTGATTTATTTACCCTTCAGCGACAAAAGATATTAAATTTCAAAATTAAAAATGTATATGCAGTTTGTGTAAGCACATGCGCCTCTCATAGAATGTTAATAAATATGTGTGACCCTGTTTAAGAAGCCCAAGTAGTGTGTCAAATTTTATGAATTCACTTTTGGCGTAGAATACGTCTTACCTTACGGTATAGGGAGTCATGTCAGATTGTTATTGTTGTAATCTTTATTTCATTGATTATGAGGAAACGGCAAGATAACTTTTTTTAAAAATTTTTTTGTAGGTAAATGAAGATGTTATCTTTCGTTTGATATACATTTCATATTGGTTGATTTCTTCCGAATATTTAAATTTCTCAAATGGAAATTGTTTAAACACATACACTCAAACATATCTGTGGTGTTTGGTTGAGTGCTTGAGTTTGTAGCGTGGACACAAACTATGATGCGGTTTCAGTGTGGACACAAACCTTCGGCTGTTGTTTTGATTGATGAAATATTGAAATTTCGTATATTTACTTATGTATTTAAGTGAAACCAAATGTTAAATGTGAATTTGAATTTAACATGGATATATAATTATAAAAAATATATGAAAAAATTAATTCATACATTTTTATGTTAAATGAAAGTGCTGCCAAGTAAGCAAAATAACAATGCTGTTTGACAGCAGCTGACAGTTCACGTTTATCATTTATCATTTATTGTTATATATGTTTTCTGTCTTATCGGATGGCGTATTCTATGTTAAACTTAATGGCCGTGTCTCTGACACAGCCTGCAGGGACAGTCCGTGGCCGAAGGCCTCGGACAACTATCTGCTGTTTTTTTTTGATGTGTATGTAAAAAACCTTAAATTTTCATATGAAACCGCCCGCAAGTCTCAAAAACATCAGAAAGTAATGTAAAAATGCAATTACAGAAAACAGTAAACTATGAAAATGGAACATAGAGCGGAAACTTTAATTGCATTTTACCCAAAATCTTGTTTTTACACACTAGGTGGGTTTTATGTATATTATTGCACTGGAAAAGTAACAAAAGAGTGAACTTTTGTTAACAAATTGGCAGTTTTCCTGTGTAGAATATTGTGTTGAAAAGTGGTTCGAAAAGAGTTGGAAATTGTCTTAAATGTTTCTGCGTTTGGTAAAATATAACTTTATATTTTTTGTAAAATTTTGATATAAATCTAATAGTATTACTTAGAGATAAATATGCGAAAATACATCGCCGCAACGAACATTATGAAATCTTTCTTCGGAAAATTGTCATCACTGCGACGAATATGTTTGAATTCTGTGATGACTATTTTCCATAGTTGCGATTATCTTGTACACTCGATGTAAATGTTATAATCCTTGTACGAATGATGTACAAATATAAAAATCAAGCTTAATTTGTGATATTTCGCACTTTTCTATTTCGAACAATATTAAAATTTACTACATATTTTTATTTTGATGAATGACATATAGTTTCATATAGGTTCTGACAATTTGACGTTTATGTTTTAGTGCATTGTTGCTAAAAATGTAGCAAAGATTGGTGCATAAACTGATTTTCTCTAATTTGATACAAAACAGTTTCGTCACTATAATTGCTGATACGTTGCAGTAACACTTTAATAAATAAACAAAATATTAAAAAAAATCACAAGGTGACCAAATAGCAAGAGTTTAAACCCCTAATAGTTTTTCTCCAAAATGCACAATTCGTGCATTCGTTGCAGCAACAACTATTGAGTTGCTGGAGCAACGCAATGATCAAAATTTAAAAAATATAATAGAATATGCTTTATAACAGTAACGAGACTTATAATCATCGGGAGTATAACATTTTCCATTATATCACTGTGAATTAACTAATGAAAAAGTAGCATCCCTACGAATAATGGTTTTTATTTCAGTGAACTGATACTAATATTTTACGAAAATAAAAAAATTTAAAACATATCGAATACTTTAGTGCAAGAAGGGCTTGCTAGATTACCCGTGTTTTCTCAAATATTGCATTGTATTGTATTGGAAATTGCCCCGGATTTCCAGATAAAAGCCGGGAATTGGAATTCCCGCCTACATTCTCTAATTCTAACTAAAATGTTCAACACTAAAGACAAAAATAATAACCATAAAAAAATAACAAACGAGAATAAAACATACGATAACCTTTATAATCAACACGTACACAATAAATGAAATTATAGTATAAAAAATAATTGAAATAAATATAATCTCGAATAAGAAGATATTTAAAAAATAATTCAGAATTGTTGAGAAATAGTTAAACATTATACACAATTTTAAATTAAATTAAATGTATTAATTAAATTAATTAAATGTAGAAAAACTATTGTGATTGCAAGAAATCGAAGAATAAGAAACTTGCGAAGATGGCACCGAAGATTTAGAGCTATGACAGCAAACAGGAACAGAGAAACGCGAAACATGAAACACAATGTAACAGGAAATTGTTTTAAGAACACCAGGAAACCAACAGCAAAATTTTTTGAGACAAAAAAATAATAAAAATACAACAACAAGGCAAAATGGAAGCTTTACTTAGCAGTGTGTAGAGCAATACAAACATACGGTGCTCAGGTATGGGGCTACTCATATTTTGAAGAAGTCGACAAGTTGGCTATATACTTTTTAAAGAAGATTATGAGGTTGCCAAATTTTACGCCTACATACATACTGATATTGGAAGCTGGTATTGAAAATGGTCATCTGTTCACATTAGATCTACATCTGAGATATATAGCTCGCACGTTTTTTGACTACAATGAGGAAAGGTTACCACACAAACTATCGAGAAAGATAATGAAATACCAGATTTATTGGGCAAAGGAGCTGAATATATTGGGCTTGGAGTGGGGCACATTATGGCTAGAGCAAAACTGTAGTAGGGAGCAGTGGGTTTTGAACAGAAATACCCTCTTACAAGCGCTACAGGCAAATAGTCTACAAAAAGCTTTACTAAAAACACAGCAGACAATGCGGATATACAAAAAACTAGACCCAAGTATCGGATATACATACATATTGGAAGGCATTAGTCAAGAGGATAAAATGTGGATTTTCAAAGCTAGAAGTGATCTGATAGAACTTAATGGAACCAGATTCCAGACTAACTTAAATACATTGTGTTCAATGTGCAATATGAATGAAGTAGAAAATCTGCAACATTTTCTAGGCCGCTGTGTAGCACTAAAACAATTTAGAAAAAATTCATTTGATAAGGTTTTACTTACAGAAGAGGAACTTATAAATGTTTTAAATGGTCGTATTGTTAAATGGAAGGACTTGGCAAATTTTATAAAAGTATGCATACACTACAGAAAACAATTAATATTTGAATTCAATTTTTAAAACAACACGTATATATTCATACTCATACTAAAATTGACTGACGACTATAAGTCAAAGTCGAAATTAAATTCTTTTACATATATTGCAAATTTATTTATTTAAAATTCATTGTTATTTATGAAATAAAGAATTACTACTACTACTACTACTACAACAACAAAAACATTTGAACCGGTGCTTTAGCACCTCCCTTTTACTAGTCAGTTGTGCAATAGATAGGGCACGCTTTCTGATTCGCAAAACATGTGGCATTTCGTTTGGCAAAAGTAAATTCAACTCACATTTAAGTTACGTAACCATCGTCGAAAGAAATTTAAGATGGTCACGTTATCTTGTACAAGAGAGCTACTCAAAAAAAAAAAATTAAAAATCCAATGAGTGTTCGAACTCACGGGCGATGTGTTAACATCCTTTTGTTACACGGTACCTGTTCGATTTAGTAAATGTTACATTGGAAAATAAAAAACAGCGTTCAATCATATGATGACGTTACATTTAAATAATATTAATACTTAAAATTGTTTAAAGACCAGTGCAAGCACATGTGTCGTTATTTTCTTCCCACAAAAATGAAAGAGAATGCAAAGCAAGAGGCATATGACCATACAAACATTGTTATGTTCGTACACACGCTACACAAGTTCACACAATTTTCGTTGCTCTCTTGCTATCTCAATTTTATATACGTCTAACCACGTCATTATTCTCTTTGCTCTGAGGGTGCTCTGCACCCACACAACACAACTATTCGCTGCCGCTACATCAGTGTGTGTTTTAACGAGAATATCGGGTAGTGGTGTGAATATCGGGTAGTTCTCAGAATCGGCCAACATCTATTTTTCATACCCGTAAATGATATGGGTGACCCACTCCTATATAGAACAGATGTGTGTTCTATATAGGAGTGGGTCACCCATATCATTTACCCATATCATTTAGAACAGATGTGTGTTCTACATAGGAGTGGGTCACCCATATCATTTAGGGGTATGAAAAGTAGATGTTGGCCGATTCTGAGAACTACCCGATATTCACACGAAATTTCAAACAAATCGGTACAAACTGTGTTTGGATGTGTTCACTTTGTGAGTTAAGTCTCTACCCGCGCCTGTAGATGTTACCACATCAAAAATTGTGTCCCATGACAGCCCATGAAGGGGTTGGACAGAGCTTCTCACAATCTGTCTGGTACGTGCGCTTTCTAGCTTTACACTCACGGAGTGGGACTTACAGTTTTACACCGGTTCCGAACGGTATTTTAAGAAGCTTTTTCATGCCTAAGAAGTCGATAGTCTCGCAATCACTAAGTTAGGTGACCTTCGTCGAAGGAAATGTAAGGTGGTCTGAATAGGGACCGAACCCACGTTCTCATGTACAAGAGCCGCGCATACTAGCCGTTACACCACTGAGTCCACCCAAATCACGTCAAAAAGCTATTGTGATAAATCTAGGAATTATTGTTTTCTAAAGTACTTGCAGTCTTTAGTAGCCTGATGTCCGCACTGAAAGCAATTACTACAACGTGTACCGTGTTTTCGCTTCCAGAAAATTTTCGCTTTCTCTGAATGTGTTTACAATTCTTTGCCTTTCAGAAAGGAACAGCAAGCTATTATATGCGAGTAAAATATATACAAGTATATGGGTATTTCCACAGAAAGGTTCATCGATACCGAAAACTTAAGTTTTATATAATATAAAAAAAAATTTATAAATTTTTATAATAAAATTTAGTTTTCGTTTAACTCAGTTATAGGTTGCTGTCAGTACTCCGTAATATTGTGTGTTGTCAGTACTCCGTAATCGTTCTTAGCAAGTGACTGAAAACTAATTGAAATCAAAGTGTAGTGACGCTAACAAACAAAAGTTACTGTGTATAATAATCAAACTAAATATTATAGATTGATTTTCGAAGTGTGTCGCGTTCTCTATCGCAAGTAAAGAGTGTCTCAGTAAGAATGCATTTTTTAATTTTAAAATTAAAAACAGGTATTTTTTGAGATATTTGCGAGTTTTGAATTAAATTTAAAGATTAAGTATGATTAAGTCCGACTAAGTATGGAATAAAATATCAGTCAAATGGCCCCCACGGCTCTGGTGACAGGCCATTGCTCTTTTCATAAAATTGTCCACGACTTTGTCACAGAGATGTGGCGGTATCTCACCTATGGCGCGTTGGATCTGGATACATGTACATTGTACATAGAACAAAATAATAAAATCCAATTATTTGTTACTCAATTCAGTGTTGAGTTGCAATCACACGAACTAACCTCATTGCAAACGTAACGTGAAAATATGTCACGTTATAAATGACGCATTCTAAATCATGTTAAATGTTGTACAAAAAAAAACGACTCCAAATATTTTAAATTTCTGCTATCAGCAGAAAGCTACATTATTCCATTTTAGTTTTAAACAATTTTTTTTAAAAAAAAACTGTGTTCCAATTCACAGATTTTTGAATTTTTTCTAGATACAGCCGAGTTATATTGTAGTCGCGTTCATGATCCCATATTCACTGCCACTAGAAGAAAAGTTGACTTTTGCACTAAACGTAGTATAAATAAATCCTGTCGAAGATTGGAAACATAATTGCTAAGGTTTCTGTTTTTATACCCTCCACTGTAAATGATAGAGGGTATATATCAGTTTGTCATTCTGATTGTAACATATAGAAATAAGGCTTTGCGACCCCATAAAGTAAATATATTCTTGATCCTTATAACAACCGGAGTTGATATAGCCATGTCCGTCTGTTGAAAACATTCTCACGACTTCAATCGGCGATAACGCGGTTTGGTTTTTGGCCAGAATGTACCACGTATTCCTGAGCAGTTTGGTATTGAAAATCAGCGAAATTGGTCAATTGGCAAAAATTTTATGATTGGAAACGTAAAAAAACTCATAAAATTTTTACATTAATTTTTGTAGTTTTATACTAAACTACTCCTTTTGCCGTGTGGTGAATTTCCATGTTGAAAATCTTTGTTGTTCTTTATAATAGGTAAGTACTTTAGAATGTTTAGTTTACTTTCATGTGTTCATACATTTATGTGAATTTTGTCACACTTCATCTAAGGTCGCTGTGGCCTGATGGGTAAAGGGTTGCGCGGAGTCTGAGGGTTGTTGGTTAAACTCTCGTCCCAGCTTGTTTTTTTTTTTTTAACAGTTCTTCAAAAAATGTTCTTTTATTTTTAAGCTCATTTTTATATTTTTTAAAAAAGTAAATTTTCTTAAAAAAGGTCCTTTTTAAAACTTAATATTTTGCTGGTTAAAACTAAGGTGGAGGGTATCAAAGATTCAGCACAGCCGAATTTAACACTTTTACTTGTTTCACTTTAAAGGTGTACAAATGTCGGGTTCTTGTCCCTGAAATTGCCCATATTCGAAGTCAAACTTTTATTAAAACGAACAAGTGGCTCTCTGAAATAAATTTCCCAGATAACGCAATTCTGGCCGTCGCACACTGGGGCAGAACAGCATTATTGCTGGCATTTAATCAAATTTTAAAGTTGACCTTTAATTTAATTTAGTGTTTTATTTACATTCTTAACAGGATAGAGAACCAGAGAAAAGAATTTAACATAAAATTGTAAGCACGTGGACCTTGCTAAGTGACACCGAAGAGAGCATTTGTTATTGTTTTCATCGAAAAAAGACGTATTTTCCTGCATTGGCTTACAACGATTAATTGTGTACATTTTCGAATAGCCTTTTATAAAACAAAAAAAATTGATCACAATGGATTCAGTAAGCTCAGGTGCGTTGACTGTCTTTGTTTGTACAAAAAAAAATTACGTTTGCCCTTTAGACACGGGGTTAAAAATTTTAAGTGTGTAAAAATTTTGACATCTAGTAAGGTTATTAAGCGTTTTAAATGTGTTGGCCGTGACATGACGTTGAATTTTATTTGTACATGTAACAAGTGTATCGTTTTATTTTAGAATCTGTGAAGTTTTTTTGCTACTTTTTGCTACTTTGGATAAAATATGTGTTTTTTGTTGGTGACGTCACTCCAAAAAAAATCAATTTATGTTCATTTTAATATTTATTTATATATTATATTTATTTGTTCGTTTTAATATTTTTTAGGCCGAACAATACCTAAAACTTTGACGATCACAAGGGAAGAAATGTATATGATCATGAAAAGTTCAAATTTAAAAGGATTGGACAGCCGAATTATGTTTTTGAGAGAAGAAATTCGAAAACGGGTCCCATGCAGCAGCAACAACGATATAAATGAGAAAGTGACTGAGTTCAAATCAAAATTTAAGTCACGTTGGGAAAAAGCTTGCCGGATAGAAGCAAACTTCTTGAAAACAAATACTGCGTGGCTGAAAACTCCTTTGCTTTTCAAATATTCTTCAGAAACGAAACGTGGTCGCCCAGAGGTTTCATTTGAAGAATCATCGGAAAGATCAAAACGTCAAAAAACAGAACTTTTGAGAAAGTCGACTTCAGTCGCAGAATTGACTTATGCCGCAGAAATGGGTTTAAGAGCTTCCGGGCACTTAGATGCTGCAAAGTTAATGCGTGATGTGGCCAAAGTCCCAGATCATGCAGAAAAATGCAGAAAAGCATTAAGGGACTCAATTGAACCTGTTTCAATGACTGGAGACGAAGCTTTAGCAATGATTATTGAAGCAGATCTTTCCCGATTTCAATATGAAGTAATACGTTCTAAAAATCCTAAGATATTTCCTTCTTATAAAGTTATTCAGGAAAGTAAAAAAAAATGCTACCCACACCCCGAAAATATGAGCATATCGGAAACCGTTTCATACACGAATTTACAAAGCTTATTAAACCTGACAGTAAATCGTTTGGTAACTGTTCAGGAAAGTGTTATCCGAACCCTAAGGCCCGAAGAGTTAAAAACTATAACCTTATATTCCAAGTGGGGGTTTGATGGGAGTTCAGGCCACAGTTCGTATAAACAAGCATTTCATGGACTTGACGCCGATGACTCATCAGTTTTTATAACTTGTGTTGTTTCTCTTCGTTTGGTGTCTGGTGAAAAAATAATTTGGCAGAATCCTCGGACAAGTTCAACCAGATACTGTAGGCCTCTTAAGATTGAGTTTCTAAAAGAATCTGCAGCTGTATCTACGGCTGAAAAACGAAGAGTTGATAGTGAAATCGAAGAGCTTCTACCTAGTTTTGTTAAACTTGGTGAAAATACTTTCAACGTTGTACATAAATTGTTATTTACAATGATTGATGGAAAGGTGTGTAATGCCATCACTGAAAATACTTCAACACAGAAGTGTTATATTTGCAAAGCCACATCAAAAGATTTCAATTCTATAGACGTTATGATAAAAAGACCGGTGAAAACGGATAATCTTCAGTTTGGTTTATCTGTTTTGCATGGGTGGATCCGTTTCTTCGAATGTCTACTCCATCTCGCATACAAGTTGGAAATCAAACAGTGGCAAGCCAGAAAAGACGAGCATAAAAAAATTGTTGATGAAAAGAAGAAACAAATTCAAAAACAATTTCGAGAGCGTTTGGGATTGATTGTGGATAAGCCAAAACCAGGCTTCGGTAATTCCAATGATGGAAACACGGCAAGAAGATTTTTTGAGAATGCTGAAATTTCTGCTGATATAACTAAAGTGGATGTTATATTAATTAAAAAAAATGCTTATAATTTTGATAGTGGTTGCTTCTGGTCACGAAGTCGATTGTGCAAAATTTAGAGAGTTCGCTCATGAAACGGCAAGGTATTTTGTTTCCTTGTATCCTTGGTATTATATGCCAACTACAGTCCACAAATATCTTATTCATGGAAATGAAATTATTTCGAAAGCCCTATTACCTATAGGGCAGCTAAGTGAAGAAGCTCAAGAAGCAAGAAATAAAGATTTCAAAAATTACAGAGAACACCACTCCCGAAAGAATAGCCGGAAAAACACAAATCAAGACATTTTTAATCTTTTCCTTTTGTCATCGGACCCCGTTTTGACCAGTCTCCAGCGAGTCCCAAAAAAAAAATTCAAAGTTTACCCCAAGAAGCAATCAATCTCCTTAAATCACCAAACATTTCAGTTCAAACTGTCACTGATATAGTGAATGAGAGTGATCAAGATGAATAAATAGAAATTATTAATTAAAATTATGTATCTGGTTTTTTTTTGTAATAGCTAAAAATTCACACGGAACATATTATATTTTTTTTAATTTTTATTTCTTCATAATGTTAATAATTGGTATATATATTTTTAATTTCAATCTTTTATTGTTGTTTATAAGATTAAATGTTTACTATTGATTAAATATTGATATTGATATATTACTCAACGTTTTTTATCTGACTGAGAATTATTAGACAATTTTCACTTTTTTTGATGAAGTAGGCGTTTTGAGGGGGCGTGTCCCGAATTTTTTTTTTCTATTTATAGCCAAATTTGACAGCCCTAAATGTTTATATATTAAATACGGTGGGTATCTTCATTTGACAATTTCTTCCGAAATTAAAAAAAGTGGGCGTTTTTTGGTGGGCGTGGTCATTGTTGGGTTTTGAAATATCAATATATTGATTCTATAAACAATTTCAGAAATTTTCAGGTTGCTAGCTCTATTCCCTGATTTATTGCCACCAATAGGGTCGTTCTGCCCCAGTGTGCGTCGGTGGTGCAGTGGTTAGTGAGCGCGGCTCTTGTGCATGAGAATGTGGCTTTGATCCCTGCTCCTCGGCCACCTCGAGTGATGGCGACCAAATACCGTTCGGAGCCAGTGTAAAACTGTAGGTCACAATCAGTGAGTGAAAAATTAGAAAGCTCACAGCTCACTGGTTGTGAGAAGCTCCCCCAATCCCTTCATGGGATGTAATGGGAAACGCGTTGTTTAGATAATCAAACTATAATTCTTAGGTTGTTCTTTTCTGATAACTGAAACAATTCTTCAATAGGCACCGATGACGGGTTGGTGCTCGGTGTTGAGTTCAGAAATCGTTTATGGTGTATTCGGATTGACAATAGATCCTCCTGAGTGAGGTGAATCGTCTACTGGTGAAGGTGGACGTCATTCGATAAAATTCGTGCTTCGGGAAATGTGAAGTTTTTGTCAGTGATGCCCAATTGATGTTCCGGAGATTTTGGCGACAATGTGTTTACGGCTGTAATGTTTCCCAGAGATCACAGTCCACAGTTGACCAAGTTTCATAAACGCAACGGTTAAGTCAACATAAGAAACACTCAATTCATTTACACATGCATTCAGGAATACTTATGAATCGCTGACTGAAATAATAATGAAAAATACGTTACAATTTAATAACATTAACTTAGGCTGAGAACAATCTCTCTTTGTCCCTCTTATATTATTTTGCTCTCGACACAACTTAGCGGGGAAAAAATTTTTAGTAAACTTAAACCTTAAATCTATATATTTTATAACACATGGAGCTTATTTCAACGGTTTGAAAAGAAAAACAGGATTGGAATATTATACAAAACAAAAAAATTAAGTAAATTCATATCAAAAAAGTTGACGTACGCACTAGTTTTTTTTTAATTTAAATTTTAAATTTAAGTTTTTTTTTAATTAAAAATACTTTTACATGACTTTAGTACTTGGTTGGACCTCCTTTAGATGCGATGATTGCTTCCAATCCGTAAAGCTGATTTCAGGGATTCTTTTGATGAAATGTTGTGTTTTCGGATTCGCCTTTCTAGTATTTCCCATACGTGCTCAATGGTGTTAATGTCGGGTGACTGTGGGGGTGTATGAAACTGCTTGCAATTATATAATAACCATTCACGGGCGCGGTAGGACGTGTGTTTTTGGATCATTATCTTGCTGAAAATAAAAACTGCTGTAATTGGGACCCATTTTTACCACACTTGGTCGCAGATAATTTTTGAGGATGTTCCAATAAACATGCTTGTCCATTTTCTCCGTGATAAAAATAAGTTCACCAACGCCAGATGCACTCATACACCCCCAAACCATAACGTTTCCTCCACCATGTTTAACCGTTGGAATTAAATTGTTCTCTTTTAACGGCTCATTAACTTTTCTCCACACTTTATTTGCGCCATCCGAGCCAAAAATGTTGTATTTGGACTCATCACTAAATACAACATTTTCCCAAAAAGATTCCGGCTTCCCCAAGTGTTGTGTAGCAAACTCCAATCGCTTTTGTTTGTTTGTTTTGGAAATAAAAGGTTTTCGACGTGCTACTCGTCCGTGGTAATCAGCTTTATACAGAATATTACGAACTGTTTGCGGATTCACTGTTTTATTTGTGCATTCGTACACTTCTTGCGTCAACTTAACTGCCGAAATTTTAGGATTTCGGGAAAGAGTGGCCACAATGGAGCGTTCTTCTCTGGGCGTTAAAATTTTTGGGCTGCCCGAACGCTGCTTTACGAGCAAAGTGCCATTGTTTATATAGGAATTTATGATTGTCTGTATACTTGAATGTGATTTTCCGATTATTTTTCCAACTGCATGTAAAGATTTTTTTTCTGAATATAATTTTATAATTAATTTTCGCATTTCCAAAGAAATTTCTGCACCGCGGCCCATTTTGAACTGTTTTCTGGCACTTTGAATTGAATTTGTTAAGATATCGTTCAAAAGGTAAATTAAGACTACTGTAATATTGAGTGTAAACTTTGCAGAAATACCGTTAGAAGAACAAAAACAAAATACGTAGTATAGTGTTGTCGATATTATACCTTTTCTCTCTTTCGTCGTTATCATAGCGCGCCCAGCTGTGATAATTGGAACTATTTTGGACATGTTGACAAGATCAATATTAGAGTGAGTAAGGCAGTTAGAGAAATTTTGAAAAATTTTAAAACGTATTCAGTTTCAGAAGGGTTTTTGTTTACCAAATGGAGTGTACGTAAATTTAATTGATTCTCTGCATTCTTTATAAAATCTGTGCCTTGTTTTCTTAAATATGATATAACTGCTTAAAGCCTTATACTGTGTAAGATTTCTCTGGGAAGTAAACGACAACTATAAAGAAAATATTAACTTGTAAAACATTTTTCACAACTTTCTATTGTTCCTGGCCCCTTTTATACATTTGACTTTCACTTAATGTTGTTGTTTAATCATGTACTCTTTGTCACACCATTTAATGTTTGTATTTCAATTGTTTAACTTTGTTAATGTAATTTTGTTTGGGCTGATGAGGAAAATAATTACGAGCTTTCGTGTTTACTCTTGGAGTGGCTGACGCCACACAAGGCAATAATTAAAAGTTTAGAGCTGACGTGTGGCAATCTTTGGCACAATATTTGTTTAATTACTTTAAACTTTTAATTAATGCTCAAAGCCATTAAAATGGGAAATATCTTACACTACCGAACTGCCATCGTCACCGTTGAGAATTTCTGAAGATAGTGCTTTTACTTTTCCTCATTCACTGTTTCAACGTCGAACAAAGTCTGATTGTGAAATGAAATATGGTGGATTTGCTCTTTTCAATAAAGTCAAAACATTCCATTACTCATCATAATGTTCTTTCATTATTTGTGTCCTTTATCAAAGAGATAATTATATTATTCTGTGAGTAAAATACATATTTTTAGTGTTACATTTAAATAAAATTAATGCAATTGATTAACAACAATTATTTTACAAATGAAATCATTCCAACCTCATTTCACATACAAGTGTCAAACATCAATTTTTTGTATAACTTAGTTTCCAAAATCCCTCCTTAAAATCAGTATTGACATTGAGGTTTGAGTTTCATTTGAAAATCCTCATACACATCTGCTGAAATACAACATTTTCATCTTATATTCACACTTCAATATTTCATATTTAATAGTTTAAAACTTTTTATTTTTATTCATTCTTAAACATTTTATTAAAACATTTCGCAAACACTCGTATAGCATCTCCTGTTTCTGTAATGGAAAAAGTTTTCAGTGATTTAACTTACTTTAGTTTTTTATACATCAAAAATTAACAAGGGACGAAATATCCTGCGCCGAATAAGGAACAAATGTAAAAAATATCCTACTCTAGTGTGTTGCAGTATGAAGTGTTGCGTACGACTGGTAATTCCCAACATAACCAAGGTCCTCTTGAAAATTTGGTAACAACGATGATGAACTTTTATTTGCAAATTTCTACACTAAAATAAACAACAACAGTGAAGAGATGGAAGCAAGTGACTGTTGTTTCGAAAACTTAATCAAGCTATGGTGTTGTAAACTTAAAAATTGTTTCCGACGAGTTATTAAAATACGACAACATAACGGGTGGTCCAAATACAAGTATCCTATTAAATCATATGTTATTTTGACACTGATGGATTTTTTGTGTTCGAAATATTGACTCCGCTCACCAAAATGGGTCGCTTTACGCTTGAACAACATTGGGAAATATTAGGAAATTATTTTCAAAGTGAGTGCTGTGTGGCCCAAACTGTGCGCTTGTTGGAATTAAGTTTTGGGCGAAATGAAGAACACACCGCAGGTGCGCTGCTGGCCAGTGGTCAACACTCACCGTCACCCTCAACGTGAGGTAAGGATCAACTAGGTTAATAGTTTGGTGGGGTAGCATTTTTCCGAAAATGCTGCTGGAAGCGCCATTTCAATCAGCCGCGAGAGATACAGAGCAATGATTACGGCCTTTGTATGGACTGAAATAGAAGGAATGAACTTACTTAATCTTTGATTTCAGCAGAATAGCGCAGCATGTCACAGTTCATCAAACAATCGATCTTTTGCGCACTAAGTTGGGTAATCGTGTTATTAGCCGTCTTGGCGATGTCAATTGGCCGCCTCGGAGCTGCGGTTTGACTCACTAAAACTTTTTCTTATGTGGTCCCGTAAAAGATCAATGATATCCGCATAATCCAGAAACGATCCACACCCTTAAGACTAAGACCTTCCAAGCCATTTGTGAGATACAATTAGAATCCGTCAACAAAATCGTGGAAAATTTGACTGACAGGATGAGCTACTGCGAAGGCAACCGGGGCAACCGTGTTCCATAAATAATGGGAATAATTGTTATTTCTAATAATTTAAGTTTATTCTTTTCTTTTATTTAATTTTTTAAAAAAGATACTTGTATCTGCGCCACCCTGTATAAAATTAATTTCTACATTAAAAGCGTTTGATAGTTTCTTAGCGCAGTTAGTGAACCATTTTCTAATGGTGTCAGAAATCATTCCTATGTCTCAGGCAAGCGCAATTTATATTATTATTTTATATTTCAATTCATCGTTTATACTGTGTGGCCCAAAAACATTCAACCCATGTTATTGTGCTATATCTTTAAAACGAAATGACATAATATCCTAAATTTGTTTCAAATGTTTGTTTGGCCCATGGAGTAAATATGTATGTATGAACCTTGGATGTTAAAAACAATTGTTTTAATAATAGCAGATAGAGGCTATTCCGCAAAAAAAACATATACAGCTTGTATTAAAATAGTTGTCGTAAATGCAACACAAATTATTAATAATATCATAAAAATTAAAATAGCAAAAAAGTAAAAATATATTTAATTTGCATAGTTCTCCACCAAACCGACATGAAAATTGTAAATCTATAGTTGCTGTAACTCCACCTGGTGTAAGTCGAACATCTCTCTATCACATCGAACTTCCCACCAAGAGTGTGAAATTAAACGTCAGATGAGATACATTTTCTCTCTATATACGTTTAAGCTATGGCTTGGACTTTTAAGTATTTATCCATCACTTTTTGGAGACGAACAGGTCAAGTAGGCGCTCCCATTATTGATCATCTTTTCGGTTCATTTTACCGAATTCCCTAGAATTCATTTCATTTAATTTATTTACGTCTATGGTAATACATCCTTACAGACTAGCAAATTTATAAATATTTAACAATAATTCTTATATGTTAACAAATAAATTACTTATATATATTAATCTAATAAATTAAGTAAGAATTTTTGGAACTCATTTTTAAGAAGAGTGATATCCAAGTGATAACAAAAACTATTAAAAAGTATCATGGATCTATTTGTAGGTTCATTTAAAGCATAACTTGTTAAATGTTTTTCAACATTAAAGGTACTAAAATGGCGTAGAGAGCGTGATGGGGCATTAAAACGAATAAGTGAGAGCACTTCCGAACAATCAACAAATCCAGAAATAATTCCATGGAGACACATAATAGAGGCCATATCCCTACTGGACACTAATGACTTTAGAGAAATAAGCAAACAACGGCTTTCATAAGAAGGAATAGGGACTGTAAAGTTTAGAGAGACTAAAGCAAACTTCAGGAATGATTTCTGGATTTTCTCAATCCCTGTTGCATGAATAGCCGCAATTCGGGTCCAAATAACAGAAGCATATTCAAGCTTGGAACGAACAAATTCGGATTTATAATTGGCGAGTGCCTACTGCCGCGAGAGCTGTGTGTGCAATAGCACCATTATGTTGGAATCACACGTCCATCAGTCTCAATTCATCAATTCAAACAACCTCGTTGATCATGGTTCTGAATCGTCTATTCGACGTTGACGGCTCATCCGCAGCAGCTTCTGCCACAGGGCCGATATAATCGTCGGAATGGAAATAGCAGGCCTAGGAAATCTGCGCCGAAAGTCACGATGTGTCAGAATCACTGACGAATTTTTCCTGCCAAAAATTATGAGGAAATACAGTACTGAGAAGTATAACTTTCCATGGCATGGTCGACGTGGCTTTTGATTCACGAATATCAAACCGAATCTGACAGTTACCGCCATTTGCAAAAGCAATAGCATCTTCCGGTAGGGCGATATATTTTGGTCCAGTCTATATTTGGGTCAAAACACGTCAAACGCACCCACACAAAATGATTTTGCTTCCGATTTTAACGAATCCCCTGTAAGTTGTGCTCCTAACAGATGCCTATGATATATGTAATCAGGACGATGATTAGATTATATAGGACGTTATATAGGACGTCAAATTTCGAAAATTTAACAAAATATGCTTTTTTTTTTTTAATTCGTTTATTTTTATCCAAAATTCATATTCTTCAACTACAAGTAAACAAATAGTATAATATATAAATGTATACACTCTGTCCCTTAAGCGGGCTCTCAAGTATAATAGTTTATTTGCTTACAGCTATACTTTTTTTTTCAAAACTTCTAAATATATTTTGTACAATAAATTGAACTTTAATATTTCATAAATAATACACTTCTTCCCAATTATTTCAAATAAATTTGAACTATTTTTGCCAACTTCTTGAAATTTAATTTACTAGAATGTGCTTAAAACTTGTACAAACTGCACTATGCACTACATTTTTAAAGTTGCCATAGGTGAAAGTCTTTGACTCTCCTTTAACATAAACCGAGTTCGAAAGTGGTTGGAAAGATGTGATCGGAGTTTCTGAGGTTTAAACACTTTGGTAATCTGAACTCAATACATTTGTCGGCCCACATATTGTACTCAAAAATTAAGGTATACAATTTTCCCTGTAGCACCTCCCATACAAACATTATTGCAATTTTCATGGAAATTTGCAAATGTCACTAACTTATATTGATTATAAATGGTTATCTATTTTGCGGTTTCAAAAGTTTGAACGTTGACATAAAAAATAAATAAATGGTTTCCCATTACATCCCATGAAGGGACTGGGGAGAACTTCTCACAATCACTGAGCTGTGCGCTTTCCAGTTTTCACTCACTGATTGGGACCTACAGTTTTACACCGATTCCGAACGGTAATTTGAGAAGCTTTTTCATGGCTAGATACTCGATAGTGTTGCCGTCACTATGCGAGGTGACCGCCGCCGAAAGAAAAGAAAACGTTGACATTATGCGTTAAACACTACATCATTTAAATGACCACCACGCGACGTGTTGCAAGCATTGATTCTTTTGAGGTAATTTTCGACCCCTTTTCGACACATATTGGGCGGTATCTCAGCCATAACTTTACGAATGTTGGTTCTTAAGTGCTCAAGAGTTAAAGGTTTATCTGCATAAACACGGTCTTTCGCGTAGCCCCACGAAAAAAAAGTCTAATGGTATGTGGCTGTGGCAGAATCACCATTTTTGTAGTAGGTTTTAATAATTTGTATGCGTTGTGTGATAGTTAAGCGATCCATTTTCGTCAATATCAGACTTGCAACTGAAAACAAAAAATATTGGTTTAACAACTTTGTTTGACAGATGTCGAATTCCAGCCCTATACTTTTGAAACCACGAAATGGATAAACCTTTATTTAGATGTGACTTGTCTGCTGAAAATGGGGCTCATTTCATTAGTTTTGTGTTGTACCATTATTTTCGTCGAACTCTAGTTTCTGAAAATATTATAGCTACAAACTATATATATAAAATGTAAATATGTATATGATTTCTAATGTTTCTTTTTATTTCTACTTTCAGGTAAGTGTGTTTTCCATACATCTGCAAAAGTTTAATAAAATAAAATTCGCCGTAAGTTTTTAATAAAAGTGCGTATTGCTCTAAAACTAATATTCTGTAAATTTGTGATTAAATTTTTCAAAAATAAAAATCATAAAAAATTCATTTTTTCGTGGAATCGCTATCACCTCACACAGGAACTATTCTGTACATTTATTTTTTAAAGACTGTATCGCTCAGCTGTTGGCAGTAATTGCGGCTAACGGTACCCATTTTGAGGGTTCAATTTTCGAAGAGGCGTAGCAGAATTTCTTGTAGTATTTGACGAGTTATGCGAGTAATGTGGGTTTTCAATTCCTCAGTCGTAGCCGGCATATCAGTGTAGACTTTTGGCTTTATGTAGCCCAAGGGAAACAATCTGGACGTGTGATGTCACATGATCTAGGTGGCAAATTCACTGGTCCAAAGCGTGAAATTAATTGTTTACCAAGTTCTACTAGTAATAATGTGGCGAGTAATGCCAAATGTCTTCAAAATAACTGGCTTAAATTTCAGACAGCAAATAGTACGTTAGCATGACGCAAAAATCGGCGCCATGGAGTTACTTTCCGACCTGATTTTTGACGAAATATGGCAAATGACACGACCAGACCATCAAATATACCATGCCCCTTCTTAAGTTACGACGTGGGTAGATCGTCGAAGCAGCACTGTAGTTATTATTATTAGGAAATGCAGTCTGTGTTCTAATCACTCCAAGTCATCTCTCTACTTATTGATCTGGTGATGTGGTCTCTATGCCATCACTAGGTTTTAACAATGCAACGCATCTAATGTTGTTGCCACTCAGCTATTTTATTGAAGACTTGACCCCACGGGGTTTACATGCAGTTGCAATATTTTCCGTTTGTTGCGCTATATCATTCAGATAGTGGTCGCATCACTTTATGTGATAACATTTATTGTCGTGAGAGATTGTCGTTCTAATCTCGCCTTGCCTTTGGGGGTACAATCTACACTAATTTCCACAATCATTACCTCGTGATCTTCAGGGGAAGAATTTGAGAGGATTAGTGCTGAAAAGTGGTTTCTCCACATTTTAATCACATACTGCTTATCAGTCACCAGATTCCCATTTTCGTCTCTGCAGGAGGGCAGCCCATTATTCGGCCCGATATTCGATCGTTTTACCCTCTGGAAATATTTTCAGGATTCATAGTTCATCCTGCACATTTTGGTCTTTTACTCTCTCTCTCTGCTCCCACTGCCATTGTTTCCTCCTAAATAATTGTGTCTCCTCCCTTCTCAGCCTCTTCTATATCCATAACACTATTATAAAAACGGTTTAATAGCAGGAAAAACAAGTATAACACCTCAATTTTGACGCCCAATATTGCATGCAAATTATAACTGCTAGTCGTTTTTCGAGATTTAAGATATTATTACAATCACAAACCTCTATTTGCGGAATCAAACGGAAACAACTTTCATTCAAATTTAATTGGTATACGTGTCCGTGATAGATTGGGCGATTCCTTTGCCTAATTTTTCCAGTTGAGAATTTATCACTGATTAAACTGTTAAAATGCCATTGCATTTTTGTTCTGCGTTGTTAGACAGTTCATCATGGATTGACTTAACCCGCCACAAATCCTGCAAATTATTCAGTTGTCTTTCGAAAATCAGCGCGTTGCGAGGAATGTGTTTCATACGGTTAGGGCAACTTATGGTTCACATTATCAGCCTACCGAAGGCACAATTCGAAAAATATTTACCAAATAAAACATGTCCTGCCGATACTAAAGAATAACATATGTACGCGATGTTCGTGAATAGTCCATTGGGTAGCGTACACACTTTGAACATTTTACATAAAGATATTGATTTAAAAGCATACTTATTC
The DNA here is from genome assembly GCA_963931995.1 of Phaonia tiefii. Taxonomy (NCBI): domain Eukaryota; kingdom Metazoa; phylum Arthropoda; class Insecta; order Diptera; family Muscidae; genus Phaonia; species Phaonia tiefii. The sequence continues at coordinate 101,269,282 of OZ008370.1, read as the reverse complement.
AACTTGTGCAAGAGTTAAACCCGGCAGACGTTTCAAATCGTCAGCGTTTTGTGTCTTTGGGCTCTTGAAAATCTTGAAGAGATCCACTCTTTCAAAACAAACTTTTTGTTCAGAAATTAGGTTTAACGACTACTTTAATAAGTGAAATTGACGTATTGGAGCTGAAGAGTAACTGGAAGAGCTAAATGAGCTGTCATTACATCCAGACAATAATCATCCCATAGGTATAAGGGCTGGTGGAATCACAGATCCATATTCCTTCACAATTTATGCCAACCAGAACGTATCTGTGAATGGTACCCATTGTCGCACCATGATAACGCACTATTTGCTGCGTCCGTAATCTCGATGATATTTAGATCCAATAAGACAGATCTAGTTGCCGGACATTTCGGGAAACCATGACGTAATTCGGGTAACGTTTAAAGTCTGCATGGATAAGACGATCTAAAATCGTTGGTGAATGTAGGCAAAAACTTGTGAGTTAGATCGACTGGCCAATGTGGATATCTTTGGATAAATAATATATTTAGCAACCACGTGAACCAACCAAACCAAGCCGGCTATGATTGAAGAAACATCAAATAACATTTCACGCCTCATTCAGCAAATATGACTCGAAATGTTCGAAAGAAATAATCTTTAAACAATAAATAAAAAAAATGTATCCATTGTGTGATAGTAATCATCGTATTGCGATACTATGGAATCTGTTTATTTATTGTTTTTATTTTTGACCAAATCACCTTTATGTATCCTTTTTGTATAAACAAGATACAAAGCTCTCCTTATGGCAATTCGCCGAACTCAAAAGACTATATTCTTTTGTGTCTTTTGAAGCAGCATTCGTATTTCGTTGATAATGGGTTATTTTGAGTTACCATGGGTACTCCATTTCTTTGTCATGCGGATCGTGACCGTTTCGTCATTACCCACAAGGTATGGGGGAAATAATGGATAGTTGGCCACGACAATGGGGAACTACCCAATATTGGTTATCCATTACTCACGGGGTAAGGTGGAAATGACACGACAAGGTGGATAAGAAAAATTGGCTATAACTCGAAAATTAATAACTTTTTAACCTTCGTAAGAGTCACTTTAAAAAAATCGCTAAACGTAAGACTACTGTAGATAAAAACAAACCCTAAAATGTCTCGAAAACGGAGGGTTGGTTCTATTTTTTTTAATATTTATTCCATTATTTCATATGTTTGCACAATATTATATAAAATACAATTGTAATTTGGGCCCCAGCGCCAGGCGGCATAAGAGGGGCAAGTTGGCAAAAGTTTATAACACTAATGTACAAATTTCAATTTTTCAATTAAAATTATATATGTATACAGGGTGATTCAGGAAGTCCCGACAAATTTCTCCAGCGTATTCCTTGGCTAATATGGCATATGTATGGGTGATTCAGGCCGTTCCACTGACTTCTTTTATTTTCACATAAATCAGCTGCTTTTACTTGTCACAAAGGATACTTCGGGCTGCAACCAAAAACAGTTGTGAACCACAATATCATAAATAAGTTTGGTCGTGTTGAAGTTGGGTCGTCTCTAAGTCGACCAAACCAAGTTGAGTGGTGAACGGTAATAGGGACATAAATTTTTTAATAACAAAGTTAATATTTTGTTGATGCAACGAAATATTACAACATAACTGATTTAATAAAACACTGTGTGAATTAGTCATTGTTAGCCTATCAATGCGGTAAACAATTGTACGTGGGTAATATTCTTTAATAATTTATAGGGTGTCACCAGCTTACCAAATTCTTTTCAAAATAATTCGATTTAATACCACTGTGCGTTTGTAAAGTCTGTGCGTAGCGTAGAATATAAATCGCCGGCACACTTGCATTTTTTATACTCGACCAAAGTACAGTAATTATATGACTCTAGCAAACAATATCCATGAAACAAAAACTACGCAATTTTAATAGCATTATAAATCTCAATCCATGTCAATCTTCTGCGTCATGACTATCAGAATTTATGACAACATAATTTATCTTAATACGAAATGTCCATCAATATCAGCATTAAAAATGAAGCACATCCATAATATTTTTTGTATCTTCGATTTTGGCTTTAATTAATGTTTCGTATAGTTTCGCAAAAGCTTAACTTTTGATATGGGTCAACAGATACTTTTTTTGTTATTAAAACAAAATGCGTGTGAAACTAAAAGCAGAACTTTTTATATGCAATAGCATTATTAATTGTTATAGGCGATACATTTATAACATACACGGATATGTGTGAACTCTCTCTGTTAATATCACTGGAATATAGGGGTGTTAGTGTAGTTGGGTGGCAGCATATTAATGTAATTTACACATTAACTCTGTGGCTTTCGTTGAACTACCAGTACAACGATTTTCCATTCAGTGCAGCTTCTTTGTACTTTATTCGATCAGCTGCCTATTGTTCATGCGATTCGTAATTCAATGATATCTTAAATTTTATGAAGCTTTTATGCTTCATGCTTTTGTAATTAAATCACTGAAAAAGAGCAATTGCAATTGCTGAAGGTCATTGGCACAAAGGTCAAACTACGCAATTAAGATAAAATAATAAGGCAGCGCAACTAATGATGGCTGTGGCGATTTTAGATTTGTGGTCAGGAAGGATGGTTGGCTTTTTATTTATATTATCTTAATGGCAAAATCAACAATGAGGCATGCGTAGGCGTTTGGGTAAAACGAAAGCCAAAACATGTGTCTTCGTTATTGTTTTAGTTAAGCCAGCCACAAAGGCGTCTTGTTTTTTGGTTCTGCATTTTCCAACACAGTTACTCCTTGGCATATTGTAGATGTTATCAGACAAACAAAGGCAAACAACTCTTTAATATTTCAATACAATCTCATTTAGGCTTAATGCTATTTAATACTTTGTTCCTTAAATACTAAGATTTACTAAGATTCTCAATAAAGGCGTTTGTTTTAGCACTGCCCTGATCGTTGGAACCATATCTCGTATTTCAGAATAACAATAGTATTTACTGCCTGCAGTTAATGCAGGGATGGTTTGCCATATTCCTGTAGGTATCATGGTGATTTAATTTAAAATGCACGAGGGCTGAGAGCAAAGGGTTTCTCTGTATATGCTCCTGTGCTGTGCCATCGGCCGGACGTATTTGCTTTTTGTGGCACCGATATTTATGGGGATACCGATCCTATTAGTTTTTTTCTGTAGTGGTTATCGCACTATCATATTCCTTTTTTTAACAGAAGACTTATGGATTATCTGCATTAGTAATACTTTATATCAGCCCATACAACTACTAGGCATGACCGATCCGGAATTTTACAACATGTGGTTAAACTTTCGTATCAAATCATACATTATGCATTTCGGGGTTCTTTATAAAAGTCCTAAATATGGGAGAGAGGGTTCCTAAGACGGCTTTGACGCCCTTTCTCATTGCATTACTAAAGTTTTGGGAGATTGCTCGAGTAGAGAATTGTAATCGCTGGTGAATTTAATGACCACAATCACTCCCGGTTTTCCCATTCGAGTCACTCAAATCCATAGGGCTCAACCATTGCGTGCAACTAGAAAACTCACCAAAACTCATTCCGCGCGAGGAACAGGAAACTGAAACTCTATAGGTTCAAGTTGGAATTTGGATCTGACAGAGTTTTCCCATCATTTATGAGAAGATTGATTGGATATTATTTTGGAAGAAATGAATAGATTCAATCCAATTAGTATAATACTTTCAATATTTTCCGCAGTAGCATCAACATGGTCATCGAAGGAAGATAGTTCCTTATTGAACTGTTTATAAAATTCGATAAGTTCAGCTCAATGACCCCTCGCTCAATGAACACATCGCGGCAGGTCTTGAAATAATTTTAATTGTGTATTGTGGTCTGTCGCGATGTGTTCGTTGAGCGAGGGGTCATTGGGTCGCATACTTTAGAAAAGCGAGATAAATAAAACATCCTAAAAAGCGAAAGGAAGAAAACAGTTGTGAGGATATGCTGCATTTCTATGTCATTTTATCCTCCTTAAAAAGGTACAAATTTAAAGGGGCGATGGCAACATTTTTTAAATGTCGCCTCATAAAAGAGCATAATTATTTTTTAGAAACGAAATCACCATAAGTATGGGCAACGGGTGCACCTCGATACCCTAACGAACTTAAATCGACCGGTGTGAATTGGACCCAGTTTTAATAAATGCCAAAAATTTAAACAATAAATTACTAAAATTATCACGATATAATATACTTGTTTTCTATTTGGGGGTGTAAAATAAATTGTTTACGAATATTGCTGAAGTTAGATAGAATAAAACCTTCAGAATGAATACACGAAATGGGTCTTGCGGTCTCCTGAATAATTTGGTTTTATTAGATATCCGTTGTTGAATGTAATATCTCGATAAATTTAAAATAAACTTCCAATAAAGTTTAATATGATTTATCATTGAGGGTCTTTTTAATATGAGTCGTTAACACATGTTGTTATTCCGACATCTGTATTTCTGTATGCCTTGATAGATTTATGTTCCCAGTTAGCCCACAAAAAAATTGACTCCTGCCAGTGACACCAATTTTCTCTTATGGTTTAAAAATAAAATCAAGTGTTGTATTGAAACCTTCATCACCTTTCGGTAGATGCAGATTAACCTCTTCATTATTTATGTTATTTTTCCGGCAATGAAAATGGAATTTGGGATTTTTTTAGTGGTTAATTAAATTCCCTCAGTCAATGCCGGATATGCACGTCATGGCATTAATTTTATTAAATATGTCAACACCCTCTGGTGAGTGCGTGTGTGTTTTGTTTTTTGCTGTCGCAACCTTTGGCATTTATTTTTTGTTATGCTGTCTCTTGTTAGCGTCGCGTTAACCTACTCGAAAATTCCGAAACTCATTTGTCGCCCGGTCGCTATAATCACGTCGGGCACGTGCGTGTTCGAAACTCTTGACATTGCAAAAATTAAATGGAGAAACAGAAAAAATAATATAATTTTGTTATGAATTCATATCGTGTATGTTGTACATTTCAGGATGTGCAGGAATTTACTTATATGTATATTTGTGACATATTGTCGCAAGTGGATTAAGTTGCAAAGGCTGTTTTCTACTCAACTGTAATTTCAATGATTAAGTTTCTTCGAACGATTGTTAACGAATCTTTGTATATGTAGTGTTGGGATGTTGTATTGTTGGCACTACTAACATTCATATATGTGTATCCTGCCATTTAAAGACATATCTAACATTCAACAAGAAAATATTTAGCAAAACAACAAAGATGTGTCAAATCGTGCGCTAAAATATTGAATTACAAAGATGAAGGTATATTTTACATTAATGTATTTATAATGAAATAATTACGCATGATACAGAGACACAAAAGAAATACTAATAATTTATAATTCTTTGTGAAATGCAGATAAATGTGAAGAGGGTGAAATTTTCCAGTTTTTATAATTAGGTGTGGATGCCTTTAGCATCAATTCGATGCTTTTGTATCTTCAGTTTTCTGACATTTTCAAATTTTAGAAGTAAATTCGCTGCATCTAAAATCACCCTACTCTACAGCAAGGAGAAGCATGAGTAACTTAAAATGTAAGATATCTAGATATATCTAATCGGTATAGCCACAGTGACCCTATAGAGGGTTGAATTTTATGCTTCGGGATTAAAGAACAAAAACAATTATTAATCATCGAAAATCACTTTATTGTTGTTCAAAATATTCCCCATGAAGATTTATACACTTTTGCATGCGTTTGAACCAATTGTCGAAACACTTTTGCCACTCTGATTGAGGTATCTCCAAAATATGCATTCTGAATGCAGCAACCGCTTCTTCAGGTGTCGAAAAACGTTGACCTCCCAGTTTGTTTTTTACGTACGGGAATAAAAAGAAGTCATTCGGTGCCAAGTCAGGACTATACGGCGGATGACCCATCAAATCGATGTTTTGGGTGCTCAAAAATGCAGTTGTTTCAGCCGATGTGTGAGAGCTCGCATTGTCGTTGTGAAGAGTGATCCGTCTTCGGCGGTTGGTTTTCCTGATTTCTTGGAAGACACCTGGCAAACAAATGGCTGTGTACCATTCAGAATTCACTGCTCTGCGTTGTTCTAGTGGTACGGTTGCGACATGTCCTGGTTTTCCGAAACAACAGGCGACCATTTGCTTGGAAGTGCTTCGGGCGCGAACAATTTTTTTTTTTGGATTTGGCTCATCTTGAAACTTTCATACACTTGACTGCTGTTTACTTTCGGGTTCATACACGTAAATCCAGGATTCATCACCTGTCACGATGTCATAGACGTATTTCGAAGCACCACGATCGTATTTTTGGAGCATTTCTTTCGACCAAGCGACACGAGCCTTTTTTTGAGCGATTGACAAATTGTGTGGGATCCAACGCGAACAAATTTTTTTGACAGTCAAATGTTTATGCAATATTGGTCCCACTAATGCCTAAGATTGTCTAAATCTCACGATAGGTCACATGACGATCTTGCAAAATCAGTTCGCGCACCGCATCAATGGTTTTCGGAACAACTGCTGATTTTGGACGACCTTCACGAAATTCGTCTTGGTGTGAACTACGACCACGATTGAATTCACCATACCATCGATAAAAAATAATCGCACGAAAATGTTCACGATTTAATTCCATTTTTGGGCCGAGATGAATCTTGTAAGTTACTGTAAACAACACAAATAGCGCTCGTATGTCAAAACGTTCTGAGTACGCATAACCTCAAAAATGTCCAACTTTACGATAGAGCTGTCAGTTGCCTGATTCAACACTAGGGTTACCAAATCCCGAAACATAAAATTCAACCCGTATTAGCGTAAGAGGGGTATCGGAGATTGAAGGGGCCTTTCCCCAAAAATAGTTTTTGTTTATTGCTGTTTGGTTGTCGGTTCCTGAAAAAATCCACTTACCTCAGTCTATTGGCAAAAGTCCAGAGAAGGGCAATAGTGCGTAGCAGTTGTGATCTTTCCACCTGTTACCCCTAGATTTGCTGGGAAGTCAAACGGCAGCAATGTCCGCAATTCGCTTAAGACATTCTTCTCGATGGATCACCGGCCCATATAGTCATGGAACGATTTTAAGGTATTTCCGACAGTTCGAAATAGAATTTAATGTTACTCCTACCTTTATGATAAACGTGATAATCCATATCCCGCACCGGTTGGACTGGCGGGAACCTGTACCAGTTTATATAAGATATTTAGAATTCTACAGCGTAGAATTCTACGCTCTTCATTGGCCTAAGTATGTCAATATTGAGAGCCACTTCCGCCTTGTCTAACCTCAAATTAAATTGTCTTGTTGCTTTGAAAATATAGTTCCATGTTTTTCTCTTGAACGGATTTACCCGAATACCATCTTATTTTTCCCTTAACCAGTATCTATAATTAGAAGGTAATATTGCACTAGCCGTCAGCAGTGGTAGCTGTAAACGGATCACTCTTTTTTGACTTAATTCGTGAATTAATCATGCACTGAATTAACAATATTTTGAATTAATTCTTTCCGCAAAAATAAAGAATTGAATGGAATGGAATTTGAATCAATTCAAATGAATTTGGCGAAAATGAATTGCAATTCAATTCAAATTTAAATTATTTTGGCAAATGAATTGCAATTCATTTCCAATTCAAATTTGAATTGGCAAAATCAATTGCAATTCAGTTGAATTAATTCGAATGAATTAGAAAAATTAATTGTCATTCATTTACAATTCTTTTGAATTGCATTGGTTTTGAATTAAATTAAATAAAATGCAATTCATTTACAAATCATTTGAATTGATTTAGAAACAAGACTCGTGTAAGTACTCGTAAGTCGAATTCATTGGAAATAATTCGAAATTAATTCAATTTAATTGAATTGGAAAAGAATTGGAATTCTTTTGAATTAATTCCAAATTAATTCAATTTGAATGAGTTGCAATTAATGTTGCCAATTCAAATTTGAATTTGAAAAGAATTGCAATTCATTTGGCAAACTCATTTGAATTAAAATTGAATTGCAATTAATTTTTGCTAAATTCATTTGAATTAATTCCAATTCCATTCAATTCTTTTGTTTTTGGTGAAAAGAATCAAATAAAAATGTTGCTAATTCGTAATGAATTGAAATCAAAAATGAATGATTCGTTTACAGTACTGCAACTAAGCCACTTTTCTCGCAATCTTGTTTTCACGAGATACTTACTTACTTGGGCCTTAACAAATGGGGACAACATGTTTTTTCAGCCGGCTCGATCTTCAGCTTTTCTCCCTCAGTTTGTATCCCCAAGCTCTCGCAAGAAATGTTCCATCTGGCCTTTCCAGTGAAGTCTTGGTCGTCCTATTTTTCGATGTCGTTCGAGTACGTCTTCGAACGTTCATCCTTTCGCACTGGTTCATCCTAATCCATTCTACTGACATGGCCTAGCCAGCGTAAACGCGCTTGTTTGATACGCGTGACTACGTCGATGTCGAGATTCAGATTTCACATCTCGTGGATCATTCGTTGTCGATACTCGCCTATTTCTTTTATAGGACCATACATTTTTTGTAGCATTTCTATCTTGATGACTCTCAGAGGTGTTTCCTCAGCATACGATATGCACCAGAATTCCGGCCCATTGAGCAAGGCAGATTGTGTGAGACTCTTATAGGGTAGGATCTTCGTTACTCGAGGGATGGTCTTATGTCTGTAGTGATTGCTTACTCCAAAATAAAACTTATTTGTAAGAAAAATTCTCCGTTTGGTTTTTAGGCTGACGTTATTGCTTCTCATTACGGCTGATCTGAAATAACTGAATTCGTCCACTACCTCGAAATTAGAATGGTTTTGAACGTTCACTTTTTTATCCAATTTGGTGGATGTTCTGTTTACTATCAAACCCACTTTTGCCGACTCCTTCTCAATTCTCGGAAATACAGCAGTGACTTCTCTAAATTTTCAGCATACGCGTGCAGCATGTGACTTTTGCTGCAGATCGTTTTATTCGTGTTCATCTCAATTCATATGTTGAAGAGATCGAAGGACAGGGTGTTGTCTTGCTGGAGGCCTCGTCTCCTACTAAATGGTTCGGTGAGATCTTTATCAATATTTACTGAGGCTTTCGAGTCTGTCTACTTAGCAGGAATACAATCACCGTCATAGTTTGGTACAGTTTTCCCGTATAGGGATATCGAAGGCAGCTATATAATATACAAGGAATTGGTGGGATTATATTTGTGTTTCGTGGGGTTTCTCCAGCATTTGTCGTAATGTTAATATCTGGTCAATAGTTGACTTTCCAGGTCTAAAGCCAGACTGATAAGGTTGGATAAGATCTGCAACAAAGGCCTTTAATCTCTCGCACGTTAGTTGGTGTACTTCTATATTCTCGATTTACATTATTCACGAGAAACCATTTTATAAAATTTTCAAAAGAATTTGTCACACCATTTACTAGTAATATCGAAGTATCATCATATGGAGCTGTTTGTTTCATTTTCTTGTTAATACATATTCTTCCGCTGAAGCCACACTTAGATCAGGACTTTGGATAGGAATATCAATTATGCAATTACCAAACTAAATTCTACACAAAAAATATCTGCGTTTGGGATAGCTATCCTGGTAAAGTATATATTTAAACTATAACTATCTGGACAACCTTAGGCAAACGGATAATTGATAATAATTATTAGTGTGGGCAACAAAGTTTCCATATTCTTAATATCAATTAAAAATTTTTTAAAATCCCTAAAGCCACTGAATTGTTCCTAACACTAGGCACATTCAGGAATTTTTAGGGTCCAACAATTCTACGTTTCGAAATTCTAATAATTGTTGTGATATATACCGGTTTCATATTTTTGATTTGTTAACATCTATAGGCACGGGTAGGGCAATCTATCAACGTCAACACATGCAAACAACAGATAGCGTTAGCATCACATACGTGGTTGTTGTACAACAATAGTCTCTGCCTGAAAATAAGTATGATGGTATTGATCTAGTGGCAGCGAACAAACAAGCAGGTCGTCGTCGCCAAAGAGTATTGAATAGTATAGAGAACTCATGGAGCGAATTGTATGACTCAAAAGCACTGGCGACATCTCGCGAATGATTCAGAATATATTTCTCTTTTTTACATAACTTGATCCATTCATAATTGATGCCTTTTGAAACATTTATGCCTTTTGTATTGTTTTATGTAATAACATTGTCGAAATGATACATTTATAATGAAATATTCTATAAAGAGAATATGACTCGTTTATGCTCTTGTACTCAGACTCTCTACATGGGAGCGGAAAAAGGGTGCAATAAGTTCTCTATACTATTCAGTACTTTTTGTCGTCGCTCTGTTTATGACAAAACAAACACAATTATTTCAGTGAGCTTAATATTGCTTCATTTATTTTAACAATATTACATCTAATGGTAAAGCAGATGTATGAAAAAAGAAAGTGCAGTAGCAAAAGAGCCTTCTACACAAAAAATATTTTTTTTTAATTTTCCAATGTAACATTTACTAATGTGTTCATAGAAATCGAACAGGTACCGTTTAACAATAAGGTGTTAACGCATCGCCCGTGAGTTCGAACACCCATTGTTTTTTTTCGACTTCCGTATGCACGCGGATGAGTGCATCAATAATTAGAGTGCATGCAGACTAACATTAACCTTAAATCATTTTTCAGATCTATATCTCTGTCATGTGGCCGTCGGTGGTGCAATGGTTAGTGTGCGCGCCTCTTGTACATGAGACCCTGGGTTCGAACCCGGCTCTGACCACCTTCAAATTTTCTTTCGGCGGCGGTCACCTCGCATAGTGACGGCGACACTATCGAGTATCTAGCCATGAAAAAGCTTCTCAAATTACCGTTCGGAATCGGTGTAAAACTGTAGGTCCCAATCAGTGAGTGAAAACTGGAAAGCGCACAGCTCAGTGATTGTGAGAAGTTCTCCCCAGTCCCTTCATGGGATGTAATGGGAAACCATTTATTTATTTATTTATATCTCTGTCATAGTTTTTGGCGTGTGAGTTTTGTATCAAAGTTCTAGAAAATTGTTTCGGTAAGGGGCCAGTCTACTGAGTTGTATCCACGAAATGTTTGTATCAAGACCAATTTATGGAAAAAATCGATGTTTACCTATTTACATATTTTCCTTCACTTTTTTTGAAATCAAAATTTTGTTTTTTCACGTTTTTCAGCGTAATTACAAGGGGCTGCAGATTTTCCACTGGCAATATTTCACCAAACTGTACCTACGGTAAAGCTAAACAACTCAATCTGAACGTACATAGTCACCATAAGTACCTTGTACCTTGAAAATGGTCATTTGTATGTATATATCATCAGTGACGTGTCCGATTTTGGCCGAATACATTTAGGAAACTTCAGAATTACAATACCTTTGATCTATTCTTCTACTATTTCTCAATGTAAACAACAGTTTCGTAGTTATAAAAAAGAATGGTGAAAAAAAGTATTTACAAAAAATTAAAATTTTTTTATTATAAAAAAACAAGAATCATGAAAAACGGCAAAAAAAGTGTAAAGTTTTATTAGTTTATCCTAAAGCTACATGATCTACGAGTATGAACAGAATGGATCATAGGAATGTATGGGCGCGTTTCGGTCTTAATCACAATTTAGTGAAGGTGTCGTCTCATTTTGCCAAAAATTATGATTTTTTGTTTCAGTTTCATATGAAGAGTAATAAATGGGTTTAATTGAACTTAATGAATTTTTAAAAATTTTCCCTCGCTGTTAAGATACCAAGTTTTTTGAAACAAACGTTGATGAATTTTTGTATGACTCAGAATTGGAAAAAAAAGTGATAAACGGTTATTTCTTTTTTCATCACTGCATTCTCCCGAATTTCCCACAAAATGGTTGAAATCAAAATATCATATTGCATCAGGACACAGAAACAGGTAAATATGCCACACATACCAGATGCGTCCATTCATATGTGCAATAGCCCCCATTCCTAACTAACTAACGCCCAAATTTTGCATAAAAACTTCAACAGGTAAAAATACTTAGTAGCAGTAAATTTTAAATATTTTGGCGGTACTAGAAAGGCATTATTTCAAAACAGGGTGACTGAACAAATTTCACCAGCGTATTCCTTAGTCCATTTGATGAAAATATGTCCATCTACGACCATGATGATTCTGAAAGGTCTCTTAAAGGCCTTTCCAACAAGCCCAAAAACAAAAAAATCAGACCACTGTTTCAGAACTTCGCAATTTTACCCTAGTACCATCCGACCACCAATCCGCAAATTTTCACACCGCTGTCATTTCGCTCCCTTTCATTTTCTGGGATGGTCGTAAATGGACATATTTTCATGAAATGAGCAAAGAAATACGCTGGTGAAATTTGTCCAGTCGTGACTGAACCGCCCTGTGTATTAAAACTAGTTAATAATTTAGTATTTTATTTCTCTATTGTTTCTATAAATTTGACGACCGAGTTCATCGTTACGTTGCAAAAATATATTCGCCGTAGGATTGGTAAACAAAGAACAACAAACGGATACAGACCGTGTAGGCAACTTTCGCAAACAACTCAGTTGTAAAATTTGTGCCTACCGGTTGGTTTTACTTATTAGTTTCAATCTAATTTTCAATGTAGTAACTGTGTTGATTGTAGCCAGTTGTATTTTTGAAAGATTCTCACCAGCATTTGGCAAAAAATTCGGACAGTAGTGCTGTTTTTTAAAATTGTCCTATATTATCATTGCGTATGATTGATATAAGATTATATTCCAAGAGTATTTAAAGAAGTTTATATGCAGCGTATGAGCAATATTTGTTACATTTCATTGCATCATTAGTAGCAGTGTTGCCAATTTAGCTTTTGGAATTTAGTTTTAAGCTTTTTTTCTGGCTTTTTTCAAAGATTTTCAGTTTTTTTTAGCTTTTAATACTTTGGCACTTATTACAACAAATATTACGTCAATAACGACGAAGAAATACAATTTCTTAAGAAAAAGGTTTTCTGAAGACTTTGAAGCCCATATTTCTTTTAATTGTTATCTTGGCATTGAATTCGAAACTTTTGCCAACAAATTAAAAGAGCTGGGCAAATTAAGTTCCAGTAGTGAAGAACAAATTAGAAATAAATGCTCAGACTTCATTGTTGGACTAATGAATCAAGTGAATCAAAAGTATGAATATATTATATGTATATAATATATATGTAGCGTTTAGTCTCTTTATAGCACCACGGGCTGATACTAGTTGCTCTCGATTGAATAAAACACTCATTAATCTGATATTCAACAGATTTAGTTCATTTATTAATTATAATGTAATAACTAGTTTTAATCGTATAACTTATAGTATCAAGTTTAGTTCATATTAGCAAATTACACAAGTTCATCAATTCACTAAGCTCTACTCTATAGCGACTGTTTGTTCGTCTAAGGTTTTACGTCTCAACTTCTGAAAGTACAATACAGACTACTTCCTTGGTTTGTATAGCAACGCGTTTGTTCCTAATGTTTCATTTTCAGTCGGTACTGTTTCTCTCTTGTCCCTTTCGTTGTCTGAGCGAACGTCTTAGCGCACAGTCTTCCGATCCCACATTCGGCCGTCCTGAAGGCGCTTTCGCCCCGAATGCACTATTCCACGGTTTCATATGCTCCGCGACGGTGGTGCATCTTCTGGAACCTTCACATTCGCCCATCTTTTCCACAAGATATCTACCATGATTCAACTTTTCGGTTATTTTGTATGGTCCGAGGGATTTAGGTTTCAACTTGAAACCCGAGCCAAATTGAGTGCGCTTGATGGCAACCAAATCGTTCAGACCGTATGTCTTTTCGGCAATTCTGCTCTTGTTGTAGCTTCGTTTATTCTCTTGTTGAATCTTCACGATATTTTCACGAGATTCTTCTCTCAATAGTTCACGTTCTTGATGAAGTTCATTTATCACTAACTCTTCTAACATTGAACGAACATCCGGGTTTTCTTTCGTTCGCATATCTAAACCGGTCATAATCTTAAACGGCGCATTTTTAGTACTTCTCGGAGGAGTATCGTTGATCAGTTGTTGTACCCTATCTACGTGTTTATACCAATTCTGTGGTGTTTCGGGGCACATTTTGGCAAGCATTGGTACAATAATTCGGTGAATTCGCTCTACCTGACCATTTCCTCGTGGTACTCCTGTAGCTATGAGCAAATGTTGCACTCCCTCTTGTTGGCAATACTCCTTGAATAGATTGGACGAAAATGCTGTGCCCCTGTCGATTATTACTCTTTCCGGATTTCCAAAAATTGCGGCCTGCTTTCTCAGTCGATCGACGACTTCGTTGGTTCCCGTACTCTTGGTGGGGTAGAGCCATACGAATTTGGAAAATGCGTCTACAACTACAAGAATATGGTTGTATTGTTTTTTTGTTGACTCCATAGGTCCAACGTGATCTAGATGGAAATTCACCAACGGCCAATCAGATTTGTCAATTGGATTCAGAAATCCTTCTTTTTTCCCTGCCTTTGATTCAGCCATTATACATTCTACGCAATTTTTTACCAGTTTATCAGCCTTAGTCTGCAAGTCCGGAATGTAGAAATTTCTCTCGACTAAATCTCTAGTTTTACGCGCTGCAAAATGCCCATTTCTGTGTGCCATTTCTATTATCTCTTTTTCCATTTCCGAGGGTATTACGATTAGTTCCTTAGTGGGATCTTTATGTAATATATCGTACTCGTATTCATCTTTTTCAAGAACTTTTCGAACAACTTTTACCCATTCGTCATTCAATTGGGCTGCCTTAATCCTATGTCTAAGAGAATCGTCCATCATCAAACACGAGACTCGACTCAACGCATCTACGTGCCTCATCTTGGTACCTGATCGATGTTCGATGATATAATCGAAATCTTGGAGAAAAAGTGCCCACCTCGATACACGTAGTGGAACATCTTTTTTGCGCATCGTTAATGTAAATGCATTACAGTCGGTAACAATTTTAAATTTGACCCCCATCAAAAATATTCGCCATATCTTTAAAGCGTCTATAATTGCTAACACCTCTAGCTCGTATGAGTGGTACTTCTCTTCAGTTGGGGTGGTTTTTCGACTCATGTACTCTATCGGATGCAACTGAAGGTCCTCGGAATCCTTTTGTAGAAGAACTGCACCATAGCCGTATTTGCTCGCATCACAGTGCACCTCAGTAGCTGCTTTTGGATTATATAGTCTCAATACGGAGACACCTACTAGCGAAGACTTCAGTTGTTGGAAAGATAAAAGTTCATTGTCGCCAATCTTAAAACAAGAATTTTTACGTAACAAATCTGAGAGGGGTTTGGCTACCGACGCATAATTTGGTATAAATCTTCTCAAATAGGATGTTAGCCCCAAAAATCGTTCAATGCCTTTTCTGTCCTTGGGCATAGGAAATTTAGTAATCGCAGTAATCCTTCCGTCAGAAGGTAAAATCGTTGAATTCTGTACTACGTATCCCAAAAAAGTTATCTTTTTCATCAAAAACTGACACTTGCTCCACTTTATATCAAGACCGTTTGATTCCGCGACTTGTATAATTTTCTTTAATTTCACAACTCCCTCATTTTCATCCATTGAAGGTATGACTATGTCATCCATATAAATAACTAGATATCCGTCTTTTATTAAGTCTTGGAATATTGCCGAAATGTATCGACAGAAAACAGCTGGCGAGTTTGATATACCAAATGGAACGAAAAGGTACTCAAACTGTCCATTATGGGTTACGAACGAAGTGTACTTTATCGAATCCTTTTCAATTGGAACGTGGAAGAATCCGTTTCGAAGATCTAGCGTCGTATACACTTTTGCGTTCTGTAGACGTTGAAGCACATCGTCTATTAAAGCCATTGGGAAATTATCCTTCATAATTTTTCCGTTTAATTGGCGATAGTCGCAACACAAACGTTTAGTTCCATCCTTCTTCGATACAAGAACCACTGGTGATGAATATTCCGAGGTACTCTTCCTCACGATACCGTCTCTCAACCATTGCTGAACTTGTTGGTCCACTATTTGTTGATCGACGTATGACATCCTTCTTGGTCTATGACTGACTGGGATTTCATCTAGTAAAATTTTTTTCATTTTTACGGGAAAAGTGCTGGGTTTAACCGAGAATAGCTAATCTTCTCGTGTATCTTCATCAGACGTTTCAAGTCATCGAGGTTCGTCGCCTGATACAGCATAGCTTTGCTTGACTTCGACTCTGGTATCACTTCGATGCAATACTCGATCACGCTTTGCTCATCAAGATTAATTGGGGAACCAATTTCTATAATGCTGTACAAGTACTCCATAAATGTTTCACCCGGACGCTTCTTGCGATTCTTCAACATTCTACGTATTTCTATTGAAGATAATTTGGTACCAAATTCCTTACGAAGCGATTTCTTCAATGAGTTCCAGTTTCTTTCATTAGCTTGGCTTCTTATGAAAATTCTCGCGGCTCCAGTCAGAAGTTGTCTTGCGTAAATGTATTTTTGTAGATCGTTCCATTGTACTGTGTACGCACAATCTTCAAATTCATGAGTCCACCGTTCTACCCCTGGATAACCCTCGCCAGAAAATTTTGTAAGTGAATCTTCGATATCTCTCAACGAAAAGTTAGGTCCAGAACGTTCTGCACCCTGTCTATCCGAAGAGGCTTCATCATATTCTGATTTTTCTTCGTCGTCCCCGCGAACTAGATCGAAATGTTCCAACAATCTATCCTGCAAAATCGTTTTCGTACCTGTCTTCAATAAATTAAGTTTTTCCGAGTTTGCCTTTAACCCGTCCACATTCAAAGCTAATATTTCATTAACGTCCATACTTGTCACAGTCGCTTTACAAATTATCAAAATGGGCTTCAAATAGAATTGTTCAATAATTTAAATCAAGATTTAAATGATGTTAATATCTTAAGTTTGAAATTAAACAATCACATATTATCGACAAATCGATTAAATCAAAAATAGTTATCGGTAATAAATCTCTTTACCTTTTACTCAGATCTCAACTCAAAAATTCTCTTATTTTATTGAATAACTTCTATCTTCTCTTTACAATAATCAGATTATAAAATTATAGTTCAATAGTTTATCAATTCATCTCTGTAATCTTAACATAAATTTATGTTTATTCAAACTCTCTTCGCTTTATTTTTCCTTCATCTACAAGTTTCCGTTAATCTATAATACTTCTCTTATAGATAAAACAACAATCTGTAGAAAATGTTTTCATCTAAAACATTTACTCTTCACGAGGAGTGTTTCTCTTTAAACATTCCATTTTATGTACAAAAGTCCTCCTCTAAAACAATTGTTCCAAATGTCTCTTCACAAGACATTTATTTCTTTAAAATACCAATGTTACCTTCCATAACACTTTTCTCGAATGTCTTCACTCTAAAACATTCCTCGCTAACTGCCTTTATATTTATAGATCAATATTTACATACGTACATTCTCAATTATTGTATTTCAATTCCATATAGATCATATCATATATAAATGTACTTATCTAATCCACTCTTGTTGGAACGTTGATGCGTTTTGATGGTCCACCTGCACACAAGTTGGCGTGTTTATCTTCAGATGTTTGGTAAATGTAATTCTGCCTCCCTCTCTGTTCCCTGGATGGGAATGAAACAAGCGGCTCTGCTTGCGATTGACGTCTGATATTCTGCTGACTCGCACTGTGGTTGTGTAGTTGTTTTTAATGCAGCTGTGTCTACTTCTTTCGTACAAGGTCAAACCAACCAATTTTGAATAATTGTTTTTCGTTGAGTGTCTTTTAATAAACTGTACTTTGTATTATTTTTCCAAATGTCTGTGCAATGATGTGTGTATATTTTGTTTATTTCTTCTCAGAGTTTCTGCTGTTTAATGTTTGATGGTACCGTTGCAACATTATATTTTTTTTTTTTTGAGTCACAAACAGTTATATTTCATCAGAGTTTTTAGGGTTTGATTAGCATATTTTGATGAATATGTAAGATTTAGTTTTGAGTATTTTGACGAACACTATATTTTGCATATTTTGTCTCAAACTAATCACTTTTATTGACCCTGATCCCGGTTGAGCCCCCCAAATGTCGTCTTTAGTCTCTTTATATTACCACGGGCTGATACTAGTTGCTCTCGATTGAATATAACACTCTTTAATCTGATATTCAACAGATTTAGTTCATTTATTAATTATAATGTAATAACTAGTTTTAATCGTATAACTTATAGTATCAAGTTTAGTTCATATTAGCAAATTACACAAGTTCATCAATTCACTAAGCTCTACTCTATAGCGACTGTTTGTTCGTCTAAGGTTTTACGTCTCAACTTCTGAAAGTACAACACAGACTACTTCCTTGGTTTGTATAGCAACGCGTTTGTCCCTAATGTTTCATTTTCAGTCGGTACTGTTTCTCTCTTGTCCCTTTCGTTGTCTGAGCGAACGTTTTAGCGCACAGTCTTCCGATCCTACATATATATTGTATAATATATTTCATATGAATATATTATATGTATATTATATTCTAACTTGCGTAAATGTTTCATTAATTTTAGATTACCTGCCAATATAAAAACACTACAAAACATTGACCTGTTTTCTGTTAAAAACATGTTAAGTACCGATAAACAAGATATATGTTTAATTTTAAAGTTATTTAAAATGCAAGAGTAAACTATTGGTGGAATAAAATACCAGTACCTCGTTTCTGTAGTTCTCGAATCGAAAAAATTTTCACGTGAAGCATGTGAATTGAAAAAAAACACACAAATTGTACGGAGCAGTGGGAATCCCTTAACACAACTTCTGTTAGTTGGTGTATTCTAATAAAAACGCCATCAGTTTTGCCACTTTTCGCATTGATATACAGAAACACTTTTTACTCACAAATCTAGAAACGATGGTATTTTTGACGTGACAACGTCAATGTGGCCGTCGGTGGTGCAATGGTTAGTGTGCGCGGCTCTTGTACATGAGATCCTGGGTTCGAACCCGGCTCTGACCACCTTAAAAAAAAAAAAAAAAAAAAAAAAAAAATTTCTTTCAGCGGCGGTCACCTCGCATAGTGACGGCGACACTATCGAGTATCTGGCCATGAAAAAGCTTCTCAAATTACCGTTCGGAATCGGTGTAAAACTGTAGGTCCCAATCAGTGAGTGAAAACTGGAAAGCGCACAGCTCAGTGATTGTGAGAAGTTCTCCCCGGTCCCTTCATGGGATGTAATGGGAAACCATTTATTTTTTTTTTTTAACGTCTTAACTTATGAAAAAGTGTAACGCCCGGTAACGTTACGATGAGTCACCGAACACAAGTAAACGCAATGTGTTTACTTGTGTGCCAGAAAACGATTTGCTTTGCTGGCTTCTAGTGGCTGTTGGTCGGTGGTGTGAGTGTTTTTGTTTTTTGGCACATCATATATATGACGACTGAGCAAGTATGTATGTGCGTATATATGTGCGTGTGTATGAATATTGATTTAGATCAGTCTGCATTGGATAAGGTATTATTTTTTGTTTTTTTTTGTTTTTTGTTTTTTGGCTTTATGATATGTGTAGTGTATGTTTGTGTGTAGAAATTTTCATATGAATTAGGTAGCCAAAACGAAACAGAGAGCTGCGGTCGGCTTTAAAAACGATATGCGAATATGATGAATTGAAATACTTTTTGGTTAGTAAATTATTTTCTTTTGTTTTTAATAAAAGAAATGTTTATTTTTTATAATAAAAGAAATGTTTATATTTTATAATAAAGGATATGTTTATTGTTTATAATGTCACATTTGATAATGTGTTCATAGAAATCGCACAGGTACCTAGATGGTGTTGAAATTACTTCTATTTTCCTAAACCATAAGTTTCAATAAATGTTAAAACATCGCCCGTGAGTTCTAACACTCATTGGGCAAGTGAGTTCATTGCACTCCTATTGTGCAATTTAATTATATTCATATCAATAAATATTCTACCGAGAAAAAGACGTTGTCACGTAAAATCTTCGCCCGTAAAACCGACTTTACAGGCAACAATTTTTTTTGTTTCATGTTTAATGTGAAAACTTTTTCGATTCGAGACCTACAGAACTGAGGTACAGTACTTTAATATTAATGTATCCAATTTATAAAATGAAAGCACACGATTAATACTACAAAGTTTTGGGCTGAAGTATTTGAACATAGAGATGCCGCTGGAAACAAAAAGTTTGAAGAAGTATCCGACTTTGTCCTGAAGCTGTTATGCCTTCCTTAGTCCCACGCAGATGTATATCGAGTTTTTAGTAACATTAACCTTGTGAAGACAAATGTACGTAATCGAATACAACTTTGGACTATAAACTCTATATTGGAAATTAGGTAACTTTTCGTTATATCTATGCCCACAAGGAATAACAACCAGAGTGCGTATTTACCCCCCATGAGTAACCCATACACATCGTCGTGGGGAATGTGTAATGAGCGTTTACCCCTTACCCGCAGGGTATGGGGAAAATAATGGGTAGCTACCCACAAAAATGAGGAATTACCCATCACGATTACCCATTACCCTCAGGACAATGAGGAAAATAATGGGTACCTACCCACGAAAATGAGGAATTATCCATCACGATTACCCATTACCCTCAGCGCAATAGGGAAAATAATGTGTAGCTACCCACGACAATGGGGAATTACTCATTACGATTTCCCATTACCCTCAGGGAAATGGGGAAAATAATGGGTAGTTACCCACGACAATGGGCAATGGGTTACCCAGGGTAACTCATCCCCATTTTTTATCGATAGTATGAAAAAATGTCTATATCTGGGAAACGGAGCGTCCAATTGCACAAATAACCAATTTTTGTGGATTTCTAATGGGTTTTCATAAAGTGGTCGAATTCGTATGGAAGATTTTTTTTCGAAAAATCGCCAAAATAAAAAAATCGCTAAAACCCCTTAGAAACGCACAAAAATTGGTTATTTTTTCGATTGGACGATTGGAAGTGATGCCATATTGGAGACACCCATTGGTTAAAGCCTCCTATGGAGGTAAATTTTTTTTTATTTTTTCGATTGGACGCACAGTTTTCGAGTTATAACCCCTTTTTTATTTCAGGGATTTTTTTATTTTGGCGATTTTTCGAAAAAAAATTCTTCCATAGCTACCCCTTATTTTCCCCATTTCCCTGAGGGTAATGGGAAATCGTGATGAGTAATTCCCCATTGTCGTGGGTAGCTACCCCTTATTTTCCCCATTTCCCTGAGGGTAATGGGAAATCGTGATGAGTAATTCCCCATTGTCGTGGGTAGCTACCCATTATTTTCCCCATTGCCCTGAGGGTAATGGGTAATCGTGATGGGTAATTCCCCATTTTCGTGGGTAGCTCCCCATTATTTTTCCCATACCCTGCGGGTAACGGGTAAACTATAGCTACTCATTCCCCACGGCAATAATAATGGGTTACCCTGGGTAACCCAGGGTAACTCATTACCCACGAAATACGAACCCTGATAACAACTAAACTCGATTTCGGTCAGTGTTCAACAGAGGATTTTATAAAAATTAAATCGTTGTCTAAAATCAGAGAATTTTGATTAAATTTATTTTTATAAGTTCCATGTTAGCAATTTTATAATATTTAAATTTGAAATACAATTTATGATGAAGAAATAATTAACTTGAGAGAAGTAAACAAAACAAAGTCAGCTTTGTCCTAACTCGACTTTAGCGACTTTAGCTCCTTGTGGGCTCAGAATATCCGGCCCTAACTATAATTTTACAAAGATACTTACATTGCCATTTAAGTTGTACTCGTATTAGGTATTGTTTGAAATGATGCGAAAAATACCGTTTTCAGTATGAAGTTCCAATAAGATTTCTTAAAGTGATTGGATCAAACAAAAGTTATGACGAATGCAACAAAGACGATGAATATGATGGTGATTGGAATTTTGGTAATTTTCGCATAAATGCGCTTAGTTAAAGAAATAAACTCGTCAAATATTAGCTGCTAACGACTAAAGATCTCATTTACCAGTTTTTTTACTTTTATGACTTTAGCAATGGGACCAGTTCTAAGCTATGCATGCAATTCTAATGTGTACCCTCTCCATTACAGACCTGATGGTTTTGTGAATGAAATAAAATAATGTAATCTACTGACTGTTGTCTATGAGATTTGTCAATGGTGTGTACATTGGCGCTACTAAGACTCTAAAATTCAAAAGCTACTACAATTTCTTGAAATTAACTAGTTGGCCTTTTTCCAACAAGGAATTAAATTGGAAAAGGAAACACATTTGGTTATGACATAAAAACCAAAAACCTGTTATGAATTATAATTAATATATGGTTCGATCTGAAATTATGTCCTGGAGGAATATTTTTCTATTTCTTACTTTCTACACTCCTTAGGCGCTGATGAGAACAGTCACAAACTTCGAAACGATCGTCTGCCAATGTGAGTTCAAATCCTGGAGCCGACTGTTTACATTTTTTCCAGAAAAGAAACTTAAAAATATTTTTGTTAATTCTTGTTTAAGAAGTTTAATCTGAATGGCAGATAAAACAATTAAAAGTAAAAACCCCATATTTGGTAACTCGAAACTCATCCATTGAAATTCAAAAGGAAACAATTTAAACTTTAACCTCATCAATTGCTTTCACAGTTA
Source organism: Phaonia tiefii (assembly GCA_963931995.1). Classification (NCBI taxonomy): domain Eukaryota; kingdom Metazoa; phylum Arthropoda; class Insecta; order Diptera; family Muscidae; genus Phaonia; species Phaonia tiefii. The sequence continues at coordinate 101,246,632 of OZ008370.1, read as the reverse complement.
TATGTGAAAAATTTGAATGAAAAATTTGATATAGAAGTAATATAGTGTTATGTCGTGGGTTCTATTTATATTTGCAATTGATAATATTTGAGGCTTAATTGACCAATTCCGACTTTCAGTTGATGTCTTTAGAATTTCATACAAAATGTTTAAACTCTATTTTGTGGTCTTTCGAATTTCAATTGATGATTTCTGACCGTCAATTGATTGATCTTTAATTTTAAATGCTATTTTTGAACTTTACAAAATATATTTTTAAGTGAAATTAATATCTTTTGGACTTGTATTGATTCAGTTGCAATTTTTATATTTAAAATATGATATGCCAATGTCAATTGCTGTTGTTGGACATTTAACTAAAAATTATTTTTCAAATTACAATTGTCTGGAATCTTAAAAAAAAAAACTGGGACGCTTTAGTAGTGTCTATTTATCTACTCTTAGTTATGTCACTAGCTCAGTTAAATAAATAATTGGTTCCCCGTTACATCGCATGAAGGGATTAGGAAGAGATTCTCACAATCAGCGAGCTGTGCGCGTTCTAGTTTTACACTTAAATACTCGATAGTGTCGCTGTCACTAAGCGAGGTGGCCGCCATCGAAAGAAATTCAAGGTGGTTGGAGCTGCGATCGAACCAACGTTCTCATGCACAACAGCCGCGCACATTACCATTGTACCACCGAGGGCCACTAGCTCAGTTACAAAACAAAAAAATTCTCTGTACACTGAACTTGATTTTAATTCATTCAAACCCTGTTTGTGTTTTCAGACATCCCACAAATGAACACAATGCATTTTGTCTTAGGTTGAAATGAGTTCACAACTTCAAGTGCTCTCGAATGGAAACTCTACAGCAAAACGCTTTTAAATGTTGCGTAGAAATGTTGCAAAAAATATGAAACTCAAAACGTAAACTCTTGAAATATAAACTGCGTTCAACGCATAAATACATATCACCTTTGTACATCTGTTAGCATACAAAAATGCATTCAGAAATCCAGCAAAAATCTACCTCTGCACTCGAAGTTAAAAAGTTCAACAGAAAACTCTTCAGCGCTTCTGCGGATACCTGTGTCAATTCCATGATCCGCGAGTGTTTGTTTAATAATTTAGAAGAAAAAATGTCATGCAATCCACACACACGTATGTATGTATGCCAATGTATGTCAATGTATCCTGTAGTTATTTACACGAATACCTGAGTCTATTTGCCCATTACGCAGAGACATGCATGCTCGTATGACCTTCACCTGCTTGCAACTCTCAACGCCCACCCAAAAACCATCGCCTGACATTCGTCTAGAACGTTTTAAAAGCGTTTTGTTGTACATATTTGTGTCAACGACTTTGTCAACATTTGCTTCTTGATGCTGTTGCATTGCGCTCGACTGTTTATAGGATTTTAGAATTCTACATGTGAAAGGACCCTTGCTATTGCAATGCTTATATGTGCGCAGGGCTGTGTGGGTTGAAGGATGTGACATGAACTAATGCTACTTTAAGATTCACCACTACTTGAAGCTTTAGCAGTATTTAAAGTTAAACTACTCAGCAGAAGTACATGTGACTATTAGGACTCATGTAATTCTGATGCTGGTAACGTCGGTTTGAGCTACTGGAGTGGTTTAGTATTCGTGTTTTATCTTATTTTGTATTATTCTCTCTTTATACTTTTATTAAATTTGAATGAATTCACTACAAAATTGAATGTATGTGGCCATGGCCATGGCAGTCCTACCTTTGTGTCATGAATGAAAAGTGTTTTGTATTGAAATTTCCATACTTTTCAAGCTTGGTGCACTTACTTGCCTAACTCAAGTGCAATAGTTTTTGATCTCGCCTATTATACTATTATTCTTAAGTCTTCGGACATCCAGGAATTTTCGAAAATGTGGTTATTTCATATCAGTGATGATAAATAACAATTTCGGTTCCAGAAATTTGGCATTAATAAATACATGCTGATTCAATACGACCGTTGGTGGTGTTTTATAAATAATTCACCAAAATTAGCTGAATGATTTATTTTTTATTTCATCATGTCTTTTTTTGTCTATGGCATTTATGAACGAACCACAATATCAGTTAAATACCCACCACGACTCCTGTGGCAACACAGGATGCGCGTATCTTAACTTTCCATAACTTTTTTCTTTAGTTCGAGCGGCATATCATTTATAACGGTTAGGATTTTATGTGCGTGAAGATAAATTCGTATTTAAAATAGCAAAGACACAAACCAATTTACTTAGCAGAGCTCGTTATGCAACTAACAGAGCTCTGCTAAGTAAATTGGTTTGTGTCTTTGCTATTTTAAATACGAATTTATCTTCACGCACATTAGGATTTTATGTTTCATCTCTGGAATATTCTTGGACTTATAGTATATATCACACTTTTTTTACGTGGGTTTTGTGAGATAATTTTTACTGGGAACTTCGTCCGCAATAGCACCATTGTTTCATCAGTTGTGTGGCAATTGGCACCAACCTGTCGAAACCACAAACCATCTAATTCAGGCCATAAACGTACACCGTTCGCCGCAACAGCGTTCCCTGCGTCATTTTCGACGAAGTACGGTCCGATGACTCAGCCCGTACATAATACACACTAAACAGCGACTCGTTGTGGGTGCATAGTTGTTTTCTTGAATGGCGTGAGGGTTTTCAGTACCCCAAATGCGGCAGTTTTGCCTGGTAACATATCCGTTTAGTTAAAAATGAGCTCGTGATTATTTTTATGAAATGCACTTCATGCAGAATGAAAATTTTCATAAAACGCGTCGTTCAACTGAGTCTCGCTCCATGACTAAGTTTGCCAAATTCGGAAGTACATACTGTCTAAAAAAAATGAAAAAAAAAAATAATTAAACTTTTCACAAATAACTGATGTCAAAGATCAGCATTTGAATTGAATCGCCATATTTAACTAACCGTCGGCAGTGCAGAGGTTAGTGTGAACGACTTTTATGAGAACACGGGTTCGTTTCCATTTCTGTCGACGACGGTAACCTCACTTTGTGACAGCGGACCGATCGAGTAGTTCACAAACTACAGTTCGGGACCGGTGTAAACCTGAAGGTCCCAATTAGCGCCTGTAAAGCCAGACATTCTGAGAGGATTTCCCCTGACCCTTCAAGGACTGGGATTCGAAAGTATTTAGTTAATTTATAAATGCAAAGTTTATAAAGAGCGCAGTATTCATAACGCCCTAATGGTTCCTTTACCTCTATACAAACTGCGCTAACCTCTCCTATATTCCCCATAGAAGAGTGGGATCTAATGTGATTGTAGTTCTGAAAGCCAACAATTACAATTAAAAAAATCACTTTTTTTATGAAACATTAAAGAGGATGATTGACTCATATGTGCCACATACATAGGTATCTCAGCACTGACCATGTCCGTGAAGATAAATTCCGAATTTAACTAGCAACGACACAAACCTCATTCATTTATAGAAAGAACTCTGTTAGCAGGTTAGCAGACATCTGTTAATGCTGTCAAAAAGATATATATATCAATAGAAGAGATTTTAAACGATCAGAGCATTATATATACACGAAAATTAAATTTTAAACTAATAACATTATATCATTAAAAAAATGTTCGCGCCCAAACAAAAACAGCTTTGTAATAGGGCAATTGTCCTCCCATACAAATGTATTCATCTTGGAAACATTTAGAAAGATTATTACGAAACACGGAATTCTCCCGTGCTCACACATACCTCGTTGAAAAGGTGTTTAAATACACTTTCAGAATCTGTAATTCGAAAGTATAAAAAGTCCTTCCAAGGATGCAAATATTTCAATTTGGTTTCAGACACCCAACAAATATTTTCGTCCATTGTGCGAAAACGAGGAATTCTCCCATGTTCTCACATACCTCGTTGGAAAGGTCTTTAAAATAACTTTTAGAATCTGTAATCAGAATGTGCAAAACGTCCTTTGAAGGATCCAAGTATTTCAAAAAATTATTATTCCAGTTATTGTAGGCTCCGTACTGACAGCTGTTCAAATCTGCCACTAAATGAAATAATTTGATAAGATTGTTTTGTCGATTATACGCTTGTTGTGGACCAAATATTTAAACAGATCTGAAACCAAATTATTGTCAAACGATATTTACTGATTGATTAGGATCTACTATTTTGCTCCGATTCCGACCACTTGGCAGAACATGTATGCAACCCACGTCCTTACGTAAAAGAGTCAAACACACAAATCACTTCACCACCGACGCCCATTGTAGTATTTCAAAATTACCAGTAGAAGCCGATGGACTGATCGACGAAAATGGTGCATTATTTAACCTAAAAAAATGGCAGGAACCATATATATGTTTGCAAACAGTGTTTTCATGCATTGTAGCAATGCTTCTGTATGTTTCTTTGTTGTCTGTCACGTTTTTGTTTTCAGCATTTTTCAACAAAAAAAAAACTTCATTTGGCGCATATAAACATATCCGTATTATAACTTATTAATCATTGTGTCTCCAACATATACTATTAAATAGTTATCAAAATGTGTTTGGACACATGTATACTATACTTGTGACAAGCTACAAACATGTTACGTTTGCATCCAAACAACAAAGAAGATTGATTTTTCAGCGTGTACATCTGTTATCTGCCCGATAAGTCTGGTGGCCAGTACTGCCACAATCCACTTACCTAATTCTGTTGATAAAGCACAGAGAATAGCAATGAGTTGTATCGGGAGAGTCTTTGGTCAAACTCCTACTAAGGGTTTGGGGATAGCCTTCGCCATTACCTCTAGATTTGCTGGGCATGCAAATCGAACTAGGATAATACACGCCAATGCCACGGAATGCTATGCTAGAGTATATTTACATGGCACCTACGTCTACCTTGAATGGAATCTCATCCACTTAGATCTCAGAAAGGTATAATTAGAAGGAACGTCTACCAGCTAATACAAAGTGCTATTCTGACGTAATGACAAATTTCCGAATTACAGGGTCACCAGACCAGTATTGCCAAGTTATGGCTTAATTACTCGAAAAACTTGGTATCCACTCCAAGATAGGATATTTCTACGCCAGCACCTGTGGTCAGTGGACACTCTTTGGTAGACAGACACGATGCTAGACTTAGACTCTGAGGAGATAATTACTGCAGAAACAGCGGGGACGACGAGACGGAAGAGAATTTCCAACATCTACTATGCTTCTGCCCGTCTTCTGATGAACTTTAAAGTCTTTATTGCGAGTGTAACTTCTTCCGTCAGTGCTATAAAGGTTCGTGTGCGCGACTCTTGTGAATGGTAAGGTGGGTTCCATCCCTGTTTTGCTCACCTTAGTTTTCTTTCGTATACGGTCAAATCGCTTAGTGACAGCGACACTCTCAACTAATTGCCCATTAAATAACCTCCCAAAACGGTGTTCAGAAAACTACAGGGCACAATCAGCATGTGTGCAACTGGAAGGTCCAGAGCTCACTGATTGAGAGAAGCTATCCTTAAAGGTTTCATTGGATGCAGTTAGAAAATATTTATTTATTTTTGTATCTAACAAACCCACAGATAAGTTAAGAGGCTGTCACCATCACACTAGAGGTCATTGCAACCGATTTACAGGTTGTCACACTCCACATTCAGATGGATTCCAAGTTCGGTTGTTATTACCGAAATTATAGAATATATAGTTGGTACGTGGAATTTAATTAGATATTCTGCTGGCACAACCGAATCTTTTCTGAAACGAATTACTTTTGTTGGGACAAAAATTAATCATGACACCTTCAATATGGATGTGGCTCCGCAATTCTTTGCGTCCACCTCTTTTCATGCAATTAGTTCTGTGAGTGCGAACATGCAGGAATTTAAGCTGAATTACCTTAGGAGTTTTTTGTGGATGATCCCTGGAACATCGGAATGTGATGAGTCAGCTTATAAGTTCAAGAGTGAGGATAAAATATGGCATCCCGATGTATAACACCGGGTTCTCATAGTGACAGCCACTTGCGCCTCACATAACTTAAAAGATACATCATCATGGCAAAATCTTGCTGGTAATAAAAACTCCCAAATACTGCTCCAATTAATGCCCAAATTTGGACAGTCAAAAGATCTACTACTTGTCTGATAATTATGTTTAAGATGGAAGAAAATAGGTGACACTTAATAATAATTGCCTACAAATGCAGTCGAGTTACAGTTGAGAAGACAAGTACAGGAATTTTCTACGAGCCCATCTATGGAGACATGACAAAATTCATCCATTAAGCGAGGGCTAGACGAAGAAATATTAACAAAAATAAATTGATTTTTAAATATGGCTTTGTAAGCATGTTCCAGTGCATAATCTCCAAGTAAATTTACCTACGACTTGCATCATTATCTATTATATTTTCTGGATTTAGTCCTATGCCAGTATTTCCTGTTTTCAAACCTCGATATTTTGTATTATTTGGATAGGTTTGCAAACTATAGCAAGCTAAAATATAACCATGCCGACAAGCGCAACAGATTTGTTTAATCGAAAATGTTGTGAATATTGATGGTTATGGCAAAGTATTCCCGCTTAGTTGAGATTTATGTATCCCTATAATGTGCGATGAATATAACTAAAGGCGGCCGGAAGACGGGCCCCAGGAGATAGCACCCCAATGCTTTCATTATGAAGGTGGGCCCTAAATTTCAAAATAGCCTCCCAAGCAATAATGAAGGGCTCCAAAAAGTTGTGAAGCACGACCCCAAATATTTTAGTGGGGGCGGCTTTTATTTTTTGGTTTTAAATCGTTTAAAAATAATGCCCCAATAAGCACAAGAGGACCCCAAAATAATTATTTGTTGTATACTGGTAAAATTTGGGACCAGATTTAGTTGAATCTTTGGGGTGTATTTTCTTAAATTATAATTTTAAAGAATAGAAATTACACCCCAGGAAAATCGGCCCGAATAGAAAAAAATTGGTTTTGTTTTATCCGTCGATTTGATTAATTTCAGAATGAATATACAATACACACATAAACATATTCATATAGAATAGAATATTTATTTCAAATATTTGTCTACCCTTTTTTGACGTATTTGTTTTGTAACATTCTTTTTTCATTTCTTTCAAAAACAGTAAAATATAGTTTATAAAAATTTTTGCTGAACGTGTGTTGAAGCGCCGCAGCCAAAAAAATTTCCCAAAAAGCCGCGCGATTTTTTTGTAAATTTTTTTTTCATTTCTTTCTAAAACAGCAAAATATAGTTTATTAAAATTGTTGTTGATCGTGTGTTGAAGCGCAATTTTTTTTGGAAAAATTTTTGTCATTTCTTTCTAAAACAGTAAAATATCGTTTATTAAAATTTTTGTTGATTTGTTGAATTTTTTCCAAAAAAATCGCCTGATATTTTTGTAACATTTTTTTTCATTTCTTTCTAAAACAGTAAAATAAAGTTTATTAAAATTTTTGTTGATCGTGTGATGAAGCGCCGCAGGCAAACTTTTTTCCCAAAATCGCGCGATTTTTTTTTCGAATTTTTTTTTCATTTCTTTCTGAAACAGTAAAATATATGTAGTTTATGAAAATGTGCTTTTTAGTAATATTTGGGGCCTAATTTCATTGTTATTATGGGGTGTTTTTTCATTAAGTTTTGTAGTAACCATACGAAATAGGACGACCGGTCATAACGCCCAAAAAAATTGCGCAATTTTTTTTTTGAAAATTTTTTTTCATTTCTTTCTAAAACAGTAAAACATAGTTTATTAAAATTGTTGTTGATCGAGTGTTGAAGCGCATTTTTTTGCAAAAATTTTTGTCATTTCTTTCTAAACTGTAAAATATCGTGTATTCAAATTTTTGTTGATTTGTTGAATTTTTCTCAAAAAAATCTCCCGATTTTTTTTGGATTTTTTTTAATTTCTTTCTAAAACAGTAAAATAAAGTTTATTAAAATTTTTGTTGATCTTGTGTTCAAGCGCCCCAGGCAAAAAATTTTTCCCAAATCCCAAAATCGCGCGATTTTTTTTTCGAATTTTTTCTTCATTTCTTTCTGAAACAGTAAAATATAGTTTATTAAATAAAATGTACTTTTGAGTAATATTTGGGGCCTAATTTCATTTGTTATTATGGGGTGTTTTGTCATTAAGTTTTATAGTAGCCATACGAAATAGGACGGCCGGTCATAACGCCCAACGGTCATAACGCCGAAATTTTTTTTCGCTCGATTGATTTTTTTAAAAATTCTCCTCATCACCAGCTCCATAATTTCTTCCTTTTCCAAATTGCATTCCCCATTCACTTTGGAAATTCTAATCATCACCATTTCCAAATTCCATTCCCCATTCACTTTGGAATAGTAATGACAATTTTTGTGTATTCAGGGTTTCCCTTTCGCATTTGTCTTGATCTCCACTAAATCTTAAAAGGCAGATGAACACATTCTGCAGTTTATTAATGTGAACATTTTTCAACTTAAGCCTACGACTTTTGCTAGCGACTTCGAAAAAGCTCTTCGAAATGCTATTTCAAAAGTTTTTCCAAAAGTGCACCTGAAGGGATGCCGGTTTCATTACTGCCAGGCACTGAGACGGAAATTGGCAAAGATGAGTGAACTAGCGTGAGCCGTAAAAGCAACCGCGGACGTAAGGCGAATATTTAAAATGATATTAGATTTTCTAATCCTTCCGTCGGACAAAATAATTAACGGGTTTGACATATGTAAGCAGGATGCTCATAGGCCTTGTACCATATTTTCAAAATATCAATAATAAATATTGAATTACAAACCATTGCTTATATTGCATTTCTACTCGTTATAATTTAAAAAGAAACAAAAAGCGATCATAACGCCCGAATTGTTTTTGAGCCTTATGACCGCTCCGAGGGCAATTTGGTTTTAGGCCTTATGACCGTTGGGCGTTATGACCGGTCGCCAATAACATGGAACCTAACATTAATTTAAAACAGTACGCCACCTTGATTGTTTTGATATCAAATTCAAATATAACGAAATGATTGCCACATCTGTTCCAAGTTGCATCACCGAAACATGAGTTGAGTTTTTACTGAGCCTCTTCTTTGTGAAGTCATATAAAGTACGTTTTGGTTGTATGTAACATTTACTACTTAAATTGTTTATTTAAATCTTTTGTTCTTTCCTGACACATTTCTCTATTTCTACCACTCTATTCTATCTCTCTTTAACACTCTAACTACATCATGCCAAAGTTAACAGCTTTAAGTTCTGGCTAAATCAACACATTTTCATAGAACTGTTTGCAGCAGATTCAGGAAAAAACTGTATATTTAGCTTTCTCAAATCCCTTTAGAATTCAGAGCTGTCATGAAGAGTAAAACACATGAACTTAATTTTTCTACAATACATATTTGTTTTTTATTGTTTTTTAAAATAATAGCTGAAACTTAAGTTTAATGTTTGGTAGAGTAAATATGATAATCCTAAAGCTGCAATTAAAACAAACTTATCCATATGTAGACGAAATGCTCGTGTGTGTTGTAAATGTGTGAGCAGCAAATTTGGTGTCAGTGTGCATTTTATATTTTCATCATGTAACATTTAACTGTAATTGCCTCGAACGCCGGACCATTTAGGCCAAAAACCACCAACAATAACCTGAGAACAACCCACCGCAATAAAAAGCTAAAAACGACTCGCACACAGACTCGTACTTTTGAGTATAGAGATGCTGATGGTGTGGCCTGCCTCTGTTGCAAAATAAAACTACTTCTGGACACGCACAGGGGTTGATTGGGATTTTTATTCTATTTCTTTAAGAAAAAGTAGATATGCACGAAAAATACAGTGAAATTGTTTTTAAAATTAAAGACAAATGCAGTACGCAATATGTTTGCAGTACGCTCCGCTCCCTACTGGATCGCAGAAGGTGTTTTAATAATCAGGAGATGTGAGATTTATACTACAGTAAACATATAGTTTCCAAATAGAATAACTTACATAAGAGGTTCTGTGCAATGTATCAAAATATTTTATTGCATAAGTGATGATTTATCCGACCTTTCGTATTGTATTTATTGTATTCAAAAATTAAATTGTTCGAGCGTTTGGTCATATATTTAATTAATTTTATTCTTCGATTTTCGCTACCCTTTGGATAGCATCGTCAGGAAGATAAACATAAAGTCTTAAAAACTTGTATCTAGATAGATAATATTAGAGTGACAATTTGACTTACTTAGAGGGCAAATAAGACCCAAAAGGGTTAGCGGGCCTTACTTAGCGAAACACGATCCTTTGCCTTTCCCCTTCAGTTGGCAACACCAAGCACTCGCAGGGATTCTTCCATCTGGTCTGCTGGTAAGCCTTCGAGTGCCTATCGAGCTAGTTAACTTTGATTCTACTGGCATGGCTTCCCAGCGTAATTGCGTTATTCGAATTCATTTCGAGTATACTGGTCATACATCTGTTGGATAATACGTCGTCGGTATTCGCCAATGTTTATTACAGGACCATATACGAGTATGTTTTGGAGCACTTTTCTCCCCACGACCACACAGAGGAGCCAACTTGTGCAGACCACGGTATCCGAAGCCTCTCGATCCGATTATGTATGTACATCTCAAAATAAGGCAAAAATATTAGAAAAAATCACATGAGTTGTCAGGAGACATCCGGTTGAACGAAGTTCCTTTCGCTAGATATTATGAACTAGTTAGTTCCCACACGCCTAAGGCGCCCGTTGAAAAATACGATAATTTAAAGGTCTCTTTAAGAAAATTATGATACACTTTTTTTAAGAAAATTTGTTTTATAGAATGTCTTTTTTGAAAAAAAGTATATTTTTTGGTCCCTTTTGTAAGAATGGGTATTATGTTTTCCCCCAAAAAGGTCCCTTTTTAAAGAGAGGTACTTCTTTTGTTACAAACTAAAGTTTTTTTTAAGAAAAAGTAAAAAATAAATAAATGGTTTCCCATCACATCCCATGAAGGGACCGGGGAGAACTTCTCACAATCACTGAGCTGTGCGCTTTCCAGTTTTCACTCACTGATTGGGATTCCTATTTCGATTCACCGATTCTGGACGGTATTTTGAGAAGCTTTTTCATGGCTATATACTCGATAGTGTCGCCGTCACTATACAAGGTGACCGCCGCCGAAAGAAATTTGAAGGTGGTCAGAGCAGGGTACGAACCCGGGATCTCATGTACAAGAGCCGCGCACACTAACCATTGCACCACCAGTACCATTGCACGTACTGTAAGAAAAAGCAAGAAGAGTAGCCACTTTTTAAAATAAAAAAAGTGGCTATAACTCGAAAACGGTGCGTCCAATCGAAAAAATAATATAGGCTCTTTTTTATTTTAGTGATATTTTTATTTTGGCGATTTTTCGAAAAAAAATTCTTCCATACGAATTGGACCACTTTATGAAAACCCCTTAGAAACCCATAAAAATTGGTTATTTTTTTCAATTGGACGCTCCGTTTCCGAGATATAGAAATTTTTTCTAATTTTTTCATATCATCGATAAAAAAATGGGGATGAGTTACCCTGGGTAACCCATTGCCCATCGTCGTGGGTAGCTACCCATTTTCCCCATTTCCCTGAGGGTAATGGGTAATCGTGATGCGTAATTCCCCATTTCGTGGGTTCCCATTATTTTCCCCATTGCCCTGAGGGTAATGGGTAATCGTGATGGGTAATACCTCATTTTCGTGGGTAGCTACCCATTATTTTCCCCATAAACTGCTGGTAATGGGTAAACGATCGCTACTCATTCCCCACGGCAATAATAATAGGTTACCCAGGGTAACTCATTACCCACGAAATACGAACCCTGGTACTATCTCAAGGAAAGTAAGTTTGTTTCACAAAAACGTACCTTTTAAAGAAAATTTAGTTTTTAAGAAAAGGCAATTTGTGTTAGAAAATTTACTTTTTTAAGAACAGGTACTTCTTTAAAAAAAATTACTTTTTAAGAAAAGTTACTTTACCTTAGAAAATTTACTTTTGTTAAACAGAGGTACTTCTTTAAGATAAGGTATTTCTTAAGAAAATATACTTTATTCAAGAATATGAATAGGTATTTATGGAGAAAAAAAAATTTAATTTTTTTTAAGAAAAGGCACACTTATTTAAGAAAATTTTCATTTTTAAACTTCTTTCACTTTAGATTTTCTAAATTTACTTTTTATTGGGTTCAAAACTACAATACTTACTAAATATTAGTTACAGGCTCCACGTGGAAAACTTTCCATTAAACAAGAAATTTCCCAGCATATGTGAGTCATATAGTTAGTCTAGACAGAAACCAAAGCAAAAGTAAACAATATATGTAGTTGATAATAGTGGGCTGTAGCATAATAGTGTTAAAACAAAAGTTATTTAATTTCGTTTCATTCAGCCCCCATCCCGCAATGTGCGATAAGGAATTTGGTTTCAAAAATTGTTCTTTAACTCAATTAGTAGTGGAGATATCGAGTGTTGAAATTTGAAAAATCACGGGAGATGTAAATAATCGAAGAAACTATGCCGATGCCGGTATTAGGGTCACCCCAGAGGAGAAGATCCCTAAGCTCAGACACGTTGGAAGCTTTAATAAACAAAAAAAGTGCCGAAGCACACCAGTGTTGATAATTCCCTTATTAGCTCTTACCTAATATGACCAACCGTTATTGTGCGAAAGGCGGAAATTTGGACACAAAAGCGGGGTTTTGAGATTTTCAATAAATATGTTAATATGTAAAAAATTATAATATAAAATTTTATAAAACAAATAAAAGTAACTTGATTAAAAAAAATTGATTTCAACTTTTATTATTTTGAAAAAGCTTGTTTGTTGCCCGTTATAGTTCGAAAGACTTTATATTTCTCAAACGCTTCTCTTGCCCGATGAAAAATGACGAGCCACCTTGATCACAAAATACATTACTTTCTCCTATTTTGCCAACCAAAAAAGATTTATTCCTGAGTTAGAATTCGCAATTTTTTTCGAAATTAAAATTTTGGGGTTTTTATGATTCCTTGAATATTATCAACTAGAGTTTTTACGATGGTGTTGGGATATATTTCCAGGCCTGGAATAGCTTCCCAGTGGAAAATTGGTGAAGATGAAGTTCACGATCTTCGAATCGTTCGCTTGGTAAATGTGACTTCAAACCCTACCTGCGACTGTTTCAAGTTTTATAATAAAAACTTGATATTTCTAAGCCACATTATAATTTACTATTGGCATAGAGCGGCATAAGCCCCTTAAAACCGGAATGGTTGGTCAGGTTAGCTATATCTCAAGAAAGTTATCAAATTATAGACTTCTATATTTTCTGGTTACTATGGGAAGTTATACATGAAAATAGTTGGTAATCAGAACTGAAAATTTTTTTTCCTACTCACCTGTGTCTCTGGTTCTGTTTGATCTTTTCATTGGAAAGTTGCAATAAGATTTCGAAGAAAAAAATATTTCTATATCGAATAAAAGCAGCGACGTATATACTACAGTCTATCTAAGTCAATGGCACCAAAACTGTTAGAGGCTTATTTCTAGCCGTGTTTCCCTATAGTATTGGTAAAAAAAAAAGTGGTTTCCCAGTACAGCCCATGAAGGAATCGCGGAGAGCTTCGCACAAATAAATTTTAAGGTGGTCAGAGCAGGGATCGAACCCAGGATCTCAAACGCAAGAGAAGCCCATTGCACCACCGACGGGTCGCAAAAACTGTAACAGTTTATAGTTCACTGGCTATCCACGACTTTCAGGTCTGTTTCGTCGGCTTGCGATATGTATAAGAGTCGGATATAGTTGGATCTTTGAGGATATTAAAACTGAAGTGCGTAATTACTTTAAGTCTACGCTGACGTTATTGGTTTTGTTCACTGTAGATTTTAGGTAAGTAAATTCGTTCACTACCTCCAAGTCATAACGGTTATCCACGTTATCTCTTTTCTCCTATCTGGATGAGCATCTGCCTGTTCAAACCATTAATAACATCTTGTCCTCATTTACTGTGTAACACGCTTTTGCTAATTGCATCTCAATTCTCAAAAATATCGCAGATATTCTCGGATAGATTTATGATAGTTTTATTAGTATTGACCCACTGTATGAGGCTTTGCCTTGTATTATATGTTTCTGTGAGATCATGACCAATTTACATTTGTCTTGCATATCAGTAATTCTCGGACGTAGCTTCGTAAAGTTTCCTCCGTATCCGGCTATCAAAGGCAGGTTCATACTCTATTGTAGTTTTCATGTATACAAACACACAGGCCTGCAACAAATGGTTTTCGTCAGTTGCATATAGCACCCGAAAGGAACTTATCTGCAATTAGTAAAAGACTTATTCCACGATAGCTGGCTCATATACTCCTACCACCTTTTATATATACAGAACACCATAGGCTAAGGGCCATTTTCACAATATCCGTTTAAAGTGTCTGCTTACTAACCGGTACCTTAATTTATCGGAACGGTATGTTCCCTGTTAATGTTTTTCATTTTCTCATACTCCGGTTAATTTAACAGGATGTTACATGTTTTACGCTGGCAACTCTTAAGAACTATATGACTATAGTTGTCAGCCGTCGGTGGTGCAACGGCAGTGGTCGTAGCTCTTGTACATGAGTACGTGGATTCGATCCCCCCTCAGACCATTCATATCTTTCGACGGCGGTCATCTCGCTTAGTGACGGCGAACCTATCGAGTATTTAGCCATGAAAAAGTTTATCCAAAATACCGCCCGCAACCGGCGTAAAATTGTAGGTCCCAATCAGTGAGTGTAAAACTAGAACGCGCACAGCTCACTGGTTTTGAGAAGCTCTCCTTAATACCTTCATGGGATGTAATGGGAAACCATTTTTTTATTCTTAGTTGTCAGCACTGTAAGACATCAGCTGTTTACTTTATTATTGTTTTTTCACAAAGTGTAATTTATTCAAATTATGGCGGAAAACAATCAAAAATACACCATGGACTAAACTTCTCAGTTGCCGAGGAACATTTTCTTGTTGACCTAGTGGAAGGACGTAAGTAAGTCAGTTTTAGAAAACGAAATGCTTAAATCATAACAACTTGAAAACAAATCAGCTGATGTCAGGTGTTACCATTTATCGCTCCGATAAACTACTGCTCGGCGTTAGACCTCCTGTTAACGTTATCGGCCAGGTAAATTTTAAGTATACATTGAGAAAATAAAATTCTTTTAGCCGGTGCTTCATCGTTAGGATAAAAAATAGCCGTACACTGGGATAGTGATCCTAAATCTCAAATCGCTAGGCATGCATTTGTCTAACCAGATTTTGCATGCACCTTGCCAGCTAATCGCCATGCACAGGCCAGCCGAATGTCAGTCGACAACTGCGACTTAGTTGCTTTTGTACCGAGAAATTGCTGGTTTCACAATGTCTTATTTTGGAGGAGGCAACTGACGTCATTGTTTTCTATGTGCGCAACTCCATCATCCGCATTGCTTTCCCCAGGGACAGGAAAAACAGAGCCGCAGACGTACAGAATATATTGGCATATAGCAACATACTCCCTACGTCTGCGACTAGATTACCGTCCTTATCTGGGTCGACTTTTTACCTTTTGGGCAGAATTGCCGACCTTCGTTCTTTCTTCTGTATGCTTCCTTCTCTGCCGTTTTCGGCTTTGCTTTGTAACTGACACACACATTGCATTGCGTGGAGCGTTCTTTTCAGCAGATGTCATGCAACTTTATATTCGAGCGATATTTTGTAGTCAAAAACGGCCTCTAAAGCAGTTACCATTTCGTGGGAAATGTATTTCCAATGCGCTTCAGTATCATCGAATGCGGATGAGTACTGCGCTAGTAGTTGAGCGAGCTTAACTGCATAGGCCGCTGGTAATTCTAATTATTAAAGCTTTCCGATGCCCAGTTATCTATTTTTGTAGTTTCGTACAATATTTTGTCTGCTTAATCTTGTGAGAACCATTGCTGCAACCAGGTAATGATCCCAATTTATATTAACTCCTCGATTTTCACGCACGTCCATTATAATGGCGTTTACTGCCTTAAATAAGTTACCCAGTGATCAATTCCGATTTGTTGTTGCCGATCAGGAAATACCCACGTTGCCTTGTGGATATGATTATGTTGGAATGCAGTTCTACTGCCAACCAATATGCAATTACTTCAACTTTCGGAGTAATGCAACACTTAGGGGATACCTTCTTTACATGGAGTACTTTGTAGTCGACTAAGAACAACGTGTATAGATTGGAGGGAATAGTAGTTGTTGATGGTTAACTTAAACTTCCATAAGGACTAGGAAATATACTCACCGGAAGATTATTTTATTATGAATTTCCCTGTATCGTGTAGTTCGATCCACTGGCAAAGTGACAACAAGCGCATTTGGATTCAAAAAAAAATTGTGTCCCATAACATCCAATGAAGGGATTGAGGAGAGCTTCTCACTATCAGTCCGATGTGAGCTTTCTAGCCTTTACACTCACTGATTGGGACCTACAGTTTTACACCGGTTCCGAAACACATTTTGAGAAGCATTTTCATCGCTAAGTACTTGATAATGTCGCCATCACTAAGCGAGGTGCCCGTCGTCGAAAGAAATTTAAGGTGGGCTGAGGAGGGATCGAACCCAAGTTCTCATGTACAAGAGCCGCGTACACTAACCATTGCACCACCGACCAGATGACATCTACACGCTGAAAAATAACGGCCCTACCAACATATTACAGGATCCATGTACATGTTTGCAAGCATTGTTTTTGCAAATTGAAGATCTGCTACTTTTGGTTTGTTAGTTGTCTGTCACGTTTATGGGTTCTGCAGTTTCTAACAAACAAAGACATATTTGGGTCATGAATACAAATATTATTACCTATTACGCATTGTGTCCCAAACATGTTGTATTGAATACACGGGTAGAACGATCTGTGCGTAAGCTTGCAGCACCTTAAAAGAAGTTACTACCTAAGTTAGAAGCAATAATCTTAGATTCGAGTGTGTCATGCCAGACTTTAGCAAACGCCTTTACTTTACTTATTTTACTTTACTTCCATCCAGTGTATGTATGAATCGATTCCACTATTCCTAGAGGTCACCATCAAATCTGCCTTAGACAGGATTCAGCTGAAACCATATCCGCGATCGCTTAGGACATCATTGAGATCCAGACAATGCAACCATCCGTATAGGTTTATTAGCTTCACAATGTTTAGGAATAATGTAGGGTGCCTTCGAAAATACTAGCTCCCGAATTCCTGCCATTAAACTGAATTTTGTTTTTATTTTATTTAATAGACCCTTCTTCTTTGTATTTCCAAGAAAACCCTGAGTTACCACTGTCCTACATTCACGCCCTCACACACAAACAAACATACACAATGACATTCCACGAACTTTTCTTAACTGTATGCGAAAACTCATCCAAAAATGCCTTAAAGGGATCCTTTTGTTTTCTTGAAAATTGCGAATGTTGAATGTATAACAATGAATGTTGACTATTCGTACTGGGCTTTCATTTCTGTAAATGATTTGAAGGTGTGTACGAGTAGTGTTGGCTCCTTTGCGGTGCCTTCGTCCTTTTAGGGCGTTTAAAGGGCGTTCTAACAAGAAAAGGATATAAACCTTTGCACTTTGCAATAATGAACGCTGTACAGATGCCATGAAAGGAATGAAAAGTCATTTTGGGCTTACTAACACTTACTAAACAGCTCCTAAAACTAGGATGATTTGGCAGTTAATGCGCGCATGTGTATGTAAGACCACATCTCGTTTTTTTAGACTTTTAGACAACTTAAATGGTGGCATTTAAAAATAATTTTGGTGGGGAGCAAAGAGTAACTCTGCATCACAAAAGAATGCGGGCTAAACATTCCCACTTTGGACGTGTGCAATTTGGTGGGAAAAGAAACGATTTGAAACATTTATGGAATTTTCGTTCTAACAAAAAACAACAGACACATTTGACGAGCACATTTATGGGTGTAGAGGGGTTAAAAATAGTTTTCTACTGACATTTAGGTTTTTGTACAAATGTCTTTTAAATGTAGGGAATAGCCTTAAATGGTAGACAATCAAATTTTGTTTATTCAATATAATATAGGCTCAAATATAGATTAATTTGAAATCTAAATTTATTTGTAGTTCGTGAAGTAAACGGTGTTGCTCTAAGTATACACTAAAGTCTCGGTGATCATTAAAGTATTCACTACACGCTGAAAAATCAGTTTTTTTCTTGTTGTTTAGATGCAAATATAAATTGTGTTTGGAGCTTGTCGTAAATATAATATATTTGTGTCCAAACACGTTGTGTTTGCTATTTAATATTACATGTTTGAAACACAATAATTAATATGTTATAATATATGTGTTTGCGAGCCACATATATTTATGTTGGTGATACAAATACAGCTGTGTTTGTTGCACTTTCTATGCTCTATCTAGAACAAGAGAATAAAAGAGGGACTACGAGACAGTCTGTCTTGTAAGTATGTCTGTATTTTTGCATTATTCGCTCAGTCAGTGAGTCATAAATATTTCTGAATGTTCGTGTAAATTGCAGATCATGTGTTTCTTATTTTGCCTGTTGTATTGCGTTTTAGTTTCATCTATTCAGTCGTCAATGGAACGTCGGACAGAGGATATCAGAAGCGCTGATGTTACTTTGGTGTTTGTCTATGTGTTTCGTATATGGATGTGTGCTACGAAAGTGAGCAATGATTTTGAAAAAAGAAACTGGAAAGGGCAACAACGTGAAGCCCTTTGTCTGTCCGAGCCTTTGCTGATGAAATGGGAACGTCGGACCATTTGTGAAAAAGAGTAAGGAAAAAAAAAACACTAGTAATTAACCCACTCTTGGCTTGCATGAACTTGATTTGTATATAACTACCTTGTTTGTGTACCAACGCATAGTGATAACCAACGCATAGCTGAAACCTTCTGAAAACAAAAACGTGCGAAACAAGCAAAAGAGCAGCAGATTCTCATTTCAAAAAGACAATGAATGCATATACATAAATGTAAAAAGCGCAGTTTTAAATCTATTAATTTTTTGTAAATGTGGATTTATATTGTTAAAATTAATTATGATAAATTATACATATATATTGAAATCGAAGAATACTTCGTTTCTAAATATTATTATATTTGGGAGGAAATTCACATATGTTTCCACGTAAGTATACGTAGGTTTGGGGAAGACACGCGAATGCTTCCACCAAAGTATGTGGATGTTTGGGATGAAGAACGCATATGTTTCCACGTGAAACGATACATTTTTGTCAGTAAACATTATACTGTTTGCATTTAAAGACAAGTAAGGACTTGGAAACATATGAGTGTTTGAAATGTGCTCCAAACATACACATCGATTTTAAAGTTGGCTGTGTGGCACGTAGCGTCGTCCTGTTGAAACCATACGTCAAACATGCCCTACATGCCGTCCAGTCCTCTTGAACTTTTAAGGCTGACAGAAAAAATCGCTGATCAGGGCACGGTAACGCATTCCGCAATTTGCTCATTATCGAAGAAAAATAGGCCGCCATGCCAAGAACCGCACCAAACAGTCATTCGTTGTGGATCCATCGGCTTCTTCTTGTTGACGCGTGGATTGTCCAAGCCCCAAATGTGAACATTTTGTGGGCTAACGTAGCTCCCGAGGTGAAAATGAGTTTCATCGAAAAATACGATTTTTCGGTAAAAATGCTCAACTTCAGCCAAGCGATTTATAGCCCAGTCAGTGAATCGAACACGCATCGGATGGGTGTCAGGTTTCAATTCATGGACTAATTGAACTTTATACGCCTTCATACCGAGGTCTTTGTTCTAAATTCTGCGCAATGATGTGGAATAAATGTTCAATTACTGCGAATGGTGACGAGTTGATGTTGATGAAAGTTTTCGAGCACACTTTCTGTTAAAATTACATTATTTTCCACTGAACGCACTGGGCGCTAGTTCTCTTGTCTAGAAAGGCCCCGGATTGGCGAACTTATTTTACAAATTGATCTACAAACTGCTTTAATGACACTCTATTTACATCGAATTTATTTCGTAGATTTATTACAGTTTGAGTTGAAGACTCAGAAATTTGGAAGGAAGTTTTTAAAATTTCCCAATATTCTTCGAGCGTAAAACCCATTTCGTAAATTTGCAATCTTTAACTAATAATCTGTTACTTCGTAAATGTCAAATTGGCCATCTGGTGCGAAATGACTGGGAATTCAAGTTCTAAATCACCTACCCTGTGTAATATTTAAACGCTTTCTTAAAATTCACATGAAACACATTTATATTTAAAAATCACATTCAAACTTCAAAGAGATTTTCGTGAATTACAATTTTATAAAGTTTAAAAAATTAATATTTGAATTCGAAAAATTACGTAATATTTGAAAATCATATCCCGTTCTATTTGGGGGTTACATTTTGTAAGTATATTTAACAGAGATTTAGCGAAAATCGGTCAAACGTAGTCAAATAACTGGTTTTCGAAAACTACGCTTTTTATGAAACCGACAGGCGGTTTATCGCAAAGTCACCGGTTAACGGGTGTCGCCGGTTTTTCGGGTTCGTTATGAATAGCCTACTGAGCTTGAAATTTGTGCCTGCAGACCATCTGCCATTCGCATGCTTGATAGATTAGGTTTTAAACAGGAGCCGGCATATAGAAATGTGCATGTCAACATATATTCTCCCAAGTTAATCGTTTCAAGTTGGTGTGGCACAATCGTCCAAGTTGGTGTGGCACAATCAAAAGTATGGCGCGCCCTTCACAAAGAAAAAAATATCCATTCCATTTCACACCACTTGGCGGCCGATTTGCCACTACGCGCCAACTTTTGCCGTGATATGTTGCAATGTGATGTACACGCATTTATGGTTTTACGTTCGATTGTGTGGACCGACGAAGCGCAATTTACGAGAGACGGCAGAACTAATTTCCATAGTTTGCAAGAATGGGCCCATGACAATCCCTACAACAAGAAAGAAACCTCATTTCAACACCGATTTGCCGTCAACGTTTGGGCAGGCATCATCGACAACACCTTGATTGGGCCAAAGGAACTATTAGGGGGGAGTCCCCTGAGTGCGAAAGTACATTTGGAAGAAGTGTCAGATTGGCTCCCGTTTTTGAGAAATCGGTATATATGGATATTGCTAAGTCTGCGCTATTTAAACAAATTTTACCGGCCATAGGCCAATTTTTTTTTTGGCCTAAAAGGGCTTAAAAAGCTTATTAAAATAGAAAAAACAAATGTTTGCGCTCGGTCCAACTTCTTGAGATATGGGCCTTTAAAGCTTGAGTATATAATTGGCCTAATCTCACATATTTATTGTCCGTTAATGCGAAGTATTATACCTTAAAACAAAGCCTGAAGTGTTGCCTACAACCTGAGTCTAGGTAGAAAATAGGTTTACTAGGGCTGTTTTTTGAGAAAATCAGATTTTTAGCAAACAAGTGAGGTTAAAAAATCGTATTTTTTAAATTTGTCCCCAATGGGTTAATAAGATGTAATATATTTATATGCAGATTTAAAGAGTTTTTAATGGTCTTTGTAATGATATTCACCGGAACCAGATCGGACCATAAATATGTGAGATATGGCCAATTATATACTCAAGCTTTAAAGGCCCATATCTCAAGAAGTTGGACCGAGCGCAAACATTTGTTTTTTCTATTTTAATAAGCTTTTTAAGCCCTTTTAGGCCAAAAAAAATTGGCCTATGGCCGGTAAAATTTGTTTAAATAGCGCAGACATAGCTATATCCATATATACCGATTTCTCAAAAACTGGAGCCAATCTGACACTTCCAAATGTACTTTCGCACTCAGGGGACACCCCCCTAATAGTTCGAAAAGGATTCATCGAAGTTCATTTTTTCGACTATCACAGTGTTATTTAGCTTTTTTGCAAGAGGTCATGCCAGAAATCCTAGAGGAAGTACCTCTTGCGGTACGAAATTATGTTTTCTACCAACAAGATGGTGCTTAACACCAATTTCCCTCGACGTTGGATTGGACGAGCTGGACCAATCGTCTGGCCGCCACGATCTCCAGATCTCACACCACTTGATTTTTTTTGTGGGGCTACATGAAAGATTGTGTGTATTCTGTGCAGATCCACAATCGCGAGCAGTTACTTGCACGCATTGGGGAAGCTGCGGTGAAAGTTCGTGAAAAGATGAGTGAACTAAACGTGGCGGTTGTGGTTCGCAAACGGCTGCAATTGTGTTTAGTAGAAAATGGGATCCACATTGAAAACTTCCTTTAACATAAAATTTTTTTTTTTGCCTTATGTGTTTGATTCTTCAGCCAAAAATTTCAATAAAATAAAATCTTAAACGTGTTAATTTACAAAAACAAATAAATGTGTGCTGTTATTTCGCTTCCAAAAACAAAAACAAACGTTTTTGCATTTCAGTAAAAAGGTCATAACTTTGGAACGGTAAGACCTCTGGGCATCGTTTAGGTCATTTTGGAAAGGTAAGAGTATGGATATCTTTCAACAGAAAAAAAAACATAAATTACCTGCCATCTGGCTGAGCAAATTGAGGTTATGTGATTTTTTTCCCATTTTTTTCCGAAAGCTCTGTATCTCGGCGATTTGACTTTTTTCTATTTTTTTGTGAAAGGCCTCTTAAAGACCTTTCCAACAAGCCCAAAAAAATCCGACCAGTGGCTCAGAAGTTAGCAACTTTACCCTACTACCCTCCGACCACCAATCCGAAAATTTTGATCCCGCTGCCATTTCGCAGCCTTGCATTTTCGGACATGGTCCTAGTGGACTTTTCTTCATGAAATGCGCCAAGGAATACGCTGGAGAAATTTGTCCGGAACTTCCTGAATCACCCTGTATTGTGTACTAGTTAGTTCCAACACGCGTTGAAAAATACTATAATTTAAATGGATCTTTAAAAAAAGATATTTTTGGAAAATGATGACCGCTTTTTAAAAAAAAATTGTTTTATTGAATGTATTTTTTAAAAGAAAAAGTATATTTTTAGGTCGGTTTTGTAAGAATATGCATTATATTTTCCCGAAAAGTTAATTTTTTAAAGAAAGGTACTTCTTTTAATAAAAGCTATTGTTTTTTTTTAAGAAAGGGTAAGAACGGCCATAAAAGTAGAACGTTTTTTACAAAGACGTACTTTTTTTTAAAGAACAGGTATCTACTTTTTAAAGAAGTGTTACTATTTTTAGGAAAACTTTATTTTTGTAAGAAAATTTACTTATTTTCCGAAAGGATACTTAAAAGAACAGGTATTTGTAAGAAAGGTTATTTTTTAAGAGACGGAATTTTTTTCAAGAAATTTTTTTTTAAGAAATGTGATTTTTTTTTGGAATTGGTCCTTTTTTCAAGAATAGGTTAATTTATAAGAGTGGGTAATTATCTCAAGAATAGATATTTTGTTTCACAAAAAAACGTACTCTTTAAAGAAAAGGTAGTTTTTTAAGAAAAGGCAATTTGTTGTAGGAAAATGTTTTTTAATGAAAGGTACTAATTTAAAAAAAAAATACTTTTCGTCAGAAAATTTACTGTTTGCTAAGCACGGTTCTTCTTTCAGATAAGGTATTTTTTTAAGAAAAGGTACTTTGTTTAAGAATATGAGTAGGTGCTTTGTTGAGAAAATTTCCTTTTTTTTTAAGAAAAGGCACTTATTTTAGAAAATTTTCTTTTTTTAAACTTCTCTGTCTTTCTAAATTTACTTTTTATTGGGTTAAAATCTACAATATATACTGAATATTGGTTACAGGCTCCACCTAGAAAAGTTCCCAATAAATAAGAAATTTCCCAACTTATGTTAATCTAGACACAAACCAAAGCAAAAGTACTCAATATAGTTGATAATACTGGGTTGTAGCTGGAGTATTCAAAAACCGAAACCGTAAACCGGTCCACCGGTTTTTTGGATATTCAACGACCGACAGTTTTCTAAAAATGTACAATTTCTTACAATCGGTGGAACCGGTTTTTTCTTGTCGGTTCCACCGGTTTTTTTATTACATTAAAACGTTTAAACTTGACACAAATCTTTATAAACTAAAAATATTTATTTTTTAATTGGATTGATCTCCAGAATTAGAATTTTTTTCTTTCAAAACTATGTACTTCTAAGTAAATACTTTTAAATGAAATACATTCATAAGTTTAACAACAATTACTCAAGACTTTCTAGGCTGCAAAGAATTTTAAATTCAAACAAATTAGAACATTTCTTTTGCAAAATCCAAATAAATATATGGGAAATTTTCAAAAGAAAATTGCAAAGAGTTTTAAATTTTGATAAGTTAGGAAATTCCTTTTTCAAAATAGAAATAAATGGGAAATTTTCGAAAGAATATGTGCAAAGAATTTTAAATTCTGGCAATTTAAGAAATTTCTTTTGCAAATTGCAAATATATTTGAAATTTTCAGAGGAATACTTTCAAAATAATGTTCTGTTGAAATAATTGCAAACTTCTCTGTAGAAAGTGTTGCCAGTACAAACGTGAAGTTAGATGAGAGTTTTTCTAATGAATATTAAACTTATAGTATATGGAGCATTTTTTAAGGAATCTCAAAAAGCATTTTAAAATTTAACTACATTCGTTTTTTCTGTGGAGTTTAAAGTTTTTTGATTACATTTTATAATAAAAAATGTACGTTATATAAACCGAAACCGGTTTAAACCGGGGTTTAACATAAGAAAAAACGGTTCCTAAAGTCACAAGACCTATTAACAAAATGAGACATGGATCATAAGAATCGATGGACGCGTATGCAATAAACCGACTCATTTTGTATGGGGCAAAAAAAAGTGTTTTTGTTTCACCCCCTGAAATGTTCCTTGACTTGTTTTTTTATGATTCGCAAAATATTTCACGTCTAGGATTAAAACCCCGTGAGCTGGACCGTTTTTAAAAAAAGGCTTTTTTTGAGTTTTTCAAAGATTTTTGATAGTTGATAGAACATTTGTTGGCATGTTTTTCATACCGTTGGATGCATCTTTAAAAATGCTTTCCTATGATACTAATATTGCACATATTATCTTTAGTTAACTATCAAAAATCTTTGAAAAACTCAAAAAAAGCCTTTTTTTAAAAACGGTCCAGCTCACGGGGTTTTAATCCTAGACGCGAAATATTTTGGGAATCATCAAAAAACAAGTCAAGGTACATTTCAGGGGGTGGACCAAAGACACTTTTTGTTGTGAGTCAGTCTAGTATGCAACTGCTTTTAGAATTTCCACATGAAAACTGTCTCAACTTTTGTCCTCTTGAGCAAAGTTATTCAAGCGAACGCAATTCGTATACCCAAATATTACCTTTCAATGGTAGAAAATTTAAATCATGAGCAACTTTCGAAAAATAGAAATCATTTAAAAAATGTTATTATCTTCTGATATACAGATTTGTGAGCCGTCGCTCGTTTTTCCATATACACAATTTTTTTTAAAGATGTTACAATTTTAATCATTTGAGGTGAATTGGGTTAATCAACAATTTAGTCAATACTCGCATCCCTTTTGTGTAGTTTCGTTGTAATTTCAATAACTGCAAACTGGCATGTTCCTAGTTTAAATAGCATTCAAATATTTCACATATACCGTAGATAAAATTAACATAGCACAGAATCATGCAATCAACCCTATTCATAGAATTACAGTACATTAAAATAAATTCCCACAAAAAAAGTATAAAATGCTAAATTCACACATGTCACACACAAAATTCATCATTCTTTTTATCACATTTCATAAAATTTGCATCTATCTCCTTATTATCAGTCCTAGCATCGTCGTCATTCGAGAGTTATGACGTTCGTCGTTCTATCATACGCCACATACAATGCTCTTCTATTATGAACATTTTTGATGGGTGACCTCCACCCCATTGATATGGTAATTGTAGTGCCAAAACATGATGACTTTTTTCCTCTCCAGCTTGTTTTGTTTATGATTACAAAACAATGCGAGTATAAACCTTAACGATTTCCATAATGCACTTAATTAAAATTTCATCTCTTTTTTCTCAATTCTTTTCATTTCAGGTAAGTGACATTATTAAATTCAATGGAATTAATTATGACATTAAAGGATTTGCGTAAGTTTTTTAATTAAAAACATAAATTCCAGAGTAGTGAGAAAATTAAAATATTTTAACGCGGGGAAGAGGCCGTATCTTGCATGTGTTTATGACTTCGTTGGCAAGACAAGTGGAACAATATTTGGAAGTGAAAATATCATAGAACGAAACTTTAAAATTTCAAAGCTATTGTCCACAGGTGGTATAACAATCAATGGTGCATAGTTTACGGCGTTTTGTATATGAAATATCGTAATACTGTAGCACAATACAGTTTGGCTTGGCTTAATATATTTCGAATGGAGAAGGAAGTTTACGAAAATTTAAAATTGCTTGGTGACTCACTGAATGACTGTGTGTTTCATCAGCGCCCTGGATAAACGCCCAGATCAAAGCGCTGAAGTTGAAGTATTACGGATTATGTACAAACGGATGGTCCTAAAATAGATCAATTTGGTGTGGCTGTTCCCATTTCAGATTATAGTTTACCGATAAAGGCAATTTCGATATTGAAGTTTGTGCGGCAGGACGGGAGAAGGGCATTCAAACAAATAGTAGCCGTTCTGACGTCCGAGGAGCTAAACACATGAAAATTGGCGGAATTTTGCCTGTAAAGAGCAATTATCTGAAATGAAAGAATATTTGGAAATTATAAATGGCGGAGCTAAGTATAACACTAAATCAGATTTAGAAGCGTTCGGAAAAAACGGGTGATCTGAGGATACAAGCATGTTCCGATTATTCAGATGAATTGAGCTTTAAAAACAATGTTTTACGAGATTTCTCTAGAATTATAGTCGAAAGTCCTGAAAAAGGACCTTCTGAAATTCAGAATTTGAAATTTTCTTTGTGAGGTCCCTCTGCTAGATTTTGGCCCACTGTGGTCAAACGACAAATTCTCCAAGAACCAAATACATGCAGTTGGGTAGTGCTTGACATATCCTTTCATAATGTGCCAACCACATACATCAGAAGACCTTCAGAACCGAAAATACTTCATTTTGAATTTCATATACGAAAACAGTTTTTCGCCCACTGTGCCCAAACGAAGAATTCTCTACGAACCAAACATATGCCAGTCGAAAATTTTCACGCAGAAAATTTAAAATTCTGAATTTCTGAAGATCCTTGGGAAATTCCAGATTTTATATTTCGAAGACGCCTTTTAAAGACTATCGACTGGCATATGTTTGGTTCGTGGAGAATTCTTTATATGACCATATTTTGCCATAATAGTCCCACTATATGTGACATATTTATATACCAATATTTGGGATTTGGTTGCATATATATTAGTTTGTACAGCAAATATATTTAACTTGGAATGTGCTTTTATTAATTACTGTAATTTAAATTTCCGCATCGATTATTTAATTGAAAAAATCTTTAAAATAAAGTGCGTACCAGAGCTCTGTTAGTTCTATAACAGAGCTCTGCTAAGTAAATTGGTTTGTGTCTTTGCTATTTTAAATACGAATTTAGGTGACCGGTCATAACGCCCAACGGTCATAAGACCCAAAATATTTGTTGGGTCTTATGTCCGCCCTTAGGGTGGCCATAACGCCTAATTTGGTTTTGGGCCATACGGCCATCCGAAATGCGGTCATAAGGCCCCAAAAAAAATTTGGGCGTTATGACCGTTTGTACAAGGCCCATGTAACAAGTGCTGTAGGAGAAGTCCAAGAACTTTGGGCTTTGTGTCTTTTCATCTGTTGGGCGTTATGACCACCCTCGGAGCGGTCATAAGGCCCAAAACCAATTTGGGTGTTATGCCCGCCCTCGGAACAGTCATAAGGCCCAAAAAAAAATTTCGGCCTTATGACCGTTGGGCCTTATGACCGGTCACCACGAATTTATCTTCTCGCGCATAATCCCGAGGTGATGAGGTAGCTATTCGTAGCCTAATTTACGAATTTTTGCCAAGGTGACTACACACCTCTGCGGCGGTGCGTTGTCAATCGTGGCACCCTTCGCTCGGATATCTTTTTCGATTTATGTAAAATGTACTTTACCCGCTAGCTGGCCCATCTACAGCACCAGTCACCTCACGCACCTTAATTTTTTGATCGATTAGGCGTCACTTCACCACAACAAAATTCAGTAAGCCGGTTTATATCCATGGAAATTAATTTTGCAGAGTTCCTAGGTATTTACCAAACCTTTCCTAGGTTTCGTGATGGGGTTTTACACAAAAAATATTGCTTAATAAGCACACGAAATTCGTATTCTCCATTTTCTTCGAAATTCATGAGGTTGTCTGATTTCGATGGCTGTCAAAGACAAACTGTGAGATTCAACTTGCTTAAACTTGTACAGTAGTCTATTATTAGTTGACTGAAGTAGTGTTCATTTTTATTTAATTGCTAGGTTTAAGTTGAAAAAGTGACAGAGCTACCAATCCTCCTCGTATGGTATGTCTTCGACTGAACTTTATTCGAGTAATCTATTAATAGTGGCCAAAGAATAAACAAACTATTAAAAGTTGAAGCTGTTGTTGAATAAACAAACTATTAAAAGTTGAAATACAGCGTTGTGTGCAATACCAACCTGAATCTTCGGTTGGTTTCAGTTCATGTGCGTCACAAATCCAATGTCATTTTAAAGCATTCACAATTTGAATCACTGAAAAACACATCACATCTACTTCTGTAAAATATCACAAGGCCATAAACTATTTACTTAAAGTATATAAGACATATATCCGCAGATTTCAAGAACGCTTAATGAGACCACAATCCATAAATTGATTTTACTTAAATCATCAGCCTTAATTAAGAAAATACGAAAGTACAGTATATTAAATGAAATGCTGTTACATTAAAGGAAACTGTATACAATCCCATTTACATTATAGACAACTTTATGAGAACATGTATATTTTCATGACAGTTCCTTGTTACAGAGGGAAACGAATTCACTTTTAAATCCACGTCAACAGTGACAAAGATAAAAATGTGGGGCTGAAACTACTGACAAAAAAAAAACACAAAAACTGAAAGAAACTGTAGCTATAAAAGAAAAGTTAAATTGTAATAAAGCACCCCGGGGTCATGTTATCAAATACGTGAATGAAAAACATGTACAACGACAACCAGAACAGCATCAACAAAGCCTTATACGTAACAGGCAGTTGACTGACGAAAACTGTTGACGGTTGTGACGACGATGCCATCGCAGTCCAATAGTATAGCCAACTATGACCCAGCCAAATTGGGGTTTTCAAATTCCCCAAAATTCTTACATCTTTCGCGTGGTTTTCGCGTAATAATTGCAGTATATGAAATGATTCATAAATTGAGGGTCAAATTTATAAAACGGAAAAACAAGATACAATTTTTCACTTACAACTTTCACTTGTTCCATGTTCACAGTGGCAAACAAAAGTGGAAGGCTATTAAGAATTTCGACAAATTTAGTGCGGTAGCATTGAATGAACATATTCTAATCTACTACGGATTTCAGAAGCATCCACACCTTTCGATTAAAAACACTATTCTAGAAAACCGATTGACTGCATACAATTCAAAGTACGGGATGTTTCATTTTGTTTTCAGATTGTAGAATTTTGTACTAGTATTATCAACGTGGTGCACTGGTAGTGTGCGAGGCTCTTGTTCATGAGATCATGGGATCGATCCCTGCTCTGACCATCTTATATTTATTTCGACGGCGGTCACCTCGATTGGTAACGTCGAGACTGTCGAATATTAAGCCATGTAAAAACTCTTCTCAAAATACCGTTGTAAGACTGAACGTCCCAATTAATGAGTGTACAACTAGAAAGCGCACAGACCACTGGTTATGAAAAGCTCTCGCCGATCCCTTAATGGGATGTAATGGGTTACAATTTTTTTTATCAATGAAATTAACCCTTTGCCTTTACAGAAGAATTTGAAAATACAAGTTTATCTGAAAAGCATAATTTCTTAAACAAAATTTTAAAATCTTCCTTCCATATTTGCAGTGTATCAGTACAAGAAACAGCATTTATGCTTTCATTGACATATCGACTACCAAAACGGCAATGCCAACATCAACATTACTGTAGCTTCCCCTTAAGTTCTTTTGTTTTAACATGTCTCTTTTGTCCATATTTTTCGTTCGTACAAAAGATCTTTTCACTGTACATGTTTGCAACGATGTCATTACAGCGAGGGCATCTATGATGGCGATGGATATTGTTGTGAACGCTTAAGTTACTTTAGTTCCTAGGTTGTAATGGTTACAATGTGCTGGGTTAAATCCCTTATAATACCATTTAGCCGCAAGTATAAAGTTTAATATAAGCACTATTTGCTTATGACCAAAGTCATGACGTTTTCTACTGCATAATAATAAATTCTGGCTTTAGGAGGTAAATGTGATAATGAGGTGAAAATAAGGAAATGCCACAATGCTGAGAAAGCTTGTGTCATTGAAAAAATTGTATCTAAACTGTAACATAAAATTTCCTAGACTGCACAATTAGTAGGATATAAAATTACTACATTTAACGGGCGATTTTTTTGCTGTTTGGTTTGTCAGTGTTAAGTGTTTTTGCAGCTCACGCTTGATTCGTGGACATATGTCAAAGTCAAAACTGTTCAGTTTACCTTGGCACTTCTGCAGGAATAAACTTGTGAACTTATAACGCTTATAAAATAGTTTTCGCAAGTTGCGTGCATTTTATCGACCCACCGACCAGGCTATTCAAGCCACTGAGGCCCAATTTCCACCAACCCGTATCCGTAGAGTGCATGCCAAGGAGAATATTGCATTCGCCAAGGATAATGAAGATCGCGATATGTTCATCCGTCGCCTATCGGTGCAATTGGTTTTGTGGTATTCGAACTCCTGGGACCTCGGACTGAAGCCATACAATGTACAGCTAGAGCAGGAGCAGAGGCCGGGCGTCCTACCACAACACTGTCTTTCCGGAGAATGATGTTTAGAGAAGCTGGAAGAAGATCACCTTTTTTGTTATCGAAAAATTGTCTTCATCGACAAGGCTCATTTTTGGCTCTATGGTTACGTCAATAAACAGAATTGCCGAATTTGGTACAAAGAGCAGCAAATACACTGTGAAAATATCACTCTTTGTCGCGGTTCTAGCAGGTTCGGCAGCGTTGAACCGTACTTCTTCAAATTCGATGATGGCCGTAACGTTACTGTCAATGGAACAAGGCACTTTTATTACCAAAAATAGAAGAACTATACTTGGTTGAAATGTGGTTTCAAATGGATGGTGCCAAATGCCACACAGCTGGCGACATCATGAACCATGCAATTGGTGAGCAATTAACCTCACGTTGTGACGCAGTCAATTGGCCATTGGCTGCCTCGTCCGTCCATGCGACTTGAATCTACTTGACTATTTTTTGTGGAGGCACATGAAATTTTTCGTCTCGTCATGAAGGTTCTCGTCGCCAGGGACAAGCCAACGACGATTGCTAACTTGCAACACAACATTACACGTGCCATTGGTTAGATGCCGCCCGAAATGTTAGAAAAAGTCTGCCAAAATTGGACTTTCAGAATAAACCATGTGAAGCGTAGCCATGGGCAACATTTGCATGAAACAATCCTTAAAAACCAAATGGCGGGGGTTGATTTATCGATCCAAATAACAATTTTATTCAATTGTATAAATTTTCTGTGTTTATCAATATCAAATATCAAAAATATCACCCATTAGATTTGTATTTTTAGCGTCTTATTCGTAATAAAACACTTGGATAGCTTTAAAAAATTATTATGTTAAACTACTCAGATGCCAATCGACCTATCTCCATATTTTAAAAATTTTTCAATTTCAATGCTATTTAAACAAAAATATGTTAATCTTGCCATATTTAAAACCCCTTTTTTTATAATCTTCAGGTAGAAGGACTAATCAACAAGTATTTTTGGGACTAGCACTAGTATTGTATAAGAATACACAAAAGTCGCACATCTTTTCCAATTTTCTTTACTTTTTATTATGAGGAGTTAAGTCTATTGGTCTTTGAGTATCTCACTTAATGAGGTTTTTACCATTTATTGAAGGTATTTGAAGAAACGAGTTCATACATGAATTATTTACTATTGAACAGATTAACAACCATCCGATCAAGCCTAACATGGTCGTGAATACAACTATGTAGGTTACAAATGTTCTGAACGTAGTTTTTAAGTAGACAGAGCTTGCATCTTAGTGAAGAAAATAAGTCATATCTGAAGAAGATCCATGGATAAATAGAGCAGTTATGGGCCATTATATATAAGCACTACAATTTAAACTTTTTTCGGTTTTTTATTGTTTCCTTAGTATAGCGGTTTTTATTTGTCTTAATAATTTTGTTTGTGCTATTTATATTTTAGGTCCTGGCAATACTAGTGTTGCCAGATGCAAACTGGAACTTCCATTGCAAAGTTTGAATTTTGTTAGAATTAACATACACTGCTGTTCAATATAATACCCCGTTAAAAAGATAAAGTTTTGTGATCACGCATAACTCATGTAAAGGGAACCTCTCTTTCTGTCTTGTGTACCGTTAGTTTTGTTATTGACTTCACAAAATGTTTTGTTGTATTTTGGCATTTTTTCGTAATCATTTGTACGTTAAGCTAAAAATCAAAATAAAGTGCAATTTTTACTCGTTCAAAATAATAGCCCTTTTTTTAATAACTTTGTTAAATTACGAAATTCATTCGGTGTTTTTGTACTTTCTTCTTAATAACTAATAGGATGTAAATAAAATACAATTCTTTCAAAATACATTTAATGTTTGTTGTTGTTAAAGATGGGCCGAAATGTACATTGCACTGCTGAGGAACATCGAGTTGCTAAACAACTACGAAGTGGGGGCAAAACTCTGGGTTTTATTGCTAGTTCACTTGGAAGACCTGAAAAAATTGTTACAAATGCATTAGAATGGAAACCATTTACTGAAACTCGGGGTAGGCCGCGACAAAGCAGCTCAACCACAGATTACCGTATTGTATTATTGGCAAAAAAGAACCCACTTACGTCATCAAAGACCAATTCTGCAGAAATAAATAATGAAGTCAGTGCTATGACAGTACGCCGCAGATTGTTAGAAAATAATTTGCCAGGTAGAGTAGCCCGAAAGGTTCCACTGCTAAGTAACAAAAACAAAAAAGCTCGCTTTAAATAAGCTACCAAATTCGACAACAAAAGCAGTGATGATTTCAAGGACACATTATGGGGCGATGAGACAAAACTTAATTTATTTGGTTCTGATTGTCAGCGCAACGTCCGAAGACCAAAAGCTAAAGAGCTTAATGATCGTTACAAAAAAAATCGTGAAGCACGTAGGCGGCAGTATTATGGTCTGGGGTGCTTTTTCGTGGCATGGTGTTGGACCTTCACACATAATCACAGAAACTATGAATAAAGAAATTTATTGTGATATTTTGAAAGATGTGATGCTCCACTATGTAGAGATTCACATGCCACCTGATTGGCGCTTCCAACAGGATAATAATCCGGAGCACTCTTCGAAATTAGTGAAATCTTGGTTGAGTTAACATGAAGTTTCCGTCTTGGAATGGCCTTCACAGTCTCCCGATCTCAACCCGATTGAGAATATGTGGATGGAACTGAAACGAAGCTTAAGTGGGAAGATTTTCACAAACAAAAACCAACTTTTGAAAGCAGATAAAAATAGTTGGGAGAGAATTCCCATTGAAAAATTTCAACATTTAACAGAGTCAATGCCCAGAAGGATCCGTGAAGTTTTAGATAATAATGGTGGACATTCAGGATATTAGTATATGGCAATGTCTTTTTATAATTCCTCATTTTCGTACAATTTACAATAGCGTACGAAGATGATGGATGGTGATGATGGTGATCATCCGCCCAAACATACCCTAAAATACGGAACTCATACCAACTAACAAAAAATCAAACACAATGATATACAATTACATGTACACCGGCTTCAGAATGTATCTTAACGTATTAGAATTGTTCAATACCAAAAATGTTACGTCAGTCACGTTACGTCAGTCACGGAACTTATTTCGCTCAAACCTCAACATCTTTTGAGCATAATTTTTTGACGCATTTACACTGATTGTATTCTAAACTATAGACATAGAAGAAGATATCCGGACAAAAAAAATAAACTTCACATTGAAACTTTTAGAGAAATGCCATTTGGAAAAGTGACCTGAATTATTGGTGAACAAATGCGTTACGTCAGTCACGACAAATTACACCATTTTTACAGCCAAAATTCAGTAATTTTTTTTCAATTAAATCACTGATTTTAATTAAGCTTAAGCTAAATAATTTTTCCAAAAAAAAATTATAGCTCTATGTTCAACAGTTCACGAGATAGAATAATTTTAATGTTGTAAAAACTCTGCGAATGTTACGTATGTCACGAAAGACAGTGCCATTTTATGTGTTCATACTTCTTAAGGAAATAAATGTTTTGTTTTTTGTAAGATTTTTGAAATAAGTCTATTAATTTGAACAGGATAAAAAAGATTGTTTTTAATTTTTTTTTGAATAAAATCGCAATGGAGTGAAATATTTAAATTTAAAACAAACATTTTTAATTTATATTTAAAATATGTACTAAAATTGTCAATAGCTTAATTGTATTTCAAAATTATTAAATAAATTAAAAAGGGCTATTATTTTGAACGTCACTGTATATGTAAGTACATAGAACGTTTCCACCTACGGGCACTATTTGCTGTATTTACAGTGTGTTCAAAACTCATATTGGTCATAAAATGGAGTTAACCGCTGAAAATTTCCCTGCGATGAGTTTTTACGATTTTCGGCGTGGATTATCCACTTAGTAGAACATAAACTTTTTTATTTTTATTCGTCTCTTGGAGGACAATTTGTACCCAGACAGGTAGACCTCCTCCTTCTTAATGAGTTGTGACCCGCAATTAAGGGATGCGGACAACCTTTTCTGCGGAGAGTACATGGTCGCCAGTAGGACATAAATACTAAATTGAACATACCCACTACGATAGTAAAATTGAACATACCCGTTTATTATCATCTGGTTTTTGACAGTTAACCTCTATGTCGTTAGTCAGTTACGGGAGTTTGAAATTGTGTCAACTTTCACCATGGGGTGACCAGATAAGGAAAACCGTATCGCAGTTATAGCACTTTTTAAGTTAATTTCAAAACGCTTCGCCCGCTCGGCATTAGTAGCATGTTCGTACATATAATATAATTGTTCGAAGAGACTGGATGTATTAAAGACCGCCCCCGGTCGGGCCGGGTACCATTCGGACACAGTAAGTCATCAAAGTCGCCTAAGCAAGAATTAAACGAAATGCTCTCCGGAAACAGAAAATCATGGCCCGTGAGATGAATTATTAAAAAAGATTTGGGACTTGGAGCTTTCAAACGGCGTACAGGACATTTGTTGACTGCAACTTAAAAAAAATAGGATAGAAGTATCCAAACGTCTTTTGGTGAAGCACGCTGATAACTTGGTAGAAAAATCTTGTTTACGGATGAAAATATTTTTACCGTACAGGAAAAATTTAACAAACAAAATGACAGGGTTTATGCACGATCATCTAAACCCCATGGGTCGAAAAGAGATATCATCCAGCTGTAGTCATGGTTTGGTGGGGTGTCTCTTATGATGGGGTAACTGCCTTGCATTTCTGTGAACAAGGGGTCAAAATATCGACCAAAGTTTACCAAGAAACAATTCCCTGTTCCTAAACCAGCAGTGGACTTTCCAGCAAGATTCAGCACCAGCTCATAGGGCTAAAACGACACAAACCTGGCTTCGAAATAACTTGCCAGCTTTTATATGCTGTAAAGAATGGACCTCTGGCAGCCGTGATCTGAACCCTCTGGAATACAAATTGTGGACCGTTTTAGAGGACATGGTCTGCCACAAAAGATACTCCAACACTAATTCTCTTAAGACAGTTCGGGTTTCTTCCAATAGATGAGGTTCGTGCAGCTATTGATGATTAACCAATGCGACTTAAGGGCGTGCGTGAAGGCCAAGGGCGGACATTTTGACTGAAACTTAGCTTTTTGCATACAATACATATCAATAAATATATAAAAAAAAATTGGTCCGGTTTATGACCCAAACATGTATAAGTAACAGTATTTCTGTCCCTAGTAAGTAGACTAGAGTGTCTCAATCAACTTGTTTTGACTAGTACCAAGAGTTCAGTCTCGGACGCCGTTCGGTCCTGGATGAATTTTGTGAAGCTCGTACCACTTCGGTCGTTTTGCTAGAAACCATCGATGCTGTGCGTGAACTGATAAAACAAGACCGACAGTTGACGTACCATGAGATTCGGGCATCCTTGTGCATTAGTACACTCTGAAAAATATGTCTTGTTTTGTTGTTTGGACGTGATTCTAGCTTGTCGCAAATATACTATACTTGTGCCCAAACACATTGTGGTTGCTATTCAATATAACACGTTTGCGACACAATGATTAATAGGCTAAAACATATGGTTTTCATACCCATATGTGACATTGTTTGTTGGAAACAGCTAAAAACAAAAACGAGACAGACATCTATGAAACAAAAAAGCACCAGATCTTCATTTCATGAAAATGGTGCTTGCAAACATGTGAATGTTTCCTCCAATATGTTGCTGGGACCAATATTTTTCAGCCTGTATGAGAAGGATCAATAAGATATTGCATCTTCATTTGGTCGTGAAATAGATTTTTTTCTCGTTAAATCCCACATAATTTGGCGAATGCCCAAAAAAAGGCTAGTGTCGATTGGAGAAAAGAAATGCTGAAAAAATACAACCGCGGTAGCTGAAATGCAGTGTATAACATCGCCATAGGCTCTATGCATATGAGCCCGAAACGAAACAGAAATCGACCGTATTGATCTTTCAAGACGAGCTAAATCCAACAAAAGTTGTTTTCGTGGAATGGTTGGGTTTTTGACGTAGAATACGTCTTACCTTACGGTATGAGGAGTCATGTCAGGTTTTTATTGTTGTAATCTTTATTTCATTGAATATGAGGAAACGGCGAGATAACTTTTTTTAAAAATTTTTTTGTAGGTAAATGAAGATGTTGTCTTTCGTTTGATATACATTTCATATTGGTTGATATCTTCCTAATATTTAAATTTCTCAAATGAAAATTGTTTAAACACATACACTCAAACATATGTGTGGTGTTTGGTTGAGTGTTTGAGTAGCGTGAACACAAACTATGCTGCTGTTTCAGTGTGGACACAAACCTTCGGCTGTTGTTTTGACTGATGAAATATTGAAATTTCGTATATTTACTTATGTATTTAAGTGAAACCAAATGTTAAATGTGAATTTGAATTTAACATGGATATATAATTATAAAAAATATATGAAAATATACATTTTTATGTTAAATGAAAGTGCTGCCAAGTAAGCAAAATAACAATGCTGCGTGATGCTGTTTGACAGCAGCTGACAGTTGACGTTTAGTAAATTAAAATAAAAACTATTCTATTAGACTATTGGATTTCGAATATAATCCAATACATTTAATTTGGATTATATTCGAAACGATGCTCCCACAACTATTGATAAGACAACCATTGACTTAGTTTTTGCGAGAAATTTGAATGTTAAATTAAAAACATATTTATCCTATTTTTCCTATCATATTATCAAAAGTAACCTTCAAATAATTAAATTGATTAAATTGAGTTGCGTCTGTTATTTATCATTTATCCTTACTCTTTTAATTTATAAACGTATTTATCCTATTTTTCCTACCATAAGCTTATGTATATTATCAAAAGTAACTATCAAATAAATAAATTCATTTGCTCATGTTATTTAACATTTATTGTTATATATGTTTTCTGTCTTATCGGATGGCATATTCTACGTTAAACTTAATGGTCGTGTCTCTGACACAGCCTGCAGGGCCAGTCCATGGCCGAAGGCCTCGGACAACTGTCTGCTGTTTTTTTTGGTATAACAGGTCATGTGGCCACAGTGTCTTCACTGGAACGTAGGTTGTTCATCACCAGCTGTTTGCCAACAGTGTTCGAAGAAATAGGGGAAAACAACAAGGGAAGACG
The DNA here is from genome assembly GCA_963931995.1 of Phaonia tiefii. NCBI lineage: Eukaryota > Metazoa > Arthropoda > Insecta > Diptera > Muscidae > Phaonia > Phaonia tiefii. The sequence goes on along the minus strand of OZ008370.1, from coordinate 101,208,609 downwards.
GATCATTTTACTTCACAACAATGCGAGCTCTCACACATCAGCTGAAACGATGGGGTCTTTGAGCACTCAACATGTCTAATTGATGGGTCATCCGTCGTATGGCCCTGATTTGGCACCCAAGGACTTATTTTTACTGCGTGGTCAACGTTTTTTTACGTGCACTGCAACTGTTTGGTTTCAGCGCAGTTTATTGATCTTTACGGAGAATATTTTGAAAACCAATAAAACCATTTCCAAAGATAAATGATTGTTATTATATTACTGAACCTGAAATATAACTAGCAACCCTCGTATATAGTACAATACAATGGGAAATGATGATACATTCACGTTATAGTCCCGATCTGGTACCATCGTCATTGCATTTATTCCGGAGTCTGCACAACTTTTTGTTAGGGAAATCCTTCAATCAGGAGAGGACCTATAAACCGAGTTGCTCGAGTATATTTGTGGGGCGTAGCGAAATAACTCCCCATGAAATAACTCCCATGAAATAACTACCAACGAAATAATTCCCACCAAAAATGAAATAACTTCCAATAACGAAAAATGAAATAAGTCCCACAAAAAGTTAAAAAAACTCCCAATAGCAAAGTGAAATAAGTCCCAAGACTTCTGCTACAGCACTTGTTATATGGGCCTTGTACAAACGGTCATAACATTGGAAATAACTCTCAAAAAATCGAAATAAGTCCTACTAAATAATAATTTTTTGGGACTTATTTCATTTTTCTGGTGGGAGTTATTTCATGTGGGAGTTATTTCGCTACGCCTATTTGTGGGGGTACCGTGAAATAACTCCCAAATGAGCGGCGCGGCGCGGGTCCGGCGGCTAGATCGTAATTATTATTACGATTATGTATATGCTTACATATAATTATGAAATAAAAAGCGTTCTGTAAAAGGAAACCAAAAAAAAATTGGGAGTTAATTCATTTTTATTGGTTTTTATTTTTACATTTTGAAATAAGTCCCAGAAATTGGGACTTCTTTCATTTTTGCCTTTGGGAGTTATTTCATTTTTTTCAGTTGGGCGTTATTTCATTCTTATTGGAATTTTTTTCATTGGGAGTTATTTCATTTGGGAGTTATTGCACGGTACCATTTGTGGGACGGTCTAGTCATTCTATGAATCTGCGATCAAAAACGATAACCATAGCATTAAATGACGCCTATATTATAGATTAAAATTAATTATTTAAAAAAAAAACAATTGAAAATTACTTTTAACAAAAATGCCGAAATTACTTTCTTGCCAACCCAATATTTTGTACAACTTCCATATGACAATAATTTTTCTCAGAATCAATATAACCAGTAAAATAGGTACGAGCTGTTGTAAAGGGACGCTATAAAAGTAAATCGATAGGGACAGCAAACGACGCCATATTTTTTCCCGCTCTTTTGACATTTCTCTTCAGTAAGGTTTGCCATTTCATCATGGAAAGATATACGAACCAACAACGAGTCGAAATTATTAAAATTTACTACCGAAATGTAGAGTCAGTGGCCTCAACTTTAAGAGGCCAACTTGAAGAGGCCTCAACAATCAGCGATGATGCTCATTTCTGGCTGAATGGCTTCGTCAATAAGCAAAATATTCGTTATTGGTCAGACAGCAATCCACACGTAATCCATGAGTCATCATTGCATCCCGAAAAAATTACGGTTTGGTGCGGTTTATGGGCCGGCGGCGTCATTGGGCCGTACTTCTTCCGTGATGATCAAGACCGGCACATTACTGTGAATGCGAATCGCTACCGTTCAATGATAACCGAATATTTTTATCCCCAATTGGATAATATGGACTTGGAGGACATGCGGTTCCAACAGGACGGCGCCACAAGCCACACAGTGAATGCCACAATCAATTTATTGGAAACCAAGTTTGGTGAACGTGTTATCTCACGAAATGGCCCAGTCGATTGGCCGTCTCGGTCGTGCGATTTGACGCCGTTAGATTATTTCCTGTGGGGCTACGTCAAGTCTATGATCTATGCCAACAAGCCAGCGACGATTGATGAACTTCGTACGAATATCGAACGTGAAATTGCAGCAGTATCGGCCGATTTATGCTTGACAACCGTCGAAAATTGGGTTCAGCGTCTGGACTTCTGCAAGCGTGCCGGTGGTGGCCATGCAAAAGAAATCAAGTTCCATACATAATGGCATCGAACGTACTTTCACAGGAATAAAGAATTTCATTGGTATCTAAAATCGGTTTTGTTTTATTTAAAAAAACTTTTGTAGCGCTCTTATTGAAAACCCCGATATAAGTAGACCTATTGGTAACGGCTTCGAGTTAAGGAGTTCGCGACGTGGTGGTCAATAGTGTCGTCTTTAGTGTAAGAAGTTCCCGACATAGAAAGTAATAAAAGTAGAACTGCAGCTTACTATTCATGCAAAATACTTATATATCAAAAAAAATGTGTTAAAATATTTTCAACATAATGAATGTGAATGGTAAAGTTGTGATAATATACAATTATATTAAAGAGTGCCAATGACGACTACTCTTATGATATACACTTTAAACTGACCTATGACTATTTGCCGTTTCGTGTACCACAGCACCAATAGATATTCGTTACTTTCTTACTACCCTTAACATTTTAAGAACTCTGCAAAATCTTTCGCTTTTGTTTCAAATATCATCTTTGTTTTTCCCCTGGAAATACTTTTAAACAATTATAAGGACATAGAACTTATTCCATTTTATTCATTATTGCGAAGCTTAAAAGTACACGCAGCAAAGCAAATTTAATTTATCTAAAATATCGGTCAATTAAACTTCGAAAGAAAAATGCTGCTTTTATAAATTACTGGCATTTGTCATTTAGCCCCTTCTTTGGAATTGTCCCGTCTGCTCAAACATATAGGAAAACATTTTCTTAACATAAGTTCCATGTTAAATACAGAATCTATTTTCTTTTGTGCTTTCATTTTTCTATTTTATTGTTTCGGACCACATTTTCTTAATCTTTGTTTATAAAAACTTTGCCGGTAAAACCAACCAGCATATTAATTCCAATCTAAACAAAACAATGAAAACTTTTCGCATCAACCACCAGCAGCATTGCGACAAATTGTGAAAAGTATAAAACAAACCAAAAAAAAAAAAGTTACAATAAAAAGATAAAATCAATGCTGAAAACTATGACAAACAAATGCATTTAAACGACAATGGTGGGCTTGGACTTTATAGCTATATGAGAGAGTTAACGCGCAGCCATGTCTCTAAAGGCCTTCAATAATGAAAACAAGAAAGTTTTTGTTCACATTATTTACCGAAGGAATTAATCAAAAATAAGAAAAAGATGTGAAGAAAGATGGGTTTTCATTATCCCCCCAGGAGTTGTTGAAAAGAATTAAAAGCCCTCATAAAGCTTTTATAACTTAATTTTTATAATTTGCCTTTAAAGCGGACAGAAAATTGCGGTCCTTGAAGGTTTTAATTATTTCCCTTATTTACCTTAGAACCGCTGTCTCTGTATTAGCTGCGGATACACGAAACGGCAAATAGGCATAGGTCCTTTTAAAATGCATAACAAAGGAGAAGTCGCCATCGTCAATGTTTATTATATTTGTGTATTTTCACAACTTCACCATTCACATCTATTCTGTTTAAAATATTTTAACACAAAACCCTTCAAAAGAATTTTTTTTATTTTTTGATCACCAACCAAAACCCGCATCACCAACAGCTGAAAACCACCGTGAAAACCTAATATTTAGTTCAAAGTTTAGGTTGTGAGAGGAGGAGTGGGGAGAAGCTGTAGCAACAACTGGTATAGGAAACAATGGCAGTGTCATCTGAGAAAAACTAAAGTACGCCATATACTACTTTGCGTCTGAGGGATGAGACCGGAATGCTAACAAATTGAAGACAATGTGGTTGTTAATATTTATGGTAAAATTCAGATTGTTATTTCTGCAAAAGGAGCGGGGATATGTTCAAAGATGCTACCGGCAACGAAAGGCAGAATTCTGTTTAAAATAAAATCATTAATTTAAAGTTCAGCACACAAAAACTTTGACACTACCCCTTTGAAACAGACAACCATAGTACAATTCGGTTCGTGCAACCGAATTTAGAGGTTGTTACAACCGAATTATAAGACTGTCACAACCACCTTAATTAGATCAAATAACAACCAAATAAGAAGTAGTCACAGCTGAAGAAGAGATTGTCACAACCGAACTAGGGGCTGTCACAACTGAGCTAAAGGTTGTCACAACTATATTTGGAGGTTATAATAACCGAATATAGAGCCTGTCACAACAGAATTACCAGTCTGTCACAACCGAATTATGCGTTTCCCTGACCGAATTCAGCTGTTGCCACATAGAGGTTATCACAATCTAATTAATATTTGTTTGTGGTTACAGACACCGAATTTGGTGTTTAAATGATATTGTCCCTTCTGAATTTTCTTGGGTGCTATTAATTAAAAACGCATTTAATGAGGCCTGTTTTATTTCATAATATATCATAAGTAATTACGAAACAAGGAATTTTTTCACTTTATTCGGGTTCATCTTTTGGGAAACCAATAGATATTATATGCCGTTCCGACCAGATTTGAGGTACCAACCATTCTAAGTTTTTGAATTAAGGCGATGGTATTCTTCCGTACCTATGGCGTGTATATCAGCAGATCTCAATTGAAAGGTTTTAACGCAAAATAGGAAACAACGATAAACACCAGAAATTCGTGTTAAAACTACTACTGTAATAATTCTAGGTTTGGTTAAGTTAAGTTAGGTAGAAATGGCTGTCACATTTGACACACTTAGTCCAATGACGGGACGTCATAGTCTGTCGGCATAGTTGATTCGTCAAATGGACTGTACGGAACCTCACCCCGATATTCCAGGAAGTGGCTAACGAAGAGACGTACAATAGTTCCTGGCGACCAAATTTGTACTCTGAAAAAAGGTTCCAAGATCACTCAGCTTAAAATGCTGAATGCCTGTTAAATCCAACATAATGTAAGATCTCAGATATAGTCTCTTACTCATAAAAAAGGTCGGGCTGTATCATATGAAATGTTTGACATTCTCATCCACCTCTTAACTTTCTCAGCTGTGCAGTAAGCTAAAGCTAAAATTCCAAGCATAGACCCGTGTCAGCCTATAGTACAGTGTCCAGAGATCGCAGTTACTAGCATAGAGATATCTCGCCTAGGAATTGATATTCAGTTTAGCGTACTATCCATTTATAAACTTGGCTATACATACTAGCCTGATGATCCTGCATTATGTGCCACCATGCCATCTATCATCTATCAGTGGCCGTCGGTGGTGCAATGGTGAGTATGCGCGCCACATGTACATGACATCCTGGGTTCAATCCCTGCTCTGACCGTCTTAAATTTCTTTCGGCGGCGGTCACCACGCATAGTGACGGCGACACTATCGAGTATTTAGCCATGAAAAAGCTTCTCAAAATACCGTTCGGAATAGGTGTAAAAATTGTAGGTCCCAATCAGTGAGTATAAAACTAGAAAGCGCACAACTCACTGGTTGTGAGAAGCTCTCTCCAATTCCATCATGGGATGTTATAGAAAACCATTTATTTTTTTAATTTATTTATGCCATCTATCATTCGCAGGTTTGCGAGCTTCCGTTACAAGCATGAGTTTACATGCAGAAAGTCGTTCTCACATGCTCCATATCCAGTGCAGTATGTAAGGAAGCCCCTAAACTTGCTAGCTCATCTGATCTACAGTTCCCTTGTACGTTCCTCTGTCCGGCATCCAGAAAAGGTGAATATCGAATTGCTTGGCCATCTCATTTTGGGCTGCGCGTCAGTTGTACGTAGTTCTTGAAGTCAGGAATTTGGATTGCAGACATTTTATAACAGCCTGATTGGCAGAGAAAATATTGATACCCTATACGGTGATGGCGTTTCGTTCCTGTCAAAGGGAAACTTCTCTTATTGCCATGACTTCTACCTGAAAGACACTACAATGTTTTGGTACCCTTCGTACAAGGTCTAGACCCAGCTCTTTAGAATATGCTACAAACCCTACCTTGCCATACAGTTTGGAGCCATCAGTATAGAAACCTAAATACCTGCTGTGCGTCCCTTCCAGCCTTGGGTATCCGGGATGTGAGTTGAGTAGTTTCTCTCACAGCCAGCATTGGGTATCATGTATTCGACTTTTATTGTAGATTGCCGAAGATGCCTTTAAATCGGCACATGACCATAGGGGATGGTAATCCATTGCTGCCGAAATTTGCCTTCCTAGCAAATGTAGTGGCAACATGGGCGTATAATCCCCACTACTTCGGTAGGGGTTGTGCGAAGATAACCCATGCTACCCAACATTGGCATTCTGTCGACTTTTGTTAACAGACATAGATATTTCCAGTACCGGTCACCAAACAACGCGATATATATATATCTCTATGTGGGTTGCCAACACATATATTATAGCGTATTAATCATTGTGTCTCAAACATGTAATATTGAATAGCAAACACAATGTGTTTGGACACAAGTATATTATATATGTGACAAGTTTCAAACACACTTTATATTTGCATCCAAGCAACATAAAAAGACAGATTTTTCAGCGTATACAGACGACTTCAACCCCACAAATCAAGACAATGTAACAAGTTTTGTTCCTAACAAACAATTAATATAATATATTATGTATATTCTTATATGTATTAATATATTATATAATATTTTAATTAAACCCTACAACGCAGTCATCTTTTCAAATTAACATGGGACCCCATTGGAAGGCAAGGGAAAGGACTTATAGAAGGTCGTGCCTTTCAGGCCTTCTAGTACTCCTGCTAATCGAAGGTATCCTAAGAGGACTGCATATGACTGTCTGCTATGTGTATTTCCTTCATCCATTGTCCCAAATTAGAGTCAATAATTTCATCAATTTCACTTAGTTTTGTGCATCGCCTAAATAATGAAACCGCTTTAAGACTTTAGTAACGTGAACATTTTATTAAAATCGGCCCAGCCACATCTATTTGTGCCATTAATGTTTTGCCAGATGAGTTCAGTCACTTTTCATTATCTGTTTCTAAGGAATTTCATTGTTATTGTCAATGTCCTCCACTATTAGAAATGCTTGACTGGAAAATTTATTGATAAAGGAAATAATTGGATATGCGGCGTCACATTTAATTTTTCGATAATAATAGAATTTTAAAAGGGAAATGGGTTGGTTGGTTGGTCTCTGGTTGCGTGTCGAGGAAAGTTGTAATTTCCAAAATATTTATGAATGACAACATTTATGTCTGTTACTATCATTATTTATCTTTGCTTTTAATTTTAATGGGATTTTGAGCTATTACTATTTATAATTATGGGGGTGGAGCTTACGTTGGTTTTCAAACACAAACACAAAATATAAATTTATTGATTTGGTATTTAATATTGATACAACTTTAAATTGCCCCTTAGTTTTATTTTCTTTTCTGGCAGAAGTTTTTATAAAAATTGTATCTCATTACGTGGCCAAATTTTCTTTTATTGACCATTTACAACAGGTTAGTATGCCTTTTCAATTACAAAATATATTGAAAGATGTATACTGTATAAAGGGGTTTCCAATTTGGGTGATATGATTTCTAAGTGACGTTTCGGTTATTTGTATTATTTCATGATGTGCCATTGTTTTCAATGTATTCAGTAAAGTTTACAATGTCATCACGGAGAGATATACGCATGAACAACGTTTACAAATAATTCAATTTTTGTAACAAAATAATCGATCTCCAATTGCAACTTTTCGTGCGCTTTTGCCATTTTATGGTCGTAATAATCGTACACCTGTGCTCGCTATTAGTCGAACTGTTGCAAATTACGACCGTACATTTTCTTTGCATAATATTCGAGTGCCAATATGACAAAGAACCGGTCGATGTAATGAAAATATTGCTGCCGTTCAGGCAAGTGTTGCCGAAGACCGCAATTTAACAATTCCAAGATGCTTGCATCAATTGGGATTGTCTCAAACCACAACCTGGCGGATTTGAGAAAGGATTTGGGCTTGCATCCGTACAAAATACCCGTCTCATTCCACTGTCAGCATGTAGACTGAAAGTGCCAATAGTTGAATGAAAGTTCTTTAGCATTGAAATCTTCTACTACAATCTTAATGTCATGGCCAGGGTAGAGGTTATACGTTTCCTCTGGGTGCTTATAGAATACGTTGTTGGCATCATCATCTTTCTCGTCTGTGGGGGAGTGCACACAAATTAGGGAAATATAAAAATATTTTGCATTTATGCGAATTGTGGCTCACAGGATTAAACCTAGAGACTTGATGTTGCAGTCTGTTGCCAACTATAGATCCGCAACCAAATTCTTATATTTTCGCATTGCAACTGTAATATATGTCCCAGTTTATTTTTCTTGTGTAGCCATGTCCTGCCCATCTCATTTCCAGCCTTATAACTTTCAACGACATCTTCCAATTGGATACTTGCACCGAATCTATATAGAGTTCTTACATTCCAGGTGAATATCCATAAATCGTGGTCCTTATAACGTTTGCGGGGGTTGTCAATAAATAGGGGATGTTTATGTTTTCTTTATCGTTTCTGTATATTCACTGCCATAATGAACGTAAATTCAGTTGTTGCATTATCCAATTTTGGTTACGGCTAATTCGGTTACCTCAGGCGAATTTTTCTGAGAGTGTATGCTCCAGAAGAATTAAATTACTCCAGTTGTCATTATAAAACTATGTCCTAGGTAATGAGGGAGCCACATAAATCAGTCTATTACACAAGTGTTATAATGATTCATTTGATAGATCATTAAACAAATCCAGTGAAGCCTTTAAGCTGCACACTTTAAAAATTAAACTCTCTAATAGCACTTTTGAATTCTATAGACCCAAGAGGATGTATTCAAATGAATGCGACACATTTGTCTACTTGTCAACACGAGATTTGTTAAAATCAAATGAAATACCCTTAACCCAAATCAATTACTAAAATAGCATCATGTGTGTGTTCAAGAGGAAAATGCTAAAAACATATAACACTTAACTATCAAGTATTATAACCTCTTAACGAGCGCTGATGCAGAAGCGACGAAAAAATGTGATGTAAAATTCTACCGCTATTGACTGCAGCAACACACGTACACCACTTGTGGGTTAGGTATAATGAGGATATTTATATGTTTGCGTGTGTGTGTGTTGGAGTCAATATATTTAGCAGCACATCACCACATCATGTGTAAAAATCATAAAGTTTAAGTATTATTATGAGGCTTTTCCTCGCAAGTGGGATTGGGATGAGGCCCAAATCAACTTGTTTTCACAATCGCGCTCAATTCACTCAAAATCTTACACACACACACACACACACACAAATATCAGGCACAGGACTAAAACAATGGCATGCACTCATACACACAGATACACCAACTATTACCTTATAATGAATGAAAACGACATGTTAATGTTAAGTGTCAGTACAAGTAAATATTTTATATCCACGTATACGTGTGTGTAAAAGTTTATTCACACATTTGTGAGGGTGTGTAAATAAGCTCGTTGGTGTGTGTGAGTATGAGTGGGGAATTCATACAAGAGTATATTGTCTGCTATAATGTGTTAATCGCTTAATACCATTTGCTCTTCAAGCAATGCATTCAACAATTGTTGGTATTAAGTTGTTAAGGCGGTTGTAAAAATCAATAAAGAGTATAAAATGTTGCCAGTGAGATCAAAAGGATAATAGTAGAGGATGTGAAAAAATAGTGCCAGGCAATTAACAACAGACCCAACTCTATTGTTGAGGGTTGCTGATTCGAGAATGCACAATGTGTTAGAAAAATTTCCTTGACATTTTCCATTATACCTCCTGAAATGATTGAGGTAGTAACATTTCACCCATCTCAAACTGTTATACTAGGTACATCCAATTTAATCATCCAATTTTGATTTTGAATAACTTTCGTACTAATTGAAATAAAATTATGGATATTATGGATGGATATCTTTATCTCGAACTTTATAATTTTTGCTGTTAAGTGGAAAAGATCATATCCGTCAAGTGGCTGCCGGCAGTGTTGATACCCATTTGTGCCCATTTCATAGCGTTTTCTATGACTTTCCGCAAAATTTCCGGTGTTAACTGTTCGCATTCTTGTCGAATATTATCCTTAAGGTTTCCGATTGTCTGAAGTTTGTTGGCATAAACCCGCGACTTCAAGTAGCCCCAAAGAACGCAGTCTGGGATGGCTAAATCGGGGATGGTTAACCTGGACTTGCCAAATCGCCAAAACGGGAAGTTACGCCACCACGAAACGCTTCCTTCACAATATCCATTGTGGCTCGTGCTGTATGCGGTTGCACCGTCTTGTTGAAAGCATATGTTCACCAAACCCCGCTCATACAATTCCGGCAGTAAGAAGTTAGCACTGTAGCTTCGCCAGTAACTATGACCGTATTGCCGATGGTGTCCTCAAAAAAAGACGGCCCAACCACACCTCTCGCGTGAATGCAGCACCACAGAGTGGCTTCGAGTGGATGTAATGGCTCTTCGTGCATCACACGCGTATTTTCTGTACCCCAGAAACAAAGATTTTGCTTAATGACGTAACCGTTTAAGTGGAAATGCGCCTCGACGCTTATGAATATTTTCGACACAAAATCGTCCTCTTTGTTGTTGAAATTGAGGATGGTTTGGAAGTAATTCAGACACGCGCCATTGCTTGTATGTTTGTAAAGGGGTTTTCAACAGAGATGCTACAAAAGTAAATCGATAGGGACAGCAAACGACGCCATATTTTTTCCCGCTCTTTTGACATTTCTCTTCAGTAAGGTTTGCCATTTCATCATGGAAAAATATACGAGCCAACAACGAGTCGAAATTATTAAAATTTACTACCGAAATTTGGAGTCAGTGGCCTCAACTTTAAGAGCGCTACGATTCGGATTTTCAACGGAAAATCATCTTCAGCGATGAGGCTCATTTCTGGCTGAATAGCTTCGTCAATAAGCAAAATATGCATTATTGGTCAGACAGCAATCCACACGTAATCCATGAGTCATCATTGCATCCCGAAAAAATTACGGTTTGGTGGGGTTTATGGGCCGGCGGCGTCATGAAATGGTGATCGAAACCGGCACATTACTGTGAATGCGAATCGCTACCGTTCAATGATAACCGAATATTTTTGGCCCCAATTGGATATTATGGACTTGGAGGACATGTGATTCCAACAGGACGGCGCCACAAGCCACACAGCGAATGCCACAATCAATTTATTGGAAACCAAGTTTGGTGAAGTTGTTATCTCACGAAATGGCCCAGTCGATTGGCCGCCTCGGTGATTTGACGCCGTTAGATTATTTCCTGTAGGGCTACGTCAAGTCTATGGTCTATGCCAACAAGCCAATGTGTGTGAAGATAAATTCGAATTTAACTAGCAGAGACACAAACCAATTATGTTCACAGAGGTCTGTAATTACAGTAACAGAACTATGTAAGATATCCACATTTTGGAAAGGTTATAGAAATTACCGATTTTCTCGCGATTAGACAAATATATATAACCAAAATTTATACATTTTATAGCAAAGACTTATTAAAGGACATATCAGGACTTTAAACAAAGTTATTCTTTGCCAGGGTGAAAAATATGAGGGTTTCTTACATAGAAAATCTTGGGAAGATTTTGGGGCCGTAGCGCCTAACTGGGAAGAGTTTAGTGATTGGGACTAGTATCAAATTAAAGCTATTGACATCTATTTTCATTATTTAATACCCTCATTTCCGAAAAAACCTCCAGAATATCAAATTCGACGAAGAATTTAAGAAATTGGTGTTTCGGACGGACAAGATGCGTCCATGGTGGCCACCAGGAAAAAGTTTAGTGATTGGGACTAGTATCAAATTAAATCTATTGACATCTATTTTCATTATTTAATACCCCCATTTCCGAAAAAACCTCCAGAATATCAAATTCTACGAAGAATTTAAGAAATTGGTGTTTCGGACGGACAAGATGCGTCCATGGTGGCCACCAGGAAAAAGTTTAGTGATTGGGACTAGTATCAAATTAAATCTATTGACATCTATTTTCATTATTTAATACCCCCATTTCCGAAAAAACCTCCAGAATATCAAATTCTACGAAGAATTTAAGAAATTGGTGTTTCGGACGGACAAGATGCGTCCATGGTGGCCACCAGGAAAAAGTTTAGTGATTGGGACTAGTATCAAATTAAAGCTATTGACATCTATTTTCATTATTTAATACCCTTATTTCCGAAAAAACCTCCAGAATATCAAATTCGACGAAGAATTTCAGAAATTGGTATTTCGGACGGACAAGATGCGTCCATGGTGGCCACCAGGAAAAAGTTTAGTGATTGGGACTAGTATCAAATTAAAGCTATTGACATCTACTTTCATTATTTAATACCCTCATTTCCGAAAAAACCTCCAGAATATCAAATTCGACGAAGAATTTAAGAAATTGGTGTTTCGGACGGACAAGATGCGTCCATGGTGGCCACCAGGAAAAAGTTTAGTGATTGGGACTAGTATCAAATTAAAGCTATTGACATCTATTTTCATTATTTAATACCCTCATTTCCGAAAAAACCTCCAGAATATCAAATTCGACGAAGAATTTAAGAAATTGGTGTTTCGGACGGACAAGATGCGTCCATGGTGGCCACCAGGAAAAAGTTTAGTGATTGGGACTAGTATCAAATTAAATCTATTGACATCTATTTTCATTATTTAATACCCCCATTTCCGAAAAAACCTCCAGAATATCAAATTCTACGAAGAATTTAAGAAATTGGTGTTTCGGACGGACAAGATGCGTCCATGGTGGCCACCAGGAAAAAGTTTAGTGATTGGGACTAGTATCAAATTAAAGCTATTGACATCTATTTTCATTATTTAATACCCTTATTTCCGAAAAAACCTCCAGAATATCAAATTCGACGAAGAATTTCAGAAATTGGTATTTCGGACGGACAAGATGCGTCCATGGTGGCCACCAGGAAAAAGTTTAGTGATTGGGACTAGTATCAAATTAAAGCTATTGACATCTACTTTCATTATTTAATACCCTCATTTCCGAAAAAACCTCCAGAATATCAAATTCGACGAAGAATTTAAGAAATTGGTGTTTCGGACGGACAAGATGCGTCCATGGTGGCCACCAGGAAAAAGTTTAGTGATTGGAACTAGTATCAAATTAAAGCTATTGACATCTATTTTCATTATTTAATACCCTCATTTCCGAGAAAACCTCCAGAATATCAAATTCGACGAAGAATTTAAGAAATTGGTGTTTCGGACGGACAAGATGCGTCCATGGTGGCCACCAGGAAAAAGTTTAGTGATTGGGACTAGTATCAAATTAAATCTATTGACATCTATTTTCATTATTTAATACCCCCATTTCCGAAAAAACCTCCAGAATATCAAATTCTACGAAGAATTTAAGAAATTGGTGTTTCGGACGGACAAGATGCGTCCATGGTGGCCACCAGGAAAAAGTTTAGTGATTGGGACTAGTATCAAATTAAAGCTATTGACATCTATTTTCATTATTTAATACCCTTATTTCCGAAAAAACCTCCAGAATATCAAATTCGACGAAGAATTTCAGAAATTGGTATTTCGGACGGACAAGATGCGTCCATGGTGGCCACCAGGAAAAAGTTTAGTGATTGGGACTAGTATCAAATTAAAGCCATTGACATCTACTTTCATTATTTAATACCCTCATTGCCGAAAAAACCTCCAGAATATCAAATTCGACGAAGAATTTAAGAAATTGGTGTTTCGGACGGACAAGATGCGTCCATGGTGGCCACCAGGAAAAAGTTTAGTGATTGGGACTAGTATCAAATTAAAGCTATTGACATCTATTTTCATTATTTAATACCCTCATTTCCGAAAAAACCTCCAGTCGTATTTATACATAACAGCAAAAATTAAAGAAATCGAAAGGTTATATTTAGATGCAGAAATGCCTTCAAAAAAACGTAAGATTCAGAACATACAACTAGATGAGGAACAATGGAATAGGACCCCAAAAAAAATAAAACAACGGTTCAACAAAAATATTGTGTGGGAAAAATTGCTGAAAAATGTCAACAGGTTACCATCCTCATTTAATAATTCAATAATTTGTATGCCATGCAGAACTTGTCAATCAACTTAAGTCCGACAATCAGCATTGAAGAATTTAAAAGTCTCGGTAGAAGACAAGAACTGTTCAACAATATTGTTGACATATATTTAACCATATTAATGCAAAAACACGGAGACCCCAAAGCAAGATCTGTAACATGTGAGGAGGGCTACAACTTCTTCTATAGAAAAAATAACATGAAATTACCCGTGGAAGGTATTGATAAATTATTTGTACCAATACTGCACTACCAGCATTTCACTTTGGTATTATTAGACACAAATGCTAGGACCTTTACATACATTGAACCTTTTTGTAGAGAATATGAACAACTAAATGAGTTATTTAGTACTTTTCAACAAAAAAATAACATTGGAACATAGGAAGCAGAAAGATAGATTTAATTGTGGTGTACATATTTGCCAATTTGTAGAAGCCATATTAGAAGGTACCGATTTAAGTACAACTGACGATCCAAATACATATAGGGAAAAAATAAAACTATACCTAAATCAATTTTCCGATGACATGCACAACATATGCGTTCACTGTGGAGCAGAATCCAGAATTTGATATTCTGGAGGTTTTTTCGGACATGAGGGTATTAAATAATGAAAATAGATGTCAATAGCTTTAATTTGATACTAGTCCCAATCACTAAACTTTTACCTGGTGGCCACCATGGACGCATCTTGTCCGTCCGACACACCAATTTCTTAAATTCTTCGTCGAATTTCATATTCTGGAGGTTTTTTCGGAAATGAGGGTATTAAATAATGAAAATAGATGTCAATAGCTTTAATTTGATACTAGTCCCGATCACTAAACTTTTTCCTGGTGGCCACCATGGACGCATCTTGTCCGTCCGAAACACCAATTTCTTAAATTCTTCGTCGAATTTGATATTCTGGAGGTTTTTTCGGAAATTAGGGTATTAAATAATGAAAATAGATGTCAATAGCTTTAATTTGATACTAGTCCCAATCACTAAACTTTTTCCTGGAGGCCACCATGGACGCATCTTGTCCGTCCGAAACACCAATTTCTTAAATTCTTCGTCGAATTTGATATTCTGGAGGTTTTTTCGGAAATGAGGGTATTAAATAATGAAAATAGATGTCAATAGCTTTAATTTGATACTAGTCCCAATCACTAAACTTTTTCCTGGAGGCCACCATGGACGCATCTTGTCCGTCCGAAACACCAATTTCTTAAATTCTTCGTCGAATTTGATATTCTGGAGGTTTTTTCGGAAATGAGGGTATTAAATAATGAAAATAGATGTCAATAGCTTTAATTTGATACTAGTCCCAATCACTAAACTTTTTCCTGGTGGCCACCATGGACGCATCTTTTCCGTCCGAAACACCAATTTCTTAAATTCTTCGTCGAATTTGATATTCTGGAGGTTTTTTCGGAAATGAGGGTATTAAATAATGAAAATAGATGTCAATAGCTTTAATTTGATACTAGTCCCAATCACTAAACTCTTCCCAGTTAGGCGCTATGGCCCCAAAATCTTCCCAAGATTTTCTATGTAAGAAACCCTCATATTTTTCACCCTGGCAAAGAATAACTTTGTTTAAAGTCCTGATATGTCCTTTAATAAGTCTTTGCTATAAAATGTATAAATTTTGGTTATATATATTTGTCTAATCGCGAGAAAATCGGTAATTTCTATAACCTTTCCAAAATTTAGATATCTTACATAGTTCTGTTAATGTAATTACAGACCTCTGTTAACATAATTGGTTTGTGTCTCTGCTAGTTAAATTCGAATTTATCTTCACACACATAACAAGCCAGCGACGACTTATGAACTTCGTACGAATATCGAACTTGAAATTGCAGCAGTATCGGCCAATTTATGCTTGAAAACCGTCGAAAATTGGGTTCAGCGTCTGGACTTCTGCAAGCGTGCCCGTGGTGGCCATGCAAAAGAAATCGACTTCCATACATAATGGCATCGAACGTACTTTCACAGGAATAAAGAATTTAATTGGTATCTAAAACCGGTTTTGTTTTATTTAAAAAAAACTTTTGTAGCACTCTTATTGAAAAACCCGTTATACTGCAGCTGTCTATCAAATCTAATTGATGTGCGACGAAATTTGCAAAAATTATAACATCTTCCGATAGGGTGGTTAACTTTGCGCCACCTTGTACATTGAGTAGCAGTTCTCAAGGCAACAAATCATATCAAATGTGGCCCAATATAGCCAATTTTCAAAAATGGTTACCATTGGCCTAAACTAAGCTCATGTACCAATTTTCATTAAAATGGACACGTATTGTAACCTCCGGAGTGTGCCAAGCTGGATTGGAACATTTGAATTATGGCCATATAAAAGTGAAACAATATAGTTCATTTCCAGTTGAAGGGTATGTACCAAATCTTGTGCCAATCGAGTAGTATTTGATAGCTGTAAGTTGATTACATCAGCACACTGACAGGCAGACGGAAAGAAGGACGGGCATTGCTGAAGTTATTCTTAATCGATCAGTCTATGTCTCATGTTTCTGTATATTACAAACAGCACCATAGTTCCGTGTTACCACAGTGTGGTGTGGAGCAGGGATGTAGAAGTTGGAACAATTATACTACTTTATACAATTTAATCCAGTAAAGTACAATAGTCTTCCCACGGTGAAATTGATACACATATCCGTAATAGACTGTATACCCTAACAGCCAATGCTTTTAGCTTCTATTTGTATTATATGGCATTACACAAAAAAGTGCTTGAGATTCAGACATATTCATCGCCTTCGAGAAATTGCGACCGCCGCGACCATTTTTAAGATTTAAAAAAATTTGTACAACATGCCATTAAAACATCTCATTATCGCCGACAACAGCCCTGTAGTACGATTCACTAACTTTTAACGAAACGATAGTCGGAATGTTTCTTATCGGTTTTGTCAGTTCCAGTAACAGTTGTGTGATACACTGAAGCGAACCACGAACTTGTCATTCTTGAACAAGAACATCAGCTATCGTTAATGTTTATTGTCGGTATTCCGGCCTTTCTGACACCAAATAAGAATGTGATCGAAGTTGTACGCATCGCTATTATGTTTAAAAAATATTTTGGTAATGTTTTTTTCAAATTCATCAGCCTGATAAAAAGTTGACTACCAATCTCATGCTTATGAGTGACAAGTCTCTGGTTCGCATAACTCATTCCTGACGATAGTAAGCAGCTGACATTTTGTGTTTACTAAAATTGATAAAAATATACGAAATTCCGTTTGTGACTTCAACAATTATTTAGCAAAAAGTAAACAAAAAGACATCCATAAATTTCTTACACACTCTCGATCAGATGATTAGAACCGCCTAAGATCCTGCTTCTACTCGGCAATATATTTGTACAGTTTTTGTCGACAACTAAAATCTTACAACCATCGTAAAGAGAATTTTCGTAAGATCACAAAAATAACTACAACATTAAAGTTTAATACAGCGGTATTATAAAGGTTACCAAAAGGTTAACAAACCATAATTTCCGCTCATAAGATGACCTACTGTACATTAGTGAAAAATGGGAAAGAAACGTATTTTGAACATAGCGGAGAGAGCCAAAATCGATGTTTATCATTCGAAAGGATATTCTTATCGGGCTATTATTGGGCGAAGTTACAAAACTGTGCTGGGATACTTAAAAGATGTTGAAAACCATGGTAAGAATTACAAAGGAAGGCTTCCGACCGCTCATAAGATGATCTACTGTACATTAGTGAAAAATGGGAAAGAAACGTATTTTGAACATAGCGGAGAGAGCCAAAATCGATGTTTATCATTCGAAAGGATATTCTTATCGGGCTATTATTGGGCGAAGTTACAAAACTGTGCTGGGATACTTAAAAGATGTTGAAAACCATGGTAAGAATTACAAAGGAAGGCTTCCGACCGCTTTAACTGCAACCGAAAAGAGAAAAATCTTGAGAATTACGCCAAACTCTTATCTATCAGCACCAAAAATCAAATCTCAAGCTGGTATATGGCAAGTCTCTCGACAGCATAAAGAGCCTTTCCCAGCTGTAAGTACATGAAATTGAAAGAAACTGAAGGAAACTCCACCGCTGACAAATGCAGGCAAAGGAAATCGGTTGCAATTTCTTAGAGATCATAAAACATTGGTGATTACAGTAAGAGGTTATGTTACTGATTGGTGTACTCTGGTTTTTAATGACGAAAAGAAATTTAATTTGGATGCTTCAGATGGCGACAATTATTATTTTCACGATATGCGAAAAGAGGAGGTTTTTTTAATCATCCTCACAGCAGAGTGGTCCGGGGTGCAATAACGTATTACGGCACAATCGGTTTAGAATTTCAAATTGCAAAAATGAGTGGAGAAACTTCCAAGACTCTATTATAATCATCGTTCTCTAAATTTTTCCATGCTTTCTGCAATTTATTTCAAAAAATTTTTCGTCGTCTTAATTGGCCACCATATTCTCCCGACCTAAACATAACGAAAATGTTTGTGGTTGGTTTTCCCGCAAAATCTATGAAGGAGGAAGACAATTCAGCATTAGGGAATCACTAATTCAAGCCATTAACGACTCCTTGAATAAGATTTTTGGTTTACTTTCTGGTTTATTTTTTGGTTTATTATCGAGTAATAAGCCATGAAATTGCTTCTCATAAAACCGTTCGGAATCGGTGTAAAACTGTAGGTCCCAATCAGTGAGCGAAAACCGGAAAGCGCACAGCTCAGTGATTGTGGGAAGCTCTCCCCTATCCCCTATGTGTTTTTTTTATTTTTTTTTTTTTTGAAAATGAGCTTTGTAATTCTGTTATTTTTGTAACCCTAAGAAAATGCCCTCTTTTGGCTGTTGACATAAAATTTTAAACGGATATGGCCACTAACACCAGAAATTTAATAATGAACGAGATTGAATGTATACACTAACCCTGTTTGTATAATGTTTTCGTCAATTACAAAATTACATGACGTGTCAGGGGACACCCGGTTGGAATGAAGTTCCTTGCGCTATATATTATGTACTAGTTAGCTCCAACACAACTAAGGCGCCCGTTGAAAAATTCGATAATTTAATTTAATATTTAAGAAAATGTACTCTTTGTAAAACGATTTCTGTAAGAAAACGCCATAGGACTATGAATTTTGTTTTACAAAGAAGTACTTTTTTAAAAATAGGTACATTTTAAAGAAGTGGTACTCTTTTTCGGAATTGTTTTATTTTGTTTGTTGTATATTTGTTTTAAGAAAATGTACTTAATTTCAGAAAAGCTACTAATCTCAACACAAGAAAATAAAAGGTATTGTTTTATTTTTAAGAAAGGAATTTTAATTTTTGTAAGAAAATGTATGTTTTTAAGAGAAGGTTTTTTTTTGTAGAAAAAGTTCTTTGCTAAGAAATGGTAATTGTTTTTAGAATTGATCCTTTTTTCAGGAAAATGTAAGTTTTTAAGAGTAGGTACTTATCTCAAGGAAAGTTACTTTGTTTCAAAAAAAAGGAACTCTTTAACGAAAAGGTAGTTTTTTAAGAAAAGGCAATTTGTTGTAAGAAAATGTACTTAGTTAAAAAAAATCACTCTTTTTAAGAAAATGTACTTTTTGTCAGAAAATTTACTTTTTTTAACCAAGGTACTTCTTAAATTTTTAAAGAAAATTTACTTGTTTTAAGAAAAGGCACTTATCTAGGGAAATGTTCTTTTTTTAAACTTCTTTAGCTTTGGCTTTTCTAAATTTACATTTTATTGGGTTCAAAACTACTTGTACAATAATACTCGTATATATTAAATATTGGTTACAGGCTGCAACTAGAAAACTTCCCATTAAACAAGAAATTTGCCCACATATGTTAGTCTAGATACAAACCTAAGCAAAAATACCCAATATATTTGATAACACTGGGTTGTAGCATAATTATGCTATTATAATAGTGTGACAAAAGAGTTGTTTAATTTTTTTTTACCCCACATCATTACGCCGCCTTCTCGGCTGTGATGTCGGTTCAAAAAACGCGTTTCTTTGCGCAAATCATGGAGATAATAGCTGTAGCCATCAGGCCCATCCAAATTAAACTTCTTCTCATCCGTAAATACAACGGTTCTCCAGTCGTTTACATGACATCTTGGCTGCACATCCCTTGCCATGTAGTCTCTTGCGAATTGAAGCCGGATCCTTACGAGGAGCATTAAGTGACAGTTTTTTTTTTTGTAATTTAAGGTATTTAAGATACTCACAGCTCTTAATTACTCTGCGTAATGGTGACTTGCTCGCTTCAACACCAGCTTGAGCTCTTATTTTTGACAAGGATAAGGCAGAATTAGAGGCAATTCTGATGATTTTGCTTTTCTCATACGTAGATAAAGACAGTGAAACCCCTCCTTTAAAATTTTTTCCATACCACTCGGAGTCCTTGACGTAATTGGCGACAACTGTTTTTTTTAGCTATTGCGCGGTTAGAATATCCTTCAGAACGGTAAACATCGATTTTAGTTTTTTCCGATAGATTTAAAATTGTTTGTTTTGCCATTTTTACTCGTTAAATGATTAAGATGTAATAAATTGTAATAAACAAACGCTCCCTACAAAAAATCATCGCTTACTTTAAAAATAATAAAAAAATAATAAAGTCATGATTGTTTTTATATCTCAAGATTTCCATTTCCATTTTAAAATTCTGCAATCGGTTACAAATTGCTAAAGATACAGGCTGCTGAATAAGGAATTTTTAGTGCCTTTAAATAAGTGAACCGGAGTGTGTGTCGAACTTTATGTTTGAGTACTCTGGAGAAGGAATTTGGTCCTTGTGGTTTCAGAACATGTCCGTTTGCGCACAGACATTTTGATACAGCTGCCTACCTGAAGGCTGTTCATTACCCTAATTTGGTTGATATTGACCAGTTGCCGGTATTGATTACGTGGGTTTTAAGACAGAAATCATCCAATTCAGGGTTGCTGGAGCTTTTTATTGGTATTTACGCCCACAAAAACGGCAGACAGTTGTCCGAGGCCTTCGGCCAAGGACTGTCCCTGCAGGCTGTGTCAGAGACACGGCCATTAAGTTTAACGTAGAATACGCCATCCGATAAGACAGAAAACATATATAACAATAAATGATAAATAACATAAGCAAATAAATTTATTTATTTGATAGTTACTTTTATTTTAATTTACTAAACGTCAACTGTCAGCTGCTGTCAAACAGCATCAAGCAGCATTGTTATTTTGCTTACTTGGCAGCACTTTCATTTAACATAAAAATGTATGAATTAATTTTTTCATATATTTTTTATAATTATATATCCATGTTAAATTCAAATTCACATTTAACATTTTGTTTCACTTAAATACATAAGTAAATATACGAAATTTCAATATTTCATCAATCAAAACAACAGCCGAAGGTTTGTGTCCACACTGAAACAGCAGCATAGTTTGTGTTCACGCTACAAACTCAAACACTCAACCAAACACCACACACATAGAGTAAATAGGGGTAGAGCAAATCTTTCACTCACCAAATTTCTGACATTTGTCCTCGTGTGATGTATACGTTTGATGTTGAAAAGAATTGCTTTACTCATACTAGATAGAGGCAATGGTTCAAAACAACGAACAAAATAACAACAACGGCATTTCGTTTTGTGTGTTAAAATTATTGTGTTAAATACAACACAAATGTATGCTAACAATAACAGTCAATAAAAAAGTGTAAAACACATTTAAATTTCACAGTTTTCACCAAAACGACATGAAAAATTAAAGCAAGAAGTTATTTTAATCCCACCTGGTGTATGTCACTTTTCGTCAAACATCTCTCTATCACACCGACCGCATCACGAAGAGTGTGAAAGGAAACGTCAGATGAGACAAATGGTGGCTCTACTTCATATTTACTCTATGACCACACATATGTTTGAGTGTATGTGTTTAAACAATTTTCATTTGAGAAATTTAAATATTAGGAAGATATCAACCAATATGAAATGTATATCAAACGAAAGATAACATCTTCATTTACCTACAAAAAAACTTTTAAAAAAAGTTATCTCGCCGTTTCCTCATAATCAATGAAATAAAGATTACAACAATAACAATCTGACATGACTCCCTATACCGTAAGGTAAGACGTATTCTACGCCAAAAAATCTCCTGATTAACCGCAACCGAATTTAGATGTTGTCAGAACCACATTAGATGTCATCACAACCGATTTACAGGTGGTTGCAATCAGCTTAGAGGTTTTCGCCACCAATAGAGGCTGCTTAACCTGAATTTCAGTTCTGGAGACAAAACTCAGTTGTGCCAACCCCAATTCGGTTGTGGCAATTTACGATTGCTACAACATCTTTTCTGTGATTACAGATTGAATGTTTTTTTTTTAAACCACCAAGTGGTCTGAATTATAAACAAAATAAAATTTTTAAAACTATTTTCTTTTAATATAATATAAACTACTTGGAAATAGTTACGACACGGTTCCTTAAAAACCACAATAACCCATGTTGAACTCCATCTATTATAACCTGAATGATGTTGTCCAAAACAGTTATGATTGCTATCACTTCCGTTTTACGTGTTAACACTACACACTAGACCTGTAACAAAACTGTAAACTATACAGTTTTATATACACACACTTCTACAGGGTGGTCCAAATACAAGTATATTTTTAAAAATTAAATAAAATGAACTAAACTTAATTTATTTTTTTATATTATGGCTTTAAGAAATGGCAGATATTGTTATTATTTAGGGAATACGATGTCATTCGTGTGGCTTCGCAGTACCTCATCCTGGCAGTCCAAGTTTCCAAGACTTTGTTGACAGTTTCTGGTTCTAACTGAGGAACGGACGATATAGGCCCTAAGGGTGCGAATAGTTTCTGGATTATTCGCATAGCATCGATTTTGCGAGGTACCCCACAAGAAAAAGTTTAAAGTGGTCAAATCGCAGCTCCTGTTATTTGATACGTTGTATGGTATGGTGCGTAATCCTATTAAAACCAAAGGCTATTCAGTTCATATCTTCTATTTCAGCCCATAAAAAGTCCGCAATCCTGGCTATGCAGCGCTCCAAAATCCACAACAGACAGTTACTCTCTATGGATGCATAGATTTTTCGTCAATGCCGTGCTGGTTTTCCGAGCCCCAGATGCTACAATTCTGTTTGTTGATATAGCCGCCGAGTTGAAAA
The DNA here is from genome assembly GCA_963931995.1 of Phaonia tiefii. Classification (NCBI taxonomy): domain Eukaryota; kingdom Metazoa; phylum Arthropoda; class Insecta; order Diptera; family Muscidae; genus Phaonia; species Phaonia tiefii. The sequence continues at coordinate 101,185,269 of OZ008370.1, read as the reverse complement.
TGAGCTTCGTCAGAGCTTCTTCTTCTTCATTTAAAAAGAAACCTGTATTTGGACCACCCGTTATATACAATCTATAAACTCAAGAATTGTTGAAAGTGGGAAAGAGCGATATGTGTAAGAATGGTTGAGATTCAATATTTATGTTTATAAAGTATATGATTTTCAAGCTTTGTATTTATTATACGTGGGTCTGTCATGTGTCCACATCTTAATAAGGTTATTCCTTTTCATAAATGTTGTTGTTGTTTGATAGAAGTGTTAATATTTGAATGTCCTGGGCTGGTATTTAGTTAAACACAAATGGTAGAGACCAGACGTGGGTACTAAACTCAAAAAGCATCTCAGTAAACACACCCTAAAAGACGGGAAACAAATTTGTTTGTTATTTTGTATATTTCTTCATACTATTGTATATTGTTTCAGCAGAGATATGTTAGTTGTTTTAGCAAATATTTTGCCCGGTTATCTTGTCAAAAAAGCAAACAGTTTGTTGATGTGATAGATTAATAACAATCTATATTTTTTTAGTGTAGTCCAGGCAAGGAGCGCTTTATTATATTTGTTCGTTTAGTAGCTTCGAATTAACTAACAAAATTAAATTATTATAAAATCTTTTTAAATTGTATTATTTCTCTTTCTGTATGAAAGATCTGGGAATAGTGTCCTGTAAACAGTGAAGTGTGTGTGTCGTTCATTTGAATTTAATCTGAATTAGGCCCTACAATAACTTTCGGGTCCAGGATAGTTACTGGCTACGAGATTGCAAGTAAACCAATTTCATATACTTTATACTGACTCTAGGGACCAAAATGTTGATTACGTTTTAAAGTGATACTATTTCCTGTATCCTATAATTCACAAGACGTTTACAAAATCAATTGCAGACACACACAAATACGGGCCACTCTACTATTTATTTTTCGGCAACATTCTCTCTAAAATGTCTCTCTCACTCCCTCTTCCTTACTCGGTAATAACAAAAGAGTTGGTTATTTTCTATTCCCACTCTAATGTCCTTTACGCATGTGAGTAAGGAAGCGTGTGTGAGGGTATCGTTCTTTATGATTGAGGTTGCGTGTAAATTTGAGTGAATGTTAAAGTTTGTTTAGGAAAGAACCTGCGCTTGTGATATTGCTGTGGTCATACGAGGGTCCTCTGAGACACACATCAATTTATTTCAGTGACATGACATTTATTTGTTTTATTTTGTTTCCTTTGCATCGTTTAGTTTTTGTCACAGAAGGTTTAACTTGTATAGCTACCCATTTTAAGTTGTTGCTGTTATTAATTAAATTTATTTATAACATTCCATAGATAGACTGGATTGTTGGTGTCTAACTACATAACGACTTATATATATATTTAAAAGATTTTAGTGTAACTCAAAAGCACTTAAACTGCTTCACACTTTTGGGTTATGATTTAAACAGGAAAATGGAACCCAGCCTTAAAACCTGAGGTGTATATGTAAGAATTATAGCACGAGTTCTTAGGTTGCGTAATGTATGAGAAACGTCTTTGTTCAATTCAAGTAGGCAAGCTAATGAATTTAAAAGAAAATGTTAATCTCACACGTAGGTCACCTAATGTGCATGAAGAATAGAGCTACTAACAGGGAAATTTAAAAATGTGCAGGATTCCATTCGAAACACTTTGCCCTCTAACACCTTCCCTCGAAGTGGGAAAAATGCTTTCGAATGGCACTAAGATCTTGAATATAGCCCGGATGTTTCTGTGTTTAAAGTACCTTGGTCAGCACGTTCGCGGCCATATCTTCGGTTCTCTGATATAATATTTGAATTTTTCCACAGCTCAGCTTCTCTCTAATGAAATGATGGCGGATGTCAATATGTTTGCTACGTGGGTGGTATCCAAAAGATTTCACAAGGTGTTAGGGCCTGCTCTGGCCGTGGACCTGGAGGCCAATTTTATCTCAAGGTAGTTTTAATCAAAAAACTTTTAACGAATTCAGCTGAAATTCGTAAGGTATTATTAAAGTTCTAAACTGAACTTAAATCTATGACACCACAAAGGGCCGCAGTAGCGGGAGCTAAAAGAAATGAACATTTGCATGTATCACACTCAACTTGTTGAATCACACTCAAACTTAAAGAGAATCGTTAAGAAGTTAGTAAGGCGAATTCAATTATTGACAAATTAACAATGTTCAGGCAAAAGGAAATAAATTATAAAAATGATATGTTATAGATTTAGCATAATAAAGACCGTGGAATCTCTTGAACGCTGCTATCAACACAAGGCTTTGGACACTTTCACTATTATTGTACAGTTTTGTTGAATATTGTTTAAATCCAACTTCTTCCAAAATGTCTTTACGATGTAGCGCCTCTTTGGTAGGTGGCGATAACGCCAGATACTCTGAGTCGGTGCTGGACAATGCCACTGTCTTTAGGTTACGTGCCTGCCAACTGATAGCTGCTCCTGATAGTATATAAACACACTCCGTATAAGAGCGTATATCGATCAAGTCTCCACCGTATAAATCTGAATCACCTTTTTGGTATAAGAAACCATAATCAGTAGTACCCTTAAGATACCACAGTATACGTTTATGGGCCTTCCAATGTTCAGGGTTGTAGCATGAGTTGAATTGGCTTAAAAAATTAACTGCATAAGCGATATCGGGGCAAGTCATGCCTGAGAGATATATAAGAGCGCCTATCAGCCATTTTAAACTTAAGATTGACTTTCATTGAAGATTGAACAGGCGTACAATTCGCCATGGAAAAACAGTGTAACAGTTAATTTATGTAATTATGTTGAATGTGGAATACTTCAAGTGCATTCAAATCCTCTCTAAATTGTATGCTTTTACATGTCCTAAAACCTTCATTGTGAGAGTGACCTCGTGCCATCGCTAACCCAACAACTGTCGTCGGAAGCCAGTAGTAGATCATCTACATACACCGCCAAGATCAATAGTTTTACATTTTTTCTGTGTTAACATCTATAGCGGCGTATAGGGACTAAATCTATCAAAGTCAAAATCTGCTAAAACCAGATTTTATGCTGCTGCTAAAACCATCGCAGTCGACGTTATGGTGACATACTAATACGTCAGCTACTTCGTACAAAATATGTGTGATGTTGTGTGTTTGGCTGTTTCGTTGCTGTTGATATGGCAAACATGTGGTTATGTGACACACGTATACGTCAGCTAATTCGGACAAAGTGTGTGTGATGTAGTTCGGCCGGACTGAAGCTTATATACCCTCCACCATGACAATTTACTCTCACACTCTCCACTCTTTGCATTCCCTTAACAGATTTTATTTTTGAAAGTTTTGATACTTTTAATTGATTAATAAAAAAAAAATTTACTAAAAGCATAAGTACTTCCAACTTCATTACTAGATGTTTACACATCTCTCCTGTGATCGGACTCACATTAATTTTTTTTTCCAATGTAACATTTACGAATGTGTTCATAGAAATCGAACAGGTACCGTGTAGCAAAAAGGTGTTAACACATCGCCCGTGAGTTCGAACAACCATAGGATTTTTTTCGTGCTGAGAAGAGGCAACAATCCCGTTCGGATGGTGTTAGTGAGATTTCTTTCAATTTTGTCGTTAATTTATTGTACCATCGTAGACCCGACTGGAAAGAGGTATTCTATTGAAGTTGAATTTTTTGTTTTTTGTTGTTTTCACAATTCATCAAAAAATTTTGTAAATTTTAATTTCTGAGGATATCCTTCTTTCTACGTAATTAGAAGATCTGCCGTTATCTACAAATCTGATCGGTAACTCTTGAAACAATTTGGTGACCATTATTTGATTATGATTGTCATGTAACAGTTAGGTTGGATATCTCCGGTGTAGGTTAAATATTATTTTTGGAATTTTATTAGGATTATTCGATTTTTTCCAGGTTTGTTGTAGCGCTCAGTGGAAATCGTATCTGACACCCATAAGTCATTATAGATCTAATACAAATATTATATAGGCTATGCGAATAATCGCCCAAGTGAAAATCGCCCAAAACGAAAAATGAACAATGACCCAAAATTTTTGGGTGTTTTTTCATTCAGCCCTATTCGGAATACTCCCCGGGAGATAATTCCCTGGGAATAATTTTTCCCGGGAATAAAATCCTCCTATTCTAAACAGACGGGGAATAGAATAATAAGGGAGAGAGAATTGCGAATTTTCGAAGTCAGCTGTTTTGCTTTATGACGTTTGGTTTTGATTATTAAATGCAAATCATTTTAAGCAAATAAAACTTAATTAATAATTAAAATAAGTGAAAATGTACCCCACAGCCTTTAGAATGGCAGCAGAAGCACGACCGGGAGCAGGAGAAGCAACAACAAACGTTTGCAAGGAGATAGTTACGCGATGCGACGAATTCACTGGAGCTGCCGCAAACTTTGTAAGTAAATACGGGAACGTACATATTTACTTGGCTTATCTCTAGTTCAGGGGCATTTCTTGGAATGGAATCAAAATTTTATCATCAATATAGATTTTTAAGCTGAGCTGAAATATAAATTTTTTTTTGTACGATCGGCCCATCTTCTAGAGATACGGCCTTCCGAAGCTTGAGTGTATAGTCGGCTATATCTCTGAAACTACTTTTCAGACCTTGTTGAAATTTATGTCATTAGAAAGGTCTTTTTAAACTCTACAAATACGGTTAAAAATATTTTATTTTTTATTAACCCATTGTGGAATAGTTTAAAAAAAATGATTTTATAACCTCACTTTTTTCTTTAAAATCATTACTTTTGAAAAATAGACCGTAGTGTTGCTACATGTTTTCTACACACTGGAAATAGAGAAGATTTCAGGCTTTTTTTCAAGGTATAATACGGCTCAAACGTTCAACATTATATGAGGACCTGTTTTCATTAAAATATCAAAAATTATTTTAAAACAATCGCGCGGTTTTACTGATTTTGCCACACATCGACTTAAGGTACGGAGGCAATTTGTACCTTATTTTCATTTCGACGTTACGGAAACGAGATTAAAAAAAAGGGCGCTGGTCCATATTTTCCAAAATATAGACCTCCAAAGCTTGAATATATAATAGGGCATAAGTCAGCCATTTATTATCCGATCTAGTTGGAATCAGTACCATCACAAAGGCCTTTTTAAACCCTATAAATCTGTGTATAAACATTTTTATTTATATTAACCATTTGGGGAGCAAATTAAAAAAACCTCACTTTTTTGATATACATTTTTTTTCAAAAAATGTCCTATTATATTTCTTTTTTGTTTGGTAGGATCCGATAATAGACAAGATATTAACTTTTTTTTAGGGTATAATATTCACCTGTAACCCTTCAAAGACCGAAGATATTAAAGTTCATAGTATTTTTGTGTTATAAAGCTTTCTGCGTAGCTTAGGGATTTTCTCGTCTGGTGCGACTCCAACACCCGCTTCGTGGCTTTGGCCTAGTATTTTTGTCTTAAATCGCGCGATTTTTTATAAATAATTTTTTAATTTTGGTGAAAAAAGTGGTGAATGTATTCAAAACTTTGAACTGTCTATTATCGGAGTCTACCAAAAAACTAAAAAATTTTTGAAATAATAAATTTTTATTAAAAAAGGGAGGTTAACAAATATTGTTTTTTTAATTAACCCCCAATGGATTAATAAAAGTAAATATGTGCATACACAGATTTATAGAATCTAGAAAGACCTTTGTAATTATACTCATTCCTACTAACTTTGATAACCTCTTTTAAAACTTTTGAACTCAGTGCAGACGCTTTTCTCGGTGGAGTCATTTTGGTGTAGATCTGAGAGTTGGTGCTAAACTAAATTTATTCCGAAGAATAATGCCATAGTATTGATGAAAATAATAGTAATTATTTAATTTTTTATAGAAAATATTAAATACTTACATTTTTGCGCAGTACTCCCTAGCAATTTGTTGGGGGAATTACTCCCAAAAGTTGTTTTCACACTCTCCATTTTATTGACATTTAGAATACCTACTTTTTTCCCGGGGAAATATTTCCCTTTTTCGAAGTTCGTTTAGAATAAGGGAAAAGGGAATAGGGACAAAACTCCCAGGGAGATTTTATTTAGAATAGGGGAACAGGGAATAGGGAAAAAACTCACCGGGAATTGCTGTTGAGAATTGGGCTGATTAAGAAAAAGACCCAAAAAAAGAGGTAAAATCGCCCAAAAATTTAAGAACATTCACTCAAAAATAAATGATTGTTCATAACGATAAATTGCGCAAGACTGTAGCGAACAACCGCCCAATTAAGTAAAAACACAACTGGAAGAAAACGATTTTTGTATTTTTGTTATATATTTGAAAACACTTGCATGGAATCTTTGACTTCTTCACGACAAGTAGGACAGGTATAATTATTTTGGCCATCCGCAACACTTTGGGCCTTTTACATGATAATACAGTTACAACAGTTAACTTAAGAACAAAAATGACTTGTTCCACAAAAATAATATAAGTGAACAATCGCCCAAAAAAATATTTTGGCCGAATTTACATTTTTAAAAATTTGGGCGATCATTCATAATGAACAAACACCCAAAAAATCAAAAATGCCAAAACGCCCAAACATGATGAACAACCGCCCAATTTTGTTCCCCATATTTTTTGGGCGATTGTTCATTTTTGGGTTTTGGGCGAGTTTCACTTGGGCGATTATTCGCAAAGCCATATTATATATAAGTAATTAGTTTTGTAAATTTATTGAAAATTTACGATTCAGTAAGGTATAAAGTGTTCTTCCGCATTTTATGACATTCCCGCTCATTTTTTTTACATCAAATAGTATTCCTAGATATTTCACAGAGTCTTGCAGTGTTTTCCTTTTTTTCTGGATATATAGTGTTTTCGTCCGAACTCTTTTAGGGGATTTATGGAATGGAAATCATATTGCCTGAGTTTTGTCGTGTTTTATTTTAATCTTCCATTTTACAAAATAGCTTTGTGCAGATAAAAGTGCCTTTTGCATTATTTTGACGATTGCATTCAAAACCTTTCACTTATTATTATAGCAGAACCGACAGCATAGAAAGCTATTGCACGATATTTTAATTTTTTTATAATCAGATACAGTGTCGGAGACAAAACTGATCCTTGTGGCACACTCGCTGGAATACTTCTGACTGGCGGCATTCTGCCACAAATATGTACGAAAAAGCACATTTTATCCAAGAAACTTTTTATGATTTGTTCAACGTAGATAGGGAAATTGAATTCTGTTTGCTTGAAAATGATTCCATTGTGCCAAACCGTATCAAACGCTTTTTCAATGTTTAGCAGATTCACCCCAATACTTTTCCTGGTAATTTTATTATTCTGCACAATTTTATCAATACTTTTAATTTGGTGAATCGTAGAGTGACCCTTTCTGACTCCAAACTGTTCTCATTAACTTCTGCAAATATAATTTTTGCACAAATTTTATCAATAACATTTAGCATGCTTATTGGTCGGTAACTAGATGGTAAGGTACCATTTTTCGCATCGCATCTATAAACTTTTCGAGAAAATGTCAATTTTTTTAACACCAGTTGTGAATGCTTGCATTGTACATCAATTATTTGATGTATGATGTTATGATAACACATATAAAAGTAGGCGAAATTCCTCTTTCTAACCATTGCATTTTTTGTGGCATTTATAGTTTTAATTTTTTCAAAACCCAATTTCACAAAGCGTTTTTATCCAAAAAGTTGTTTAAATTTAATTATATAGTGATAGTGTAGTAATTATATAGGGAAAGGTTTTCTCTTATTTGGCGAAAGAATCTGATTACTAGTAGTTTGTGGACGGAAAACTAAAAGAAAGTCGGAAAATTACTTGTCTGCCGATGTTCGGAATCAAGGGGCTGCAAAAGCCTGATTTTAGAGAGAATATTTCTTCCCAAAAGCTGCAACTCAAAACATTTGGAACAACTTTGTTGTAGAAACTTTACCGGGAAAGCCAACCCAATAGAAGATAGTGGTTGCCAAAAGTGGGTCAAAAAAAAATTCACTCTATTAGTCAAAAAAACAAAAAAAAATTGTATTAAATCATAATTATAACACAACAAACTAATGATGCAGTTCGATTCCTTGTACCCGAGTTTTCCGGCCTTGCCTACGAAAACTTTTGCCAAAAACTGTCACAGTGTAATTTAATCATTGAAATTTAAAAAAAATATTTGAAAAGCTTTAATAACTCCTAAAATAAACAAATATAAATTTCATGTCAATGTCATTTAGAAATTATTAGTATTTGAAAATAAAAATAATGTATCTTACTTTCATTAAATTTCGAAAATCATATCATATATTATTAAACTGTTTAAGGATATTTAACACAACTGGAGTAAAACCTGGCTTGGTGTTGTTATCTCGAAAGCAAAAGGCAATATATTGAACCGGTTGAAGAATTATGTTACTTTCCTTATAAATATCAGGCTCCTAAGCCGAGTGGGTAGTAGAAAATGTAGTTATGTATAAGTATGTGTCCTTCGATGGTGCAATAGTTTGTGTGGACGAATATTGTAGAAGAACGTGGTTTCGATATATTTTCTGACCACCTTATATTTCTTTCGACGAAGTTCACGACACTTTGGAGTTATTTGGAACAACAAAATTTTTCCCAAACCCATTCGAAACCTGTATAAAACTGTAGGTACCAGTCAGTGACCGTTGTACTAGAAAACGCACAAATCGCTGATTGTAAGAATGTCTCCTACGCATTCATGGGATCTAATGGGAACACAATTATTTTTCTATAATCTGTAAATAATAGTCGATATCCTAAATGTTTAGTACTTGTACAGGATAGCCAGTTGGGGAGCTCTGTGACTGTGCTCTGAGCTACTTTAGAGTGAATCAACATTGAGAAAATTTAAATCAAGTCCTTTTCAAGTCTTTGTATTCACTATTAAAAATTTATCAGGTCGTTTGGAAGTCCTATAACTTTTTTGAATCTGCTCTGTTATCTTATATTCAGAAATTATAAAAAAATATAGTCCAACCGATCTGAAGAACAACATTTATACAGAACAAGAAAATACCTTAAACAACTTTGAGTGTGTCCTGGAAAAAGCGTTTAATGTAAACATCTGTAAAAATGTCATTGAAACACACAATTCTGTCAAAATTGAACACAGGAGCCTCACAGGAGCCTTAAAGTGCGTGTAAATATTTTTAAAACAAAATACTAACCACTAAACTCCGTTCAACAAAATTCGCGTTACACGTGTATTTGAATACATGTATTTGGGTGAATTTAAGTACAAGTTGAGAAGGTGTTAAAAATTTTGCCGAATTAAAAAAGTCGATGTACGATGTCTTTAAACAAATTTCTATAATAATTGCATCGATAGAAGTTCAGATTCGGCAATGTCGCAATAGGGGCAGGTACTAGATAGTTTTACAACAGGAGAATTTCTTGAAGTTTTCAGAAATATTTCGAATGGAATGTCTCGATTGCAATATTCTATTTTCTCTTCTATTAAATTTCATTATATCGGGTGATTCATCATGAGGTTTGATTTATAATGTAAAATGAAACACATAAATTTGAAAGTGAACTTAAAATTTGTATTATCGATTAAAAGAACAATCTACTGATTGAAAATGATATCGTGTAAATGCTGGCCACAACTACGTCTGAGGAGGTCCATTCGGAAGCTCCAATTTTGAGGGACTGGTTCGAGCATAGCAACTGGTATGTCGCGAATAACACGAGTAATGTTGGCTTCCATGCGTCAATCGTAGCTGGCTTATTCCCGAAGACCTCAGAGTTTACATATCCCCGTCCGTCGAGTGAGGGCTGTATTCCTAACCTGCTTGCTAAGCCCAAAATTGTATCTATTTGCAAGCGCAATTCTCCTATCTATATCCAGGCTGACGTTGTTGTCCTTGTTCACGGCGGATCCAAGTTAGACAAATTCATCTACCACTTCAAAATTAAATCGGTTGCCAACGTTCAAGTGCGGACCAAGTCGAAAGGTTTCTCTAGTCGTTGACACCATCAATTTTATCTTGCCCTAATTAACAGCAAGACCCACCGTCGCTGATTCCTTTTCGATTCTTGAAAATACTGCAGTAACCTCTCGCAAATTGCGCCCAATGATGTCTATATTGTCAGCATACGCCAGCAACATATGGCTTTTCGTGTTAATGGTCTTGTTCGTATTTAGTGCAGCCTTTCACATTATTATCTCCATTAAGATGTTGAATTGATTGCACGAAAGTGTGTCGCCTTGTCTAAGTCCTCGCTTGGTACAGAATGGTTCGGTGAGGTCTCTCCCCACTTTCACTGCTGATTTGGTGTTGGTCAGCGTCATTCTACAGAGGCGGATCAGTTTTGCCGGAATACCAAGTTCAGTTTTCCCCGTATGGGGCTATCGAAAGCAGCTTTGTAATTGACAAAAAGGGGGTATGTTTCGATTTGCTTTTCGTGGGTCTTTTCCAGGATTTGGCGTAGCGCGAATATTTGGTCAGTCGTGGACTTGCCTGGTCTAAAACGACTCTGTTAAGGTCCAATCAGGTTTTCAATAATTGGCTTTAGTCTTTCACATAATACGCTCGACAAGACCTTATACGCGATGGATAAAAGTTTGATAACGCGATAGTTGGAACAGACACACGGATCACCCTTTTTGAATACAGGACATAATACACTGAAACTCCAATCGTCGGGCATAGTCACAAGATCTAGGCGTCCGATTTACCATAGCAAAACGTGAAACTAAGCGCTCACCAAAATGATTTCTCAGCAAGTCCATTGTGTTACGCGCTGTATGGCCCGTAGCGCCGTCTTTTTGAAATCACAGCTCACCGAGACCATGCGCTTACACACTCTCACTGCCTACACTCTCAGCTACAGCTGCTATATTCTCTTCACTACGTTCTGGATGTGGTCTAACCGGTCGAGTATCATGCGTACACTCTCATCTACAGCTGTTTTAGTCTCTTCGCTATGTACTGGATATGGTCCACCCGGTCGAGCATCATCCACTAAAGTAAACTGTGGACCGAATTTAGGAATGGTATTGGAAATAGTGGTTTCAGTAGGTCGATTATTCGCACCGTTCGTTCCTCGAATCGCACGAAAAACATTTCTCACAGAACGTTGGTTTACGTAATACAGCTGAACAATTGGGAGACGCTGTTGTCGTGTGAGTCTTTCCATTACGACTTGCCAAACGATACTGAATAAAAATGACAAAGCAGGTTGATATGAGTCTCGCGTGATCTGATAAAAAAATACTATTGGAAATCAAACCTCACGATGAATCACCCGATGTTAGTCATTACTCACAGTTCAACATTTTTTGGATTTATAGAAGAAAGTATTTGTTTCCGTCGGTGATGCAGTGGTAGTGTGCGCACCTCTTGTACATGAGATCCTGGGTTCGATCCCTGCTCAAACCACCTTCAAAATATCTTTCGGTGGCGGTCACCTCGCATAGTGACGGCGACACTATCGAGTTTGCACTCACTGATTGGGACCTACAGTTTAAACCGATTCCGAACAGTGTTTTGAGACACTAAGCTTCTCAAAATACCGTTCGGAATCGGTGTAAAACCGTAGGTCCCAATCAGTGAGTGAAAACTGGAAAGCGATTGTGGGAAGCTCTCCCCTGTCCCTTCATGGGATGTAATGGGAAACCATTTATATTTTTTTTATTTGTTTCCTAGAACAGGTAGAAAGAACATTTTTTTTAATGAGAACAATATCTGTTGAAGTTTTTAGAAAAATCAGAATTGTGGCCATATGTTACGTTGACATGGAATGTCTCATTGGGTAAATCCTGCGTTGCGGACGTTACGTTCGTACGCATATTTTGTACTTCCGTTGGTGCTATGAATGTTATAATCTTAAGTTTCCGAGAGCGGTAAATTAGTCCTTGAGAGTACTTTCAAGTGACATAAAGAAATACTATTTGACTTTTATCGCTCAGGTTATAATCATGCATAAAGTGCCGTTGCGGAAGTGACACAAAACAGTAGTTGTTGTGGAGGTCACTGTGTATTTTTATAATTTTTGGCGAATGTTTTAGTAGAAACAATAAAACTCAAAATACATTAACGAAAGAGGAGTGTTTGAGCCTATCAATATTGCTTTCGAGGGGAGGAAATAGCTCCCTGCTCAATCATAATTGTATCTTACACTTGCTGCGGACGTTGCGTTGCGGTCGTGATAGTGCATGGATGTAGATTTACTCAACTAAATTTATTACCTTTCAATCCAGAATTTATAATTCTATATACTAACAAACAATATTGGAGCAACTTTAAAAATTTTCGTGTGGTTGACCATTTTTCGGATATTGATTGTCATGTATTTTTCAAATTAATATTGCTTTTCATTTAGCCAATATTTTCTCAAATAACTAAACAAAAACAAGTTAAAATTTAGAAAAAAAAAATATTTTCTCAAATATCTCGAGAGCATATTTTTTGCTATTCCAATCAAACCAACTATTTCCAATCAAAACCAAATTCAAAGTTTTACTACGGTTCAATTGTTTTTGATGGCCGAAGTAGCCAACATTGGGCTTCAACTTTGCGATTATAGTGCGGTCCATGGTGTTCGAATATGACTACTTTAATAGCACAACACCTCAGGTATGCGCGTGCAAAATTTCAGCATGATCGGAATAGCGGCTTATAAACTGCTGATTTATTCCCTTTTTTTTCGATAAATCCCCAACTGTGGATCGTTGCGGACATTACAGAAATTAATATTAAATAAAAATTATTTCCCATTACATTTTCAAAATTTGTGTTTTAAAGAACAGTGATTGTTTTGTTTACAATGTCTATGTGTTCTCAAAAAGGTTTGTCGTTTTTCCGTAATATATATATAACTTTAATTTCCGTTGCGGACGTTACAAATCGTGGACCTTACTGTACTGAATTTTATTTAGTATCTTTCAACACAACATTTAAAGCTTAGCTGGCATAAAATTGCAGAAAATTTATGGATACAATCTGTATCAAAGTACGGAGTACCCACCTTTTGGTTACAGCTATTTTATGAAAAGATAAAAAACACCGATATTTCGTCGAAAAATCAAGTATGGAAGGTTTGTCAACTTTGAGTCCTGATTTTCGTACAGAAAAACTAGTTTCTGAACATATATACAACAGTTTATATACATCCTATTATTCAATAAATAACAAAAATCGTTGGAACAACTTTAAAATTTTTCGTTTGGTTGACGTTCGGATATGCCCACATGTAACATTTTTCTCATTTATTTAATTTTATTATATAACTCTTTTCAAAACTCATTTTAGAACTCAAAATTTGTAGGCAAGGCAGATAGAAAACATTTTAAAATTCGAATATCTTTTGAATTTTATGGAAAAATCAGTCATCGAGATTTCTTTATTCTTCAGAATTAATTTTAAAACTCACTTTTTTGAACTTTAAGTTTTCGAATTTTAAAATCGAATAAAATCTTAATTCTTATTACGAAATCAAACTTTCGTAAGTTATGTTCTCTGAAAATTTTAATTTCTTTATAGATTTTAACGTGGAAATTTGTTAGAGGTTTTAAAGTAAAAAATCATTATAGATCCTTACTTTTACTTTAAATAGAATTCAAATGGTTTTGCACTGGATAACTCAAATTCCAACTCGATTTGTTCCCTTTGTTGGATTTCATATCTCTTTTTGTTTAACTACATTTGGCAACACTGTGCTGAATTTTCTATTACTTTGTATTTTAAATATTTTATCAGTTTCTCATTTCGTTCGTTCAAATCGCTTGGTGGTTTTTCTTTCGTGACATTACGTGTATAATCATGATATTGGGTTTTCTGCACGTGCCTCATCGTCTGTGGCATAAATGTATTTTTAAATATTCTCTCTCTCCTCTGTTTGCTCCATGCCATTGGAAAGCCACAAAATTTTCAAGGTGTATAGAGAACATAGTGGTCGTGTGACACCGGTAAGTCAAGAAGCTGCAAAACCAACACGCGTGAGCTGCAAATACTTTGGAAGGAAAAACAAGTTATTGGATTTGTGTTACATGTTCAAGGAATTTTACACAAAAGTCCTTTTTTTGTTTGTTTGCTCGACTTACAAAGATCAGGCGGGGATATGCAGTCAAAGCCAAAGGATGACAACAACAACAAAAAAAGGATGAAATTCCTTGAAAATAAAAAGTATCTCATGGTTGTCAGTGAAAGTATTACAACGTATAAATGTGTTGCTCAGAAAGAAATAAGTTGATAGGATTAGACAGCAGCATCACAAGAGTAAATATGGACACCCTCAATGTGTTTCCGCGTGTGTATTATGAAAATTAATCTAGAATTTATTATTTTCCCAGTGCAACTAGAGTAGACTAAGGGAAATAATAATACGATTACAATTAATTTAATTTTTCATGCTAAAAGGAATTAAACTTCAAGTTGAAACAAAACGGATATACATACATATATTAGAGTCATGGTGTGGGTATAGGAGGAAAACGTTAACACAATTAGTATTTTTGAGATATTTTACAAGTACATTATCTTAAAGGTTAGGAAGATAAGGGTTATATTTCAAAAAATCTGTTAGCCGCCCTTATAATGTTATTTTTTTGTTCTCCCTTAAAATGTTAACCATTGTGAGAATTGTCCTGGTCTTTTGATTAAGAACATTTCAACCGAAGTTAGCTAATCTTAAATCAGACATCACTACTTAAAACTGAAAACACCTTTATTATTTAAAACTTGTTTGGTTTCTATTCATTTCATTACAGTAGGGAGCTTGAGCTCCAGTTCCACGACAAACCAAATAACCTTCAATATGAGTAGATGCCAAGGACCCACTTTACTCATTTTACAATTTCATTGAAATCCCTCATATTTAAAGAAGAGCTTGGGATTGGGATTTCTGTATGTAAATCGAAATGGAACCATATCGCAACATGAAATCCATTTAACCGACTAAAGTAAACTTTTCTATTTGTTTATTTTTTTCTTATTCTTTTGTGGTCGTACAGAAATTACAAAGTCATCAGTAGAAAAAAAAAAAAAAAATCAACAAACACGAGCACTTAAGCTACAAACACAGATATGCACACACCCATATACACAAATGTAGAAAATTCACATTAAGTCACTTTCAAATGTAGTAAAAACTCATTGTGATGGCTTCTAAAGCTACAACTACAACAATAACGCCAGCAGGAATTGTTTAGATTCTAACACATTTCCACATCAGACAGACCCACCACAACCAAACTCTCAGATAAACATTAAACTGGGCAGGATATAAAGTAAAATCTGTTCAGAGCAAGCGGATAATATGACAGACCTACATTCTAATAATCTGGAAAATTTGCTGTCCGACAATATCCAAGATATTGTAATCTAGTCCTGACGCAAAGGCTGTTTTTTTTCAGCACATTAACATATCTATCTCTGTCACACCAATTGAGTCCCTATAATATATATTCATTTCCATATAAACATCCTGGAATCTTGACATATGGGTAAGAGATTTAAAATACTTTTTTTTTGTTTAACTACTCGTATTAACCCTCCCACTTTCCACTTTCCTCTTTCTGAATTTCTATCTATTACATTTCCAATTGAATGTGTGTCAAGTTTATTCAAACATCACATACACTACTACAAATACATTTAGCTATGCATACATACATGCATACACAGCCTGCGAATCCTTCGAACTAAAGGAAACCCTTTGCATTGTATCGCATGAGCAGCAACACTCAACTTATACAAGACAAACAAAACGACTTGGAGTGCATTTATTTAATCCCTAAAATGGGTTTGGAGGATCAAATAAATTGAATTGTAATGGATTTAAGCAGGATCTTTGGTAAAGTTGAGAAGATTAACGTTTGCTATAGCATTGAGTGGCAGAAGGCCTGAAAAGTGCTGCAGTATACTGAAAGGCTTATTTTAGGCATTAGAAATAAAAACATGGAATACAAAGAATTTTAAAAAAATTCAAAACAAAATAAATTGTTACTCATTCATGTGGTTAAGTGTATTATAAGTAAGTACTGATTTTTGTTATGCCAAGGTTTAACACATAGGTAATAACTAACAATGGCTTTCAAGAGAAAGCCTTCTATCGAAATACAGGTGTCACACTTACGATTTCAAGTTTATTTGAGTCTACTATGAATCCAGCTAAAATGTTTAGAAACCTTCATTTTGACGTAACACAGTGTTCAAATTTACTGCTGAGCAAACATCAAACAGAAACCATCTCAGATTATATACGATTTATTAGCATGTGTGAGAAACAAACACAAACAACAAAATTTAATTAATAATTTAATTAATTAATAAATTAATTTACCATTATTGCTATGTGGGTGTGAGAGTTTGAAGCACAGTGTTTCAGAAACGATTTCCATCGACTGCAACTCAATAGATTTTGATCTGGAAAACATTCTTGAATTGCATAAAAAAAATACAATGAGTGTTCGTACTCACGGGTACTGTGTTAACACCTTTTTGTTACACGGTACCTGTTCGACTTCTATGAACACAGTAGTAAATGTTACATTGGAATATAAAAACAGCGTTCAATCATATGATGACGTTACATTTAAATAATAATAATATTTAAAATTATGTAAAGACCAGTGCAAGCACATGTGCCATTATTTTCTTACTTAATACTTTTTGTTTTATTCCCAGAAAACACAAAGAGAATGAAAATCAACAGACACATGTAAATTCCTACACATAGTACACAAGTTCACACAATTTTCGTTGCTTCTTGCTATCTCATTTTTATATACGTACAACGACGTCAATATTGTCTTTGCTCTGAGAGTGCTCCGCACGCACACAAGACAACTATTCGCTGCCGCTACATCAGTGTGTGTGTTTTTTTTTTCGCAGTTTGACAATTTGTGTTTCGCAGTCGGATAAATCTGTGTTCTATATAGGGGTGGGTCACCATTATAATTTAGGGGTATGAAAAACAGATGCTGGTTAATTCTGAGATCTACCCGATATTCACACAAAATTTCATACAAATCGGTCCAGTCGTTTCGGAGGAGTTTAGCGAAAAACAATCTGGGTGATCGCAGTCGGACAGTCTGTGTGCTCGCAGTCGGACAAACTGTGTTTGGATGTATTCACTTTATGAATTAACTCCGTACCCGCGCCTATAGATTTTAACACGTCAAAAAGTTATACATGTCCCGGCGTTTCGCTGGGTCACGTCTAGGAATCGAGATATATCGATTTGAAGTTAGTAAGTATCATATAGGAGAATTTGTCACGTTTCGGGCTCATGTGTTTGACATAACTCGAGAACGACCTGTCCGATTTTGCTGCAACAAATTTAGATAAATTAAGAATTACAATTCCTTTAATCTGGTGATACCCTGTTTCTCTACATAATCAAAATGTTTGCAGTTATAAATAAATCTATGAAGAGAAAAGTAATTTTTTGCCTAAAAAATCAAAAGTTAATAATGTTTTGGTAGGCTCATAACTGAAACGGCTCTAACTTTTAGTTTTCATATAGTACTGACAAGAACTTTCCGCAGACTGTCCTATAGTGTTGTCATGTTATGTACTATAAAGGTTGTAAACTTCATACCATTGGCAATTGTACTTCTTGTCAAAGCATTTCCTTCATATCTGGTAGTTTTAGTTTTCGAGTATTTGAAACGTACAGGCTTATGAGTTTTAATGTACTACGAAGCAACACCAATCGAAGCCACAAACCTCTACAAAAAAAATTCTATAAACAGAGAATTGTCAGCAGGCAATAAAATTGATAATTCACATTTTGTGCGACAGCCAAAATCGACGTAGGTTCTGACTACCGGGAAAGCTTATACCGGTAAGAAAAAAGTTATACGTGTCCCGGCGTTTCCCTGGGTTACATCTAGGAATCGAGATACATCGATTTGAAGTTATTAAGTATCATATAGGAGAATTTGCCACGTTTCGGTCTCATGTGTTTGACATAACTCGACAATTTTAGATAAATTAAGAATTACAATTCCTTTAATCTGCTGATACACTATTTCTCTACATAATCAACAGTTTTGCAGTCATAAATAAATCTATGAAGAGAAAAATATTTTTATGTCTAAAAAATTTAAATTGTTTATTTTTAAAAATCATGAAAAATCCAAAACGGGGAAAACTGTCATGTATTATTACTTTCGCGTAAAGTCACATAACCTATGAACAAAATAAGACACAGGCCATGCAAATCGATGATCGCATAAATTTAGTTTCGTTTGTTTGCTCCCTTTACTTTCTTGCGCGATGGTTCGCCTTCCTGTTCGGAGTCTGTATCGGATGGCAATTGATCTGAATCCGAAATCCAATATATATTAAAATAACCCAACACTACGTACCATAGTGTACTTATTGTGAGTAATGATTCGTACAGCGCAAAACCCGTAATGATTATATTGTTTTGTGACTCACTAGGTAGTAGGGATAGCAAAGTTGGCATAATTGTACTTCATTGATGCCATAACAAATTTGATGCACTAAACCAGTGCTGTGGAGTCGGAGTCTTTGAGTCTGTAGCTGGGATATTTGGGTAGAGTCGAACTTGGACTCTCCAATTCCTAGTTTAGCATTTCCATCAAATATCAAAATTTTCTAAATGCAAAATTTTCATAAATGCATACACCATAGTTGATAAAATCAGGTTGCCTTAGATCTAACTAGATTTGACGTGACAGCGACACTATCGAGTATTTACCCAAGCAAAAGCTTCTCACCAATACCGTTCGGAACAGTTGTTAAACTGTAGGTCCCAATCAATGGGTATAAAACTATAAAGTGCACAGCTCACTGGTTGTGAGAATATCTCCCCAATTCCGTAATGGAATGTAATGGGAAACCTTTAATTTGTTTACGACAGTCATATCTCGCAATAAAGTTGATGTGTTTTTAAATTCTTGGAATCGTTATAAATCGTGTGATGTGATAGATATTTACAATTATAAATATAAAAATCGAACATCAAACTTTTTTTATCAATTCGAGAATATAGTATCTTTAGTTTGAAAAGTGAATTCGTTTTATATGAGTTTGAAAAGAGGATAAACTACTTTTTAAATTAAAATAAAAATATTTCTTCTGAAACAAAATAAATAGTTGTGTGCTGCGCTGCCAACAACGACTACGCAGTTCACATTTTTTGTTGTTAATGAAAATGATTTAAATGACTACAACAGATTGGTAGAAAAATTATATAATCGAGAATTGCTAAATTTGATGGAGAAGAATAGACTGACCAATAGGATATACGGTCTACCCAAAATCCATAAAAATTAAAACCGCCTTAGACCAAAGTGCTCCTCAGCAATCAACTAAGTATATGATCAGTATTCTTAATAATTTGACGAAGGACTCCGGATATAATGTTAAACATACGATTGATTTTAAATCGAGAATTGAGAATATCGGAATAGATGGTGACGAAATAATGGTGTCATTCGACGTAGTGTCCCAGTTCCCAATTATACCAATACGTTAGGCCATCAAGACGCCTGAGAAGAAATGGAGTATACTGGAAATATGTACAGAAATACCACAAGGCTTATTCATTGAATTGTTGAAATTGTGCATAAAAAAAGGAATATTTCAAATACGAAGAAAAATTCTATGAGCAAAGAAAAGACATGCCTATGGGATCACCGGCTTCACCAGTGATAAAAAAATAAATAATTGGTTTCCCATTACATCCCATGAAGGAATCGGGGAGAGCTTCTCACAACCAGTGAGCTGTGCGCTTTCTAGTTTTATACTCACTGATTGGGACCTACAGTTTTATCCCGGTTCCGAACGGTATTTTTGAGAAGCATTTTCATGGCTAAATACTCGATAGTGTCGCCGTCACTATGCGAGGTGACCGCCGTCGAAAGAAATTTTAAGGTGGTCAGAGCAGGGATCGAACCCAGGACTTCAAGTACAAGAGGCGCGCACACTACCCATTGCACCACCGACGGCTGACATAATGATGGAGGGACTACATGACGAAACTTTGACGAGGTTATAAGTGAAGCCTCCAATCTTGACAAAGTATGTTGACGACTTATTTGTTGTGATAAAAAGGAATGATGTGAATAACGCTCTTAAAGCTCCTAACACATACAACGGAGAAATAAAATTCACGATGGAAGAGGAAAAGGACAACAGATTTTCATATCTGGACTCTGTCGAAATTCAACAAAGCAACCAGCTCAAACTTGATTCGTACCAGAAGGCTACAGCGTCCGGAAGACTAATTAACACCAATTCTAAGCACACTCGAGGAATTATTATTAATACTGCGACAAATTTCGTGAATAGGGTTCTGAAGATCAGCGACGAGGAGTTTCATGAGGAGAATAAAGGAAATTCTTTGCAAAGATTATTTACCGGCCACAACAACAAATATTCTACTGGATCGGAATAGACATACAGTACAATTTATTCAACGAGGACAAGATCTACCTGACGAATCCCTGCCGAAAATTTACAAATCCCTGACTTATATACCTGGTTATTCCGATAGACTGAAGCATTGCAAATTTTACACAAAGGGTCATATGAGTTGGTGTTGAAATCACATAATGCCCTGAGCAGGTTAGTTAACAAGACGAAGTCCAAATGCCGGACAAGGACAAGTCTAATATTCTATATCGGATGTAATGCAATGGCGACAAGACTGGCGTATGCCAAAAGGTATACGTTGGCACCACGACGACGAAATTGAAGACAATACTGTCTTCCCACAAATCAGATTTAAGGGCCACCTATAAACCTATGGAACATAAAACGGCCCACAGTGCCACGACGGGACATAATCCTACCTTTGACGACGTTGACGTCAAATTGTCAATATTTTTTACAAGTAATGTTATATCCCAATGAAAACAGTCATAGCTTTAATTTAGAATAAAGAGGCTTCTAATACAGACGGGTAGATGGTAAAATTTAATGATTGAAATTATGTCCAGATATCAACTAATTTATTGTTTTATTTGAGAGGGATAGCAATGGAATTATATGCAGAAAAAGAGTCGTTCAAATGGTTGCAGTGGCTTGACTGGGTAGAGAGCATCCTAGTTTCGACGAGTCTCTCGAATGGATCAGGCTTACACGGACTATGTTGATGTTAAGGGCACCACCAATCGTGTGTGTCTTTTTGGCATGTACCTGTGTTGGAGATTTATTTTATTTATTTATATAACTTATTGTGATTTGCTTTTTTTTCTATAATTTAATTTATTTTTAGTAATTTTCCTTTAATGTACTTTAGTATTTAATTACTTATGCAAAACGGAAAAATACTGGTTCACCCTAACACTAAAATATTATAGATATTATGAGGTCACAACTACAACATGATTCAATGTTGTTTACTACACGCAGAAAAATTTTATTATTTTTTTTATTGTTTGGATGCAAATATAACGTGTTTATAGCTTGCCGCAAATATAGCAGTTATATACTTGTGTCCAAACACATTGTGTTTGCTATTCAATATAACATGTTTGGAATACAATGATTAATGGGTTATAATATATGTATTTGTGACCCAAATGCGGATTTGTTTCTTGAACAATGCTGAAAACACTGGTGTTTGTAACAATAAAGAAACAAAGAGCAGCAGATCTTGAAATCACCACAACAGTGCTTGCAAACATGTCCATGGTTCCTGCAATATGTTGCTTGTCCGTTTTTTTTTATCGTGCACTTCTATTCAGTCCGCTTAGTATTTCGGTGTTTTGATGCTGCCGGCCCATAATCTATTCCAAGCAATGACTTTCTGTGTCATTTGTAAATCAATTGTCTGTTTTTGACAATAAAGTCTACATGGTTTTTTGCAGGTCATGAACTATTCTTTTGCAATTAAGTAATTTAATTTATCGTTTTTAATAATAATGAGAAATATATAGAAACATATGTTGGAATTTTAATACTCTGAGGGCCAAAAAGTACCACAAATAATTTTGGTTTGTACAGAAATGACAAAGTTCTTTTCCATCCCTGCTTCATTGCACATCGTCTCCGATCCGCTTGAACATACCCTCTCTTTCATATGCTGCTTGGTCTCTGGTATTTTGTGATGTATCTATGTTTCCCCAGAGTTTGGTTGAACCAAGCCAAATACTCCCACGAAGTTGTCATACGATTGCGTTTGTTGGCAACTAAGAACAAACGTGTCATCCATTTGAAAGATTGGATGCGAAATTGCCTCATCATATTTCGATTTCTTAAACAATTCTTTCCAAAACAAATTTTTTTCAAGACTTTAACTAAACAAATATGAAAGTATCAGCAGGAAATAAGCTATACATTTGACAGGTGTACTCCAGGGACTACAAGACTTATCGCTTAAAAACATTAAAACACAAACACTTACAAAACCACACACACGTACATATTCAAACATACACCACTACACTTAGGAAGCTGTTTGATGGCATTGACAATTTCGAGATTTTGTTAGGATGGTCAGGATTAAAGCAGTACTGCTACGGCATTACATATTCGAATTGTTTGGTTTGCTGGTGTCTGTATTTATAAAGTGTGTTAGTATATTTGAGAGGGTGGGCTGTGGTAAATGTGTGTCCTGATGTAGTACTTGTATGTATGTAAACTAATATCAACTTTGTCATTAAGTCAGAACAATGAATTATGCTCACATCTATCTATTAGATTATCAGATATCTGGTCCACAAATGGCTATGCTGGAGGAATTACCAGTATTTTGTAATATCGATACATCCCATTGCTCGTACCCTGGCGCTCTGTGGAGGCGGATTGTTATTGTAATTGATGTCCATTCACACTCTAACGTCTATTGATGTATGTAGTGTCCGAATTTTCACACATTCACACATTGGTAATGAGAATATCTCGCTGACGACGTGTGTGCTTGATATTCTGTGTTATTTATTTAGTATGATTTTGACATTTCCCAATTAGGAAGTTAATGTACGTAAGTAGTTGTATCAGCATTAGGCACTACGGTGAAAGCCATTAAATTTGAATTAACAGTGGATCAGTGGACGACGTGTGGGGTATTTCAAATTAGCTGACTTTGGTGATAGTATTTAAAAAATGGCTGCAAATCTTTCTTAAAGAAAAATTAATAACATCACAGGGAAAGTGGGTAAACCTACTTTAATAACGAATTCAAACATTTAACTAAAATCGGAGAAATTTAACATTTTATGCCCATCTTTGGTTGGGCTATTTTAACGCGAACAATTTTAAATGATACAAAAACTAAAGATTTAATTTTAATTTTAACTCTTCTTTCTGAAGTTGTCTCAAAACATGTCAAGTGATTAGAGTCGTAAGAAGTTTTGTTCGATGATTGATCCACATTAAATGAAAAATGTGGTTTCGCCGGAATGAAACATGCTTGAGATCAAAATATCGTGCATCCCACGATTTGTCATTACTGCACCTTAACATGTTATACTAGACCTTGTTTGATCGTTTGCCTTTGCAATGAATGACACTGGTATGAATCTGGTGTGAATCACCTCGATGCTGACACCATTCTTGCTGATTATTACGCAAAATTACCTCCTAAATCCGAATATGACCCAACTTTCCTCCATATCCGTTTTCTGGGAGTTACCATAACGTAGTAAATGTAGTGACAGTTAATGGAAACGGTTTTATAAATAAATATCATGTATTAAAACAACACATTGGCTTACGTTAAATGATTATGTAGTTCCTCGCGAATATTTTTAATTGCTCACATACGTTATTTGGTGTTACTATTACCCGTTTGCAGTAAACGAAAGGACAGTAAATGTAAATTAATCTGTTAGATTAAAAAGGAATTATATCTTTCTAAAATAACTCGGATCCCGACAGCGAAAATTTAGAAAAGTTTATCATTTCTCGTACAATTTTGGTATTAATGTGGGCTTACTATAATCTGTTTTTGCGGTAATCATAAGAACATTTAATGAAAACGTTTTTCGAAATTCAAATACATCTCAGATTTTATAAATAACAGAATTTTAGCCCAAACAGTGATGTGATAAAAGATGTTTCAATGTATAAAACTGGACCTATTTTATATTTTGAAATCCCGCTTGGTCACCGGTATGATTGATCACCGGTATGATTGACGAAATATTTCATACAAACTGTTATTTGTCAATTCGTGGGTATATTGCTGCAACAACTTAATTTTCGATAGTGCAATGATTACATGTATTGTAAATTTTGTAGACAGTATTTTGGAGACTTTGGAAATGTGACGACAAACGATCAGTACTTTTGTATCACGGAAAAGCGAGAGACGTTCTGTGACGCATAATAAAATATATTGTACTAATAATAATAATAATAAAATAAAGTAGATATGATAGAATCTTAGCAGACCTAATTAAGTCCACTATATGATTATGTTTAATATGATAAAATTCGACCAGAACTGATCTACACCTATTTAATTAGTTATACTGAGATCTAATTTGTTCCGGCCAGCTATAATTGGCTCTAATGTGAGATATAATAAAACCTATCTTGACATATATTTAGGTCTGGGCCAAGCTGAGATTATATTTGGCCAAATGGCTAATTATATGTAACGAGATATGGCACCCCTAGTAAAAATCTTATTTCATATCAGTCCTTCTTATAGCTAAGAATCATAACCACATCTTATTTACTTACTTATCCGGTCTCGAACAACCTAACAACCTTACAAAACGAAGATAACATATTTCGCCAACCAGTTCGATCTTTTTCCTTATCTCTCCAGTTGGCAATACCAAGAGTATGCAGGGATTCGTCAACCTGATCCCTCTAGCAGAGTCTTGGTCTTCCTATTTTTCGTCTTCCTTCGAGTTCGGTTTCGAAAACCCTTCGTGCTGGTTCGTCTTCATCCATTCTACTGACATGGCGTAGCCAGCGCAATCCCGTTATCTTGATCCGCTTAACTATGTCAATGTCAGGATAAGGCGCATACAGCTCATGGTTCATGCGTCGCCTATACTCGCTGTTGTGCACCTTAGGGTCATACATTTTTCGGAGTATTTTTCACTCGAAGACTCCTACAGATGTTTCATCTGCTTGCGATAAGACCCAGGATTCTGCGCCATAAAGCAAGACAAGTTGTATGAGGGTCTGGTATAGCTGGATTTTCTTCATTCGAGAGAGGGCTTTATCTCTAGATTGCTTTCTTAGCCCAAAATAATATCTATTCGCATGCACAATTCTCCACTGGATATCAAGGCTGACGTTGTCGTTTTTGTTTGCGGCAGATCCGAGGTATGTGAATGCATCCACTACCTCGAAATTATAACGGTTATCAACGTTCACGTTCATTAATTTTGTCTTGTCCTCATTAACTTTCCGACCCAATTTTGTTGATTCCTTCTCAATTATCGAAAACGCCGCAGTAACTTCTCTAATTGTGCGCCCAATGATATCGATATCAACAGCATGTGCGAGCAACATGTAACTTTTTCTGCTGATCGTGGTATTCATGTTGACTGCAGATTTTCTCATAATCATCTCCATTAAGATTTGAAAGAAATCGCACGATAGGGTGCCGCCTGGCCTGAGGCCTCGCTTAATTCCCAAAGGTTCGGTAAGATCCCAACCAACGTTCACAGGGGATTTGGCATTCGTCAAGGTAATCCTGCAAAGGTGTATGAGTTTTGCAGGAATACCAAGCTCAGAC
Source organism: Phaonia tiefii (assembly GCA_963931995.1). NCBI lineage: Eukaryota > Metazoa > Arthropoda > Insecta > Diptera > Muscidae > Phaonia > Phaonia tiefii. Next base: position 101,159,638 of record OZ008370.1, on the reverse strand, counting down.
TTTGCTCGTAGAGTATCCGGCTATCGAAGCCCGCCGTATAATCGACAAATAGATGATAGGTGTCGATTTGGTTTTCGCGGGTCTTCTCCAGGATTTGTAGTAGCGTGAAAATCGGGTCAGTTGTCGATTTTCCAGGCCTAAAGCCACACTGCTATGGGCCAATCAGGTCAGCGATAATTGGCCTTAGTCTTTCGTACATTATGCTTAATGGAACCTTATATGCTATGGATAAAAGGCTTATTCCACGGTAGCTGGCACAGAGGCTCGGGTCACCTTTTTTAAATGTGGGACATAGTACACTGAGACTCCAATTGCCGGGCATGCCTTCGTCTAACCAAATTTTGCTAATGAGCTGATGCATGCACCTTATCAGCTAATCGCCACTAGCCTTAAACAGCTCTGCCGGTAACCCATCGGCTCCTGCAGTTTTATCGTTCTCAAGCCGGGCAATAGATGTTCTGACTTCGTCTTGGTTAGGACGGGGGCAATGAAACGTCGTCGTTCAAATTGTGGTTGACTCTCTCATCGTCATTGGATATCTCATGTACCTGAAGCGCGAAGAAATTATCTCTTCATGTTCCCAACATGCTCTGCATATCTACAATGAGATTTCCGTCCTTGTCTTTACAGAAGGTTTTTGACTTTTTGGTAGAATTTCGTTGTTCGTTGTTCCTTCTGTTTGTCTCAATTTTCTCACTCTGGCGCTTTCTCCACTGCCGTTTCTTACGCCTAAAGTTTTTTTCCTCCTTTACCTCCTTTCTTTTCTCCCTATACCACTCAGTTGCACCTCGCGTTGCAATTAACTGAAGCATTGCCATGCGTGCAACGTTCTTTTCATCATTTGCAATGCGACACTCTTCATCGTACCATGGTTTGCTGAGAAGCGGTTTTTCAAACCCAAGTATGGTTGTTGCGGCAGTTTTTATAGAGCCGAAAGTGGGTTCCACTGCGCTTCAGGATCGTCATCTGGAGGGGGTGGGTTCTGTGTCAAAAGTTACGAGAACTTCCTTGAGTAGGCTTTGGCTACCTCTGGTAGTTGCAGCTTTCCGATGTCTAGCTTTCTCCGCGTCTGGTTTCGTACGATTTTGCTCTACTTAATCTTGTGCGAACCTTTGCTGCTACCAGGTAGGGATCAGAATCGATGTTAGCTCCTCTGATCACTCGTACGTCCATTACACTGGATGAGTGCCTTCCATAATTTACCACGTGAGCAATTTGGTTTTTCGGTCTTTGATCGGGGGATACTCAAAAAGCGTTGTGTATGGCTTAAGGCTGGAATCTTGTACCACTAAAGACCATGTTTTTTTGCCGCGGTAAAGTCAGTCAGACTCATACTGTTGTCAGAACTGTCAGCATGTAGACTAAAATTGCGATCAGCGGGATGAAACACATTTACCCTGCCTACTTTAGGATTAACATTTTGTAGTACAATACTAATGTCATGGCCAGGGCAGCGGTCACACGTTTCCTCTAGGTGCTCATATAATATGTCTTTGGCATCATCATCGTTCTCTTCTGTCGGGGCATGCACAAAATTTGGGAAATATAAAAATGTTTAGCGTTAGTGCCGATTGTGGCTATACGTTCACTCACAGGATTGAACCTAGAGACTAGATGTCGCAGTCTTTTGCCAACTACAAATCCCCAAAAAAAATTCATGTTTTTTCTCATGGCAACTGTAGTAAATGTCGCAGTTTCTTTTTCCTGTGCAGCCACGTCCTCTGACCATCGCATTTCATGAATAGCAGTAATGTCAGCCTTATAACTTTCAAGGACATCTGTCAATGGGATACTTTCACCGTGCAATATGTCGAAACTGGATTTTCTTCTTTTCGTTTCTATCCGGCGTTGGCACATATGTGTGGCTCATCCGTCTTCTAAAGACAAAAGAATATGCCTGATAGTTTGATGAGCTTTAGTGACATTAGTCACCTACCAACGCATCTCTATACATAGTTTAATATATAAGCAAATAGCATTTCTAAGCAATATGTCAACCTACTGTAGATTAATTGGCGAATTTGCGACTCCATTTCTGGTGCTTCCCAAACTCGCTAAGTACTAAACATAAAACGTCAGTAAAACACTACCTACCTTAATGAAGTTTGGTATTATGATATATTTCGTCCAAGGCCTATCACTTCCAGAAACACGGTGAACGTCTGAATCTTTCAACATCATCATTCCAAGTAACCGCTGATGAAGATCTCTGGCTAGATCTGAAATAATAGGAATAATAGGAATCATTTGCAAACCCTTTTTTTGAAATCTATATCTCTATCTCGTAAGAGGTAGAATAGTAAAATAACCCTTTGAATAGTAAACCCCTTTGAATAGTAAAATAAAGAAGTACCACTAAAAAGGTTTTGTACAATTTTTTTGTTCAAAAGGCGCACCAGATATGATTTTTGGGAGGCGAAAGTTATAGCCTGGTACATCTCGACTAACTTCGTCGAAGAAGTTCTACCGAAACCCCCAAAAAGGTGCAAAATAAATATAAATGGCAAATAAATAGAAACTGTGTGTAGCGCCTGGATCGTTCATAATTATACTTTGTGTGCCACTACAAATATAAGGAAACAATTCAAAGTGAAAAAGAAAAATATTCGACGAAAATCCACTTACAATAAGGGAATTCATATCCTGTTCACTTTAATATATTCTGGTCAGCAAAACATTCCGCGAGGAATGATATTCGCGATTAGGGTCAATCATGTTTCTTACCCGACCAAAGTCATTCTCTTGGAATTTATGTTAAGTGTTCATGGAATTGCGAAAATATGTTAATTCCGAACATTAAACACAAAAAGTAAAAACTCTTCAAAATGTCGGTAACTGAAAACTGGCCCCAAAAGTTTTATGGGTGCGTGTTATCAAGTATTCCAGCAGAATTGTTTGTAATTGTGTCCATTACAATTCATTTCATCATTCCTATTAATTTTAAAACAAAAGTCAGTTTTAATTCCATTTTAATGATTTCTCTATAAATTCTGTTAAATTTCAAATCTATTTTGTTTCGGTTGTTACAGTTATAGGCCATTTCCAAAACATCGTCATCAATGAATTTGCCAATACCAAATGTGTTTGTGGTGATGGGTGCTGTGTTATTGTCATGTTTCATGTTTCAACGCCGCTTTTGTTTATCTCTCATTGTCATCATCATCGCCATGATTGTCATCATTGCCATCACTGCCATTATTGGGCGAGAGCTAACGCCTCTTCATGTGCTGTATACCCACTGACGACAGTGGGTTAGTTTTATTTGAGGCTGGTGAAGGTTTCCCATTAGGCGTCTCTGGTGGGTGGAAATGATAGCACTGATGGCTTTTGTCCTATATTTCATTATTGGTGATGTTTAAATCTTCAACATTACTGCGGTCGTTTGTTGTTAGCAATTTTTTTTGTGGCGAAAATCGGGATAAAAAAGAATTGGTCTTGTCGCTATTGTTGTCAGCGATATGTTGTTGTAATATTTGCTGCTGTAGCTGTTAGTTGTCACTGTTTGTTGTCATTGCCGCATTCCTCTCACTCATTTCCATTTCAATGATTTTCTGCTACAATTGCCAATGCTATTGTCGCGAGTACATTTGAGTCATTGCGCTCCGAATTTTCGGAAACCTTCATGAAAAATTATATTTTTTGACTTGTCGTAGGAAACAATTCTGAAAAGTTTATTTAAAGAGGTTTATAGTACAGAACTGTCATTCTTCACACCTGACATTTTCTTTCACACCACGAATAGTGTCGGCGCGATAGAGAGTTATTTGATGTAAATTGACTTACACCAGGTAGAATTAGAAAAATTTTTGACTTAAAGTTTTCATGTCGTTTTGAAGGAAAACTGTGAAATTGAAAAGTATTTTGAACTTGTGTGTTATATTTTATTGTTGTATGTATATATTTATTGTATGTATATATTTGTAGACAAAAATGTTAACGCACAAAACAAAATGCCGTTGCTTATTTATGTTGGTTGGTTTGAGCCATTGCCTCTATCTGGTATTATTAAAGCAATTCCTTCCAACATCGAACCGCCCGTCTGCAACACTCCAAATGTCATCAACTTACTGAGAGAGCTGGCTACCATATAAGTCATTACTCAATGGATATAGACGTTTGAAAAGCGTCAACATTTTAAAAATATCTTAAATGTGTGTATGTTCATGGCTTTTGAATTACGGTATTGTCGGGGGCGGATTTTTAGTGTTTGACATCTTGGTTTGAACATTTTTAAATGTTAATACATTTTCATAGTTACGAATTTTCGAATACGTGTTTGAAGAGAATTACTTTAATGGGTTGGTCCCCAAAAAGTCTATTTAAAAGTATTTCTATATTACATTATATATTATTTAGTATTTCTATCGTTATCTATAAATGCATTATCAATAATTAAAACATAATCTCGGTTCCATTATTCGAAAATTTGTGCAAATTTTTACTGAATCGTGTTCGTTTACGTCAAAACTCCAGTAAATGAGAGCCAGAGAACGAAAATTTTGACAATTCCGTGTTAGAGATCTTGCAAATTTTGGTTGGAGAAATTTTAGCTAACACTAATTTGCAAGATAGAAATCAGTTGTGTTATGTAAACAAATAAAAGTGAAAAATAAATTAACAACTACAGAAATTAGCACAGATGATGTCGAGGGATGGGGGCGAAATGAAAAAATGAAAAACTTTTGTCTTAACACTATTTTGCTACATCCCACTATTATCAACTATATTGTTTACTTTTGCTTTGGTTTCTGTCTAGACTAACTAGATGTCTCACATATGTTGGAAAATTTCTTATCTAATGGGAAGTTTTCTAGGTGGAGCCTGTAACCAATATTTTATATATTGTAGTTTTTAACCCAATAAAAAGTAAATTTAGAAAAGCCAAAATTAAAGAAATTTAAGAAAGAAAGTTTTCTTAAATAAGTGCCTTTCGGGTAATTCCAAAAAATCGACACAAAAACAGTACTTTTGAGACCTGACCCCCTTCGATTTCGATGAACTCGTTTTTGTAGTTACAATGGCGTTTGGGTTAGGTCGAAACTCCACAGGGTTCATGCTTTATAGCTGCCTACAGTTGGCTATCTGGAGTGTTTTTGTAAAGAGATAGCTGTGTTCATGTTGGAATAACTTTCGAATGCCTTTTATGTTATTGAAATTCTCATTTTGTTGCTTTGCAATATAAGAGTGTTTAAGCAATTGAGGCAGGCGATCCAAAAAATGGTCAATAAAGTCATCAACGTTTTCCATTTTTGTTTCTAAATTTTTTACGTTTCCAGGACATTCAAGGACAAAATAAATTTTTTAAATTTTGATGTCCTTGCCCACAAGGACCTGCCATTTCTATTTGCTATTCCTAAAAAGGAGGTCGAAATCTACCAGGCGATACCAAGATCGTTACAATCTGATGTCGTATTCGAAAGGTATTCCAATATGAACACAGCTATCTCTTCACAAAAACACTTCAGATAGCCAACTTTAGGCAGCTATGAAACATGAGCCCTGTGGAGTTTCAACCTAACCCAAACGCCATTGTAACGACAAAAACGATTAGAATATATGTTTGAAATTTCATCGAAATCGAAGGAGGTCGGGTCAAGGTCTGTGTCGAAAATTTTTAAAATTAAGTAAAGTAAATTTTCTCAAAAAATAATATCTATTCCTATTCCTAACCAAAAATGTCTTATCTTAAAGGAGTACCTTTGCTTAAAAAAATCACATTTTCTGACAAAAAGTACCTTTTCTTAAAAAAAGTAATTTCTTTTAAAGTAAGTACTTAAATTTTTTTTAAAATAAGAACATGGTGTCCCATAACATTCCATGAAGGGAATGGGGAGAACTTCTCACAATCAGTGAGATGTGCGGTTTTTAGTTTTTACACTCACTGATTGGGACCTACAGTTTTACACCGGTTCCGAACGATATTGTCATTGCTAAGTACTCGATAGTGTCCCCATCACTAAGCGAGGTGACCGACGTCGAAAGAAATGTAAGGTGATCTGAGCAGGGATCAAACCCACGTTCTCATGTACAAGAGTCGCGCACACTAAGCATTGCACCACCGACGGCAATAAGTACCTTTTCGTAAAAGACTAAAGTGTCTTACAACAAATTGCGTTTTCTTAAAAAACTACCTTTTCTTTATAGAATATTTTTTAAGTACCATAAGTACCTACTCTTAAAAATTTTTATATTCTTGAAAAAGGACCAATTCCACAAAAAAAATCCGATTTCTTAAAAAAACTTTTTTTCAAAAAAATCCCTTCGCTTAAAACAATACATTTCTTACAAAAATTCCCTTTTTTAATGTACATTTTTCTTAAAAATAAAATAATACCTTCTCTTTTTTTTTCTTGAGATAAGTAGCCTTTCTGAAAATACGTAAATTTTCTTCAAAAAAATAACATTTTCCGAAAAAGAGTACCACTTCTTAAAAAAATACCCGTTCTTAAAAAAAAGAATCCATTTAAATTATCGTATTTTCCAAGGGGCGCCTAAAGCCTGATGGAACTTACTAGTACATAATATGTAGCGAAAGGAACTTGGTTCCAACCGGTTATCCCCTGACATCTCATGTGATTGCTTTGATATTGTATGTAATATATCACCGAAATTGAGAAAGAAAATGGAACGCAATAATGTGCAGGTGAATTCAGCAAATTTCGTTGAACCGTCGACATCATAATTGGACAGCAGAGGCAGTAGATATGTAATGTAACTACAAGCTAAAATGTATGTAACAACGGATAAAACTGCATCAGCTGTTTCCTTGGAAATTTTTACTGGAAGTCGTTTATGCAAATATTCATAAAGAGATTAAAATCGTTCTTTCTTTGTCAGAAGTAGATTCTTGCAAATTTTTACTGGGAAATAAACGAACAAACTAGTATTTAGAAATTTAATTATACAGATTGTATGGGTTTTTTTGGTCCGCATTGTTGTAGAATGACTCATATATGGGTTAGTGTGTGAGTAATTGAGACTATGTATGTATGTGTTTGAGCTTCGCGCTATGTATGTGTCTGTCGAATTGTTGTGATGTGTTACCAAAATGTGTCAAAAGAAATTGATAACTTTGTTTTGTAAAATTCGTGTTCACGTACAAATGTGTGTGTGTATGTGATGATGAGCAAGTCACACACCGTGAGTTCTGCTATTGTGGCACACACACAAGCCAACATCACACGCTGCTGGACGTGTATCTTTATGGCTCTGTGTTGCTATTTGTTCGTAACTTGATACAATTTTCCGTGGCGTGAGTAAACTGAACTTTCACATACACAAAGTCACACTTGAATTTAATTTAAACATTGTCAGTTCCACTCTATCGCCTTTTGTGGAAATTGAGGAAGGATGCAGATTGTCGGCAATACAACTTGTATGTACAAGTTTCCAATTTCAATCGAGTACGTCAAAAGATTGAGAAATTTAATTTGGGAAAGTCATGAATCATGGCAAAGCAGATTAAGCTGATTTTTTTTAAATCACGGGGTTGTTTATATTTTTTTCGGCAACTTTAAGCATTGTTATGACAGTTGTCAATTATGATTCACGGTTACCAGAGGATATCAACATATTTTAAACGGGATGCAAGCATATTTATCGGAAATTAAACTCACCCCCCTAGCGCATTCTCGTTAGGTTTAAATTAATGCAAATGAAATTGATATCACTTAATAATTTTTAGATGTTTAGGTGCGTAACTTTTATTTAAAAACATTACTGAATGTGTTTTAATTTAGTTTTTATAAGACCTTGTAATACAAGAATTTTGAAGCTGATGTAATTAGGAGATGTAAAGGACTAATTTTCAATTCATTTTAATGGATTTTAAAATATATCGGTGCCCGTATCATAAGTACATACAAGATTTTTACTACCTTAAAAATAATTAGGTTCTTACTACGAGTACATATTACGAGGGAATAGGGGCGAGCTTCTCCTACTCAATCCCCAAGACATACATTTGTATACCGAAACCTAATGATGACGCACTTATAAGTTTTATCTTGGCTAATCTGTCGATGGTGTCAACATCACTATGGAATTGTGAACGTCGGGGAAACTAAGAATTTAAGAAATATTTTTTGTATTACAAAAAATTTTTAGAAAATGCGGAGGCTTTCGATGCCATAAACACCATTCTCGCTGCTATAAGATAATTTCAAATAATATATCTCTACTTGAAATCATATCAAATTAAGTTACACAGATTGGAGTAGAACCAATCGCTTTATTGAATTAACGATGTCAGTCCTTTTAACCATCCATTAGTACACGCTGAAAAATCTCCATTTTGTTGTGCTTGTCACAAATATAGTATACTTGTATCCAAACACATTGTGTTGGGCATTCAATATTACATGTTTGAGACACAAAGATTAATATGATATCATATATGTGTTTCCGACCCAAATATATCTGTACATGTGATAAAAATACAGCCGTGACTGTTGCACTGTTTATGCTTTCTCGACAGCAAGAGAATAAAAGAGAGACAACGAGAGAGTGTATCTTGCAAGTATATCGGTATTTTTGCATTATTCTCTCAGTCCGTCATTTATAATTATTCCTGAATGTGCGTGTAAATTACAGATGAAATCAGTGTTTCTTATATTGGCTGATATATTGCGTACTCAGTCGTCAATGGTTCATCGGACAGAGCATATCAAAACCGCTTGAGCAGTGAAAATACCTGAAGCATCGGACGGCTAAATCGTTTGTACTGTTGCTTTGGGTTTTGTGTATGTGATTCGTATACAATATGTTTCTGTGGTACCAAAGTGAGAAACGTTTTTGAGGCAAGAAACTGGAAAGGGCAACAACGTGAAACCCTGTGTATATCCGAGCCTTTACTGAGAAAATTGGAACGGCGGACCATTTGTGAAATAATTATAATCAAAAAATTACAATCAATTAATCCACGCCTGGCTTGCACAAACTATATATGTATATAAATATACTGTTTGTGTGCCAACGCATAGTGATAACCAACGCATAGTTGTAACCTTCTGAAAACAAAAACGTAAGGAGCGACAAGGAGGCATGGAAGGAGAAGCAAAAGAATGGCAGATTCTCATTTCATGAAAAACAAAACCAATAATGCATTCAATGCAAGTAAATGTAAAATGGGTCGTTTTAAATCTTATAATTTCTTCTATTACTTAATTAAAAATTGTGGATTTTATATTGATAAAATTAATTATAGTAAATGGTACGGATATCAAAGAATATTTCGTTTCTCAATATTATTATGTTTGGGTGGAAACACGCATATGTTACCACGTAAATATATGCAGATTTGGGGGAAATACGCAAATGCTTCCGCTTCAATATATGGATGTTTGGGCTGAAGAACGCATATATTTTCATGTAAAAGCATATATTTTTTCCAGAAAACAATACTGTTTACATTTAAATACAAGTGAGTTTGGGACTTTCAAAAATATGAATGTTTGAAGAGTGTTGCAATCATATACATGGTTTCTGCAGAATATATTAGAGAGGCCGTTATTTTTCAGCGTGTATACATATCCCCGTGATTATAATATTAATTACAGACATGACCTATTTTTAGCAAGATAATTTTTACATAGCAAACTGTCTCGACTGGATACCGGTACAAATTGGATTTAATTTCCCACACAAAATTAGATACTAATCGATTATTTGAGCAAAGTGTTAACTTCAATAAACAAGGGCAGAAAACAATTTCCAATCTAAAAAGACTTGCATTTGTGAGGGCCAGTTTCACATATTTTTAATTTAAAATCTCAATTTAAAAGTTCACAGAAAATTTTCCATTTAAATTGAGAATGACTAACTGTGAAACTGACCACTAGAATCAGAGACAGTTGAGATGTGTATAGACAATTTTAAATTTTCATTCAGAAAAATGCTTCTGATCTTGTAAGCAGTGCTATGGAGTCTGAGTTGGAGTCTTGGAGTAGCAGCCTGGGATATTTGCCTGGAGTCAGATTTGGAGTCGTACAAATTTGGAAATTTATTATAGTGGATTACAATGAATCGTTATACGATTCAAGAACGTGCGATAATTGTGACAATGTTTGCGCGCAATAATTCGTCAGTGCAGCGCCCACAGCGTAAACAATGCGACACCTGGCGGCCCGATTTGAAGAAGATGCACAATACGGGACAGCCGAAGCCCCGGAAAACTGAACCGGCCGTTGTTCTGAACTTCGGTACTCGCCGTTTTCCCTAACAGGACCATATATTTTACGGAGAATTTTTCTCTCGTATACTCCCAGATGATTGTCATCCGCTTGCGATATGACCCAAGTTTCGGAGCTATATGTCAAGTCAGGTAAAATGAGAGTCTGATATAGCTGGACTTTTGTCCGTCGAGAGAGGGCTTTGTTCCTAAACTGCTTGCTGAACTCAAAATAGCACCCATTTGCAAGCACAATTCTCCTATCTATCTCCAGGCTGACGTTGTTGTCCTTGTTCACGGCAGAACCAAGGTAGACAAATCACTTCAAAATTAAATGGGTTGTCAACGTTCAAGTGCGGACCAAGTCGAAAGGTTTCTCTAGTCGCTGACATCATAAATTTTGTCTTGCCCTAATTAACAGCAAGACCTACCGTCGCTGATTCCTTTTCGATTCTTGAAAATACGCCCAATGATGTGTATGTCGTCAGCATACGCCAGCAACATATGGCTTTTCGTGTTAATGGTCTTTTTTTCGTATTTAGTGTTAGTAAGTGTGTCGCCTTGTCTCAGTCCTCGCTTGGTACAGAATGGTTCAATGAGGTCTTTCCCCACTTTAACTGCTGACTTGGTGTTGGTCATCATCATTCTACAGAGGCGAATCAGTTTTGCCGGAATACCAAGTTCAGACACAGCTTCGTACAGTTCTCCCCGTATGGGGCTATCGAAAGCAGCGTTGTAATCGACAAAAAGGTGGTATGTATCGATTTGCTTTTCGTGGGTCTTTTCCAGGATTTGGCGTAGCGTGAATATTTGGTCAGTCGTGGACTTGCCTGGTCTAAAACCACACTGATAAGGTCAAATCAGGTTTTCAATAATTGGCTTTAGTCTTTCACATAATACGCTCGACAAGACCTTATAAGCGATAGATAAGACTAATACCGCGATAGTTGGAACAGACACACGGTTTACTCTTTTTGTATGCAGGGCTTAATACACTGAGACTCCAATCGTCGGGCATAGATTCCCCCAGCCACATACCGCATATAAGTCAATGCACGTGGGCTAGTAGTCCTTCGCCACCTGCCTTAAAAAGTTCAGCGGGTAGGCCATCCGCACCAGCGGCTTTATTATTCTTAAGGCGGGAGATCGTCATTCCAATCTCGTCTTGGTTGTGGGGGGTGGGGGTGTACTATCTGCACTATCTTCCACCATCATTACCTCCTGATCTTCAGTGGAAGAATCTGAGTGGAGTAGTGCTGAAAAGTTGTCTCTCCACATTTTGAGCACACACTGTTTCCCATTTCTCCCATTCTCGTCCTTGCACGAGGGTAGTCCAGTATTAGGCCCGTTATTCAATCTTCTTACACTATGGCAAAACTTTCGTGATTCACCATTCATCCTGCACATTATTGTTTTTTCACTCTCTCTCTCTCTCTGCTCCCACTGCCATTTTTCCGCCTAAATAGTTGGTTACAAGAAGCTAAGAAGGGAGGAATTCTTAGCTTCTTGTACCGCTCACTCGCAGCACGCGTTGTAACTGAGTGTTTCGTTGCCATACGTGCAGCGTCTTTTTCATCAGTTGCAATGCGACATTCTTCGTCGTACCATCACTATAGGCCAAAAAACTAATGATGCAGTTCGCCTTGTAGGACCCGAATTAGTGTAAATATGATTTCCATATGATTTCCAAAAATTTTGTCAAAAACTTGCACAGTGTTATTTATACAATTAATTATTCTATTCGTTTCCATTTTATTACGACTATTACGGCACTATTACGGCACATCTTTTTCCTAGATGATAATTCTTAACACAGTCTTTCTTTGATTTACATATCATTGATATTAATCTCCGTTAAGTGTCAAAAATGCAAAAATCCGCTCTTGATTTCTTGAAGTAAAGTTTTGAAAGTTATGTCGCCAATATCGCAAACTTTATACGGGAAAAATTCGCGAATCAAAATTGGGGCTTTACGAGTGATTTTCCAAGCTCCTACACCCAGCGAAATATTTATAAAGGCAATATACTTATCTCGGTACTCTCATGCACTGCAAGTTAATGAAAGTTAAATGATAAATGAAACGATCGTCCAGCGAATGTGAGTTCGAATCCCACCCGCTGCATTTACATTTTTTTCACTAACCGGAGAAAACATGATCTCTTACAGTCTTAAAGGAAATTACAACTTTAAAAGTGACGATGTGTTTTCTATTTCTGGTGCGAAATATATATAAAGGCAACATGGAAAATAAACCTTATTCGAACAGTGGTAAATAGGAAGTCAAAGAGATATGAGTTTTCTTTGTTTGATATTTTATTATTTTAAAATGAACTATCGTAGGTCAAATTTAAAAAATTGGATTTATATAGAATGCCTGGTGCAAAGTGGCTATGTAAAGAAGAAAAGGCCAAAACTGAAGATTATCATGATGAAGGGCTGTCTAATCGGGAAATTTCGAGGCTATTGAAAATATCTAGCTGTGTCATGATAATTTTATAAAATAGGGTGGTCAATAAGGAAACACAACACGACCAAGAAAGATACCGATGATCATTGACGGCGCCAAAAAAGAGAGATCAAAAGGATTGCTCTTAAAGAAAACTTCATGGATAAGGCAGTTGATGCTGAACTGAGCTTGCGAGTAGGGTTGCGTCGTGACCAACAAATAATGAAATGCGACATAAAACTGCCATATGGGAAAAAGTATGGAGAACTTGGTCCCATTTCAGGACACAAATTAACCAGATTTATATTCGCTGACAAATACAGATTTTGGGATGAGGGGTCACATTTTCCGATGACAAAACTTAATTAGGATGAACCTGATGGCTTGAACAAATATTGCCATTCCAAAGATTTTCCCAAAACTATGCGTCAGCGGCGAAATTATGGCGGTGGCTCCCTTAAGGTTTTGGCAGGTGTAAGTTATAGAAATAATACCAGCTGCCAACTGGTCTGCACTTATTCCTGATCTTAATCCGATCTAGAATTTCTGGCCTATTTTACCTAGCCAAGTTTAACAAAATGGGCGCCAGTTTAAGAATGTCAAGGACCAACAAGTAGCAATTCAAGATAAGTGGAAGATAACTGAACCTGCGCGTATTCATTCGCTAATAAACTCAATGCCAAGACGCCTAGAAGACGTATCAGCGATAATGGAGATCATACATCTAACAAAACTTTTTAAAATATTTAAAAGCACATTTTGCCTTTACAAATATTTCGCACTAGTAATTAGTTTATTTTTGTTAATTCATCTTGAAGAGGTCAAAGTATTTTTTCTGAAAAGTTTTTAATAAAATTAAGGACTAATACAACCTAATATAAAAACTTGAAAACTCCTCTCAACATTTGGAAAAATCAACAAGTGGTGTTGCCTTTATATTTATTTCGTGGAGTGTATAAGTATCGTATGTAGGTGACAGCAACTTGGCATATATCAAAATGTTGATAATGGTTAGTGGTACAAACTACCATATTAAATTTTTCCTTTGGTGAGGGCACCCGATTTGCCAACCAAAATACAAAAAGTGCAAAAAAACCATCTTCAATTTTTTACCGCCCATACATCTTTATTGGTTGTCTGTATGCCATTTTTAATTTTAAAGGTTAGTAGCACTAAGTTTAGTCTGTATCTTTTCCGAAGACCACCATTCTTTAGGACGCACCACACGTTGGTAAATGAAAGAAAATCATAAAAAAGTTAGAAATCTGAAAGCAGTTTTTTATAATTTTTTAACTTTGAGTGGCTGAAATCGAGAGAAATATTAAAAAAATCAATGAGCGTTCGAACTCACGGGCGATGTGTTAACACCTTTTTTTACATGGTACCTGTTCGATTTGTACGAACACATTAGTAAATGTTACATTGGAAAATAAAAAAGAGCAGTTTTTGTACTGAAAGCTCTTTTGCTATTGCACTTTCTTTTTTCTTGCATTAGATTTAATATTGTTAAAATAAATAAAGCAATATTTAGCTCACTGAAATAATTATTTTTGTTTTGTCATAAACAGAGCGACGACAAAAAGTATTGAATAGTATAGAGAACTTAGTGCACCCTTCTCATGTAGAGAATCTGAGTAAACGAGCATAAACGAGTTTTATTCTCATTATAGAATATTTTAATATAAATGCACCATTTCGACAATGTTATTACATAAAACAATACAAAAAGCATAAATGTTACAAAAGGCATCAATGTTTTGCAACAAGATTATGAATGGACCAAGTTATGACAAAAAGAGAGTAATACGTTTTGAATCATTCGCCAGATGTCGCCAGTGCTTTTGAGTCATACAATTCGTTCCAAGAGTTCTCTATACAATTCAATACTCTTTGGCGACGGCGACTTGTTTGTTTGTTCGCTGCCGCTACATCAATACCATCATACTTATTTTCAGGCAGAGACACTTGTTGTACAACAACCACGTATGTGATGGTAACGCTGTGAGTTATTTGCATGTGCTCACTTTGATAGATTGCAGTACCCGTGCATAGATGTTAACACATCAATATCACCAAAATCGTTACACATTCTAACTTCTGTAACTGTATAAGATGAAAGGCATCAACAACATTATTTCAGACGTCATGAGTTTTAAGCATTTTTGGCTTTTGCCCATATGCACTTTATTATGAAAAGTGAATCAGATTTATAATATTTTGAATGGGGGGATAAACTGTTTTGTAATTTAAAAAAAAATATTTTTACTAAATGAAAAGAAATGATTGTGTGTTTTGTTACCAACAATAGCATATTACAAGCAGTTCAAAGTTTTTCGTTGTTAATAGAAATGATATTTTATAAATTATTTGTATTTAGAATTGGTTTGGAATCGCGGATTTTCAAATTGCTGAAGTCGTGCAATTTGAATCGAACACTCGGTTCGCAAGAACCGGTTCTTAACATGAACGGACCGGGCAGGGGCTTACAAGAACCGAAAGACGAGTCCAACTAAACCGAAAACGGTTCCTTAAAGACCAACAACGGTTCAGAAGAACCGAAAACTGTTCCAAAAAGCCAAAAAACGATTCTACAAGAACTTGAAAAGAACCGTAAAATGGTTCCTCACCAAGAGGTCTCGTTTCCAAAGGTACCAAAAGTGTTAACCTTTGGCTTAGGGTACGAAAATGTGGATTTTTATGAAATTCTATGTTCTGGTCGAAATTCTGGTTCTTCTCGGAACCGATCCAAATACGCGGTTCTTCTCAGACAGCAAATGTATGTTTTTATCAAATTTCAAGTATAATATTGCACTTAAGCCTCTTTGGGACAGGAATTTGTTGAGAACCGGAACCGGTCCAAAACATGATGAGAGAGACGAGAAAACAAAAACTTCGAATTATTGCCTGATTGAAACAGACGGGCACTGACTTATAATGTTAACGGGTATTGGTGAAATGGGTCACAAACTGTGAAACGATCGTCCACCAATGTGGGCTCAAATTCTAGTTCCGACTGTCTAACTTTTTCCACTATGTAGCGAAACATAAGAATTTAAAATCTTTATACATATGAAACCAACCGCTTTATACGAAACCAACACTTTTCATCGAATCATATGTACTTAGTATATATAAAAAACATTCATTTAATTTACTAGAACTGAACAAGCGAAAAGACAGGCAAACGAAAAGACTTGTTGGCATCCTGTGGAGTGATTAGCGAAAAACTAAATCTATCTGAGTGAATTCTTGTGATTTTGCAACATATTTTAATAATAATAGACTCTGTTGCAATTTTGCTAGCTTGGAGAAATGTCATAAAGAGCTGTATTTATACATTTATTTCGATTTTGGATATACAATTCGCTTAATAGAAAACAGTTTTCAAAGATCTTTTAAATTCACACATTCTAGAATTAAATTCAATATCATAATTGGTAGTAATTGCTTTAAATTCACTATGGCTCCTCCTACCAAATGGCAAGTTACGTAAAATAGATCAACATTTTGTAATGTCCTTGCTGGAACATTGGCAACAATTAAAATTAATATGTGAGAGCATGCAATAATTCAATAATGAAAAGTGCAACATGCCAACTATATCACTCTGAGTAATAACAGCTCCAGCAATATATTGCAGGAACCATTTACATGTTAGCAAGCACTGAGTTCGTAAATTGAAGATCTGCAGCTTTTAGTTTCTTTATTGTCTGTCACGTTTTTGTTTTCAGCAGTTTTCGACAGACAAATCCACATTTGGGCCACAAATACATGTATTATAACCCATTAATCATTGTGTCCCAAACATGTTATATTTAATAGCAAACACAATGTGTTTAGACACAAGTATGCTATATTTGCGAGAAGCTGCAAACACGTTATATTTACATACAAACAATAAACAAATTCAAATTGCTCAGCGTGTACAGAGGTTTGCGACAGTCTCTGGATTGGAACCGTCAAAGAGACCGCAAGACACTGCAAATGGGGTTAGATGAATGTTGAAAATCGTGGAATGAACTAAAGGTGCTAGCGAAGTACAGGACCAGATGGAGAGGCTATACTGGGGCCCTAGGTTCCAGTGGGAGATAAAGGAATTGATGATGATGATGATTAAATAGTTCTACAAATTACCTTCTAATAAACATAATAGATCGAAAGCAACGATAGTTAACTAATGATTGTAAATGATTGAATTTACAACGAGATTCACATGAAGGCAGTGGAGTCACATAGTTCAGCGAAACCACGGCAACATTTATAAATGTTCTTTTGACCCTTTCCATTCTGTGGTTTTGAAGCTATTATAGATTCTCTCCAAAAATTTATTCTAAACCGGTAGAAAATTAAGGATCCCAGTTGAATGGGAAATTTTAGTTTTCTTTATTGCCCTAGTTTTGGTTCAGCGACTACCACATGAACGGTGTTCCACTAAAAGTACATGAATTAATTTAAAACTCATACACATAATTTTTGACCCAGTTTGCATATATTTATTGCATTATGTTGTGGACATGGTAAAATATCCGGAAAATGGCCCACGCATCTCTGAACACAGGCACTTATCTCGAATCCGGAAGTTGTCAACGACCTCGAATAAATACTCTCGGTTACAGCTGCAATGTTTTCCAGAGGCCGGCCGGTACGTCGATTATCACATAATTCACATGTACTTCACTTGCCATTTTAGACATCATATACTAAACAAACTAACTAACAACTTGCTGTAAGATGTTCACCTATATGTGTGTAAAACTGAATATAAACAATAAATATTTTAACAAAAATCAATCGCTAGGTTCTTAATTTGGTCAGGAGATGACGTCAAAAACTGCTATGAAAGTGTAATTGATTTACATTTTGAGGCCCTTACTGTCCATAATCAACCCAGCTTCTTCAAACATTTTGATTACTCTTCGAATTAGGTGCACTTCCTTTCTGTTGCGCACCATTTTTAGTAATCGAATTTCAAAGCACAGGAAAGAATTGTTTTTATATTTTATTTATATTTTTATTTATATTATAACTACGAGTGTACTTTTCTAATTTTAGCTATAAACACGTAATTTCAAAAAGATTTTATTTGCCATTTCAGACTTTGTAAAAAAATTTTAATGTTCACCAGGCAAATTAGACTCAAACATTAAATTCACTATAAAGGGCTGAAACTGCGTAACTACCCAGCGGCGGAAGTCATGACCTGGAAGGCCTCAAATCATGACCAAACAGGCCTTCTTTAAAATACGGAAGGCCTTCCCAACACATTACCTCCTCCTTTCTTTTTAACATTGCGTGAGATTGGGAGGCAAGGCCTTCCTTGCCCATTGCCTAAAGAAGGCCTTAGAAGGCATGCAAAGAGGAAAGCTTTAGACGGCATTTACTTTAATTCATTTTTGTTAAACAAAAAAACAATTATTTATTTTATTCCAAAATTATTATCCACTTTATTTGGGTATAACTATGTATGTATATATTTTAGAAAGTTGTACCACGCCAAACTCCACATTGAAAATTTAAAAAATTCCCTGAAAAATATTAAAAAAAATATAATTTTAAAATTTGTATGAAATTTTCCAATTAAATTGCGGTTAAAAAGAATCGGAAAAGAAATTTCTCAAAATAGTAAAAATCTTCTTCTTGGTTCCATCTGATGAGAAAATGAATGCCTCCCGCAGGCCCTATTTTAGGAAGGCATTTCAAAAGAACCAATCCGCATGCCTTATTTGTGGAATACGTTGCGACTTGCGCCGCTGGGTAAAGCTCAAGCTTTACAATTTTAGAGGTGTGGAGGTAAAATTTACTACTTAAGTCTGCTATTTTACGTCCTTCATATATCGCTTTGTCGCACTTGAGCCCTGCCATTATATTACTCTGCATAACTGTGCGTTTTTCTACTAAGTTCAAAGGAATTTTCACCACCTTTGCCTGGACTAGAGCAAAAATCATTAGATAGTATCGACATCAGATGTTGTATAAAAAACATCAGATGTTTTTGCTTTCATTCTACTACTGATCCTTTTGTATACAGAAGCGAAATTTTAAGAGTGAAAATTCTAATGTACAACATTTAACCATATTCTAACAAATTTCGTTGATAATGCATAATAATGTGGTGACGAATTTTACATAAAGAATTGTATAAAGTCCTTGGTATATTAACATCTAAAAGTTCATATAAATATTTACAAACAAAAGCATTTTCCTCTCTGCATTCTTTTTTTTCCATTTTGGCTAACTTAACTTTAGCGCCTTTCTTTTAAACCAACAAGATTGTTTTTATCACAAAGGACAATGGAACATATTGTTTGAGTATATCATGAAACTAAACCCAGCGAAAGTTTTCATGAGGCAGCAATCTTAAAATTAATTGTAAGTTTGCTGCTAGCTAACAAGAAAACTATAGCCAGGACAATAAACAATAATATTCATTTTTATAAAATGGTGCCAATGAAAGTTCAACCAATATTAAAATTAATTTTAAGTTTGCTGGTAGCTAACAAGAAAACTATAGCCAGGACAATAAACTATAATATTCATTTTTAAAAAATGGTGCCAATGAAAGTTCAACCAATATAAAGGTTATAAATTATTTCATACCAATCACATATAGATTACATTGTTAGATTTATAGTCTCTGCAATTAAATAATCTACAATGTTCACTGGGTGCTTGCAGTGTTCTTCAGCTCTAACTAATTCATATGACCCAACCTTATGGCTTATGAATATTTATATTTGAGTCCTACGTTTTCCTTTCACTGCTGTGCACAGCACAACCAGCATCCTTGTTCTTGTATATATCCTACTACATAAGTATGTATAAATGTATATCCAATGGATATATTATATACATACATATGTATTTACTCAGTAGAATGGCATTGTACAGTGGAGTATATAATAATACAAGAGGATAGATGGTTTATTTTTCCACTCTATCGTTCTCTTCTTGTATCTTTCTTCATTTACTGCTTCCTTCTGAGGTTGTTCGCATGTTTATTATGCGCTTTAAAAGTGAAATCTTTGGCTCTTGGAAATGTACCAAGACTTTAATGTTGTGCCACAGATTATTTATATTTGTTTAACATTTAGTACAACCGACTGACCAGGCCAGGCCGTGGCAATTTGTTGTAACAGTGGGTGGCCTATTTCGCCGGGCTATTTGTTTGGCTAATCTCTGTCCATCATTGCAATGAATTGGATTTTGTTGCAGGCAAAAAAAAAACAAATTTAACAACTCCAGTCTCCAGGGCGTCTTTTGCTATACAAGTTTAGAAATTAAATGTTTTATAATTTACAGCGTTTATTTATTATACTTCAGAACTTTGACCTTTCTGCCATGAGTCAAAGTTGACTTAAAACAATTTAAATATTGAATATTATTCGAAAATTTCTTCAAGGAAAATTTACTTAAGTATACAAAGATCTCGATGAGCAAGTACAAAAATATAAAATGCCCAGCCTACTGTCTTTTGAAATCTCTAATAAACATAAAATATAGTACACTTGGGTCTCTTTTATGCGGTATATGGGTTCCTCTGAAACCCCCATAAGAAAAATCGGTTAATAATAAATAATAATGAGTGGAAAACTATACGTTTTACAACATTCGGTGTTTTTAGTTCAGTCTTTTTGATATTTGGGATTGATTTTGGTATAACAAGCTATTATTACCATGTTTATGCCCCTTTCGAAAACGTTTTCATTCACTCAAACCCATGGCATACACAGCTATAAAAACAGTTTTGAAATTTCGAAACGTTTTCACTGACACTACTTTTGAAACCTGTTTGAGCCAGACCTAGCGTTTTCAAAATTGAGTATAAACGCATACGGTTTTGAAACCTTTATGTTGTTAACCAGTTTATATTGGGTAAAAATCAAACAAATGTCAGAATCAGCTGTTAGTTGAAACAGTTTTAAATTTATTTCGACTCAAAACATATGTAGGTATAAACGCACATGAAGTTATCGTTATGAGTGAAATCGTTTTGTCTCCAACTGATTTCAAAACAGGCATAAACTAAGTATATAAAAACTTTATAAGAAATTATTAAAATATAATATTCCATTGTTAAATAATTTACGTTCTTTGCTTTTAAACAATTTCTTGTTTGCTTTCGCGTAAGCTGAAGTTTAAAATACACTTTAACTGAAAGTAAACCTAGGGCTAGTTGTATCTATATATGATATTATGTAGTTCATTCAACCCAGGTTAGGTTAGGGCAGTAAAAAATGCTATTGATACATTTTATCCAATGAGGACCGTTGTGATAACACGTAACGTCATGTCCCGTGCCCATCGTTAGAGCCTGTAAATTAACCTTGTGCGCTTAATGTGGATTCAGACATATTCGCATGCATTATACCCCAAGTCTACAAATTGCGGTCAACTTTTGGAGCTGATCCGATGAGAACAAATCTAAACGATATTTGAGGCGCTGAATTCGAATCCGGTTTTTGTTTTTCAAGATTGATTCTAGTTTTCGAGTTCTTGCATGTTCGCTGCACTGTACTGTAATAGCGGTAATCAGCTGTTGGCATCGCTAGAAACGTCATTTCAATTGTAATCTTTAAGTTATTTTTTGTTCCAAAACCTGTGAAAATGGAAAGAAAGAAGTGCAAAGTTGATTCGAAGTGTTTTTGTTATGTTTGCGGATGTTATATAATCGGAAAAAGTAAAAAAAATATATATATATATATAAGGCGCTGAGAGACGCATATTCTTATTATTTTGGTTCCTCTGTAGCAAACACTCACAAGCTGTGGGTACCGAAATAATTTTGTAACGCGTGTAGCACAAAACTGTACAAGTGGTTACTTGGTTAAGAAGTATACTTTTCCGAAAAATCATGTAGATGAATTTTATTTTTGCTTGATGAATGTGATCGGTCTTAATGCAAATAAACTATCAAAGTATAACTATGCTAACGTGTCATCAGTGTCCCAGCCAGTTCCCCGTACGAACAATGACCCTTTGCCAATTTGCCCAGGTGTGAGGGCAAATTTCATGGGAACTTTCAGTTCGTCACCATCGAACAGTTCGTCACCGACCGAAGATTTTAACATAATATTAAAATATCGCAAAGTATGTTGAATGACTTGATTCGTGATTTGGATTTATCGAAACAAAAATCAGAATTGCTCGCATCACGGTTGCAGGAGTGGAACTGTCTTCACACTGAAACAAAAGTCGCTGTTTACAGAAGCAGAAATCATGCGCTTTTACCGTTTTTCAAAAAAGAGGAGAACATATGTTTCTGCGATGACATCAACGGTTTATTTCAAGTGACGAATACACCATACGATGTAAATGAATGGCGTTTGTTCATAGATGGTTCAAAATACAGCCTGAAGGCTGGTCTGATACATAATGAAAATATAAAACCATCCATTCTGATTGCTCATGCAGTACAAACGAAGGAAAGTTATGATACAATGTGTAGAATTTTGACCAAGATCAAATACAATGAGCACCAATGGAAAATTTGTGGCGATTTAAAGGTTTGAAAATAAATGCATATTAAATTTTAAAGAATAAATTATTTACATACTATTGCAACAGGTCATTGGTCTCTTAATGGGGATGCAAACTGGTTTTACGAAATTTTGCTGTTTTTTGTGTCTGTGGGATAGCCGTGCAACTGACCAACATTATGTGAAAAATGATTGGCCAAGTCGAACTAGTTATGAACCAGGAAAACAAAACGTCTCTTCTACATGACTTGTGAACCCACAGAACATTTTCCTGCCACCTCTCCACATAAAACTTGGCCTTATCAAAAACT
The DNA here is from genome assembly GCA_963931995.1 of Phaonia tiefii. NCBI lineage: Eukaryota > Metazoa > Arthropoda > Insecta > Diptera > Muscidae > Phaonia > Phaonia tiefii. The sequence goes on along the minus strand of OZ008370.1, from coordinate 101,137,236 downwards.
TGGTCAAAGCACTCAACCCTGAAGGACCGGCTTTTTATTACTTAACCAAGGTGTTTCCCAAATTGTCATACGCCAAAATCAAAGAAGGAATATTTGTCGGACCTGATAATCGAAAATTAATGGCCGACGGAAATTTTATAGCAGTTTGAACGCCCAATGAAGCAGCAGCATGGGCATCATTTCAAGATGTTGTTCACAACTTTCTCGGCAACCGCAAGTCCCCGGATTTCAACAAAATAATCGACAGTTTGTTGCAAAAATTATCGGAAGATTGGAGATCGAATGTCTCTCAAAATGCATTTCCTCCATTTCCATCTCGACTTTTTCCCTGAAATCTTAGGTGATACGAGCGACGAACAAGGAGAGCGACTACACCAAGATTTGGCGAAAATCGAAAGACGCTATCAAGGATTTTGGGACGACGGCATGATGAGCGACTACTGTTGGACTCTAATGCGTGAAAGAGATCACAAACAATACAAACGACTCAGTTCGTCGGCTCTTTATTTCTAAATAATCAGTTTTATTGAATAAAATGTAAATTAATTTGCAAAAAATTAAAAAAAAAAAAAACTTTATATATCGTTTTGTTATCTTACACGAAATGGTGCGTATCAGCATGCAAAAGTAATTTAGACATGGACTCATGCGATTCTTTAACGTTAACTGCTTTTCATTACCTTTGTGCAGCAAAACAGCTTTCAAGCTTAACCAGCTGCTATCGATAAATAACCGACAATCATTTGGAAGCTAAAAGTGGGTTAATTCACTAAATCTTCTGCAGCTTTGTCATTTTTGCACCAATCTGGGTATTGTTCGGCGCAAAATGTTCGTATTGAAATAAACTAATGTCCTGTGTAAAACAAATAAGTTGAAAAGAGCAAAATTGCTAAATTTCATCAAATTTTTCATGTAGTTTGAAATTGAGTCCACTGTAACACTGTCATATCTTGACTATGCTTCACCCATGGTTATTTTAGTAATTTTATTATCTTTCAATAAAAAAAACAAAATACATAAACCGACGAATATTTTTGAAGATATTTACATTTAAGTAACATCATGTTTTTTAAAAACGCAAATAACGGCAATTTTGCAATATATCGAAAACTAGAACCAATCTTGAAAAACGAAACCCGGATTCGAATTCAGCGCCCCAAATAGCCTTAGGAATAACTTGTAGTAGCTCAGCTCCAAAACCGTGTATACTTGTGTAATATTAATAACTTTTGTGCCGAGGACATTTTTTTCACCGTTTTCGACATTTTAAACAATAACAAATAAATGAATGTGTTTAAGTGTTTTTTGGCTAGTGTTAGAAAGCGTTTATTTTTTTTGAGCTATGTTTGGCTATATTTATTACAATACTACATTTATACTACGTTCCGGAACGTAGTATAAGAACTATAATTAAACGCCCTATAAACCAGTTAGTTCAATGGTTTCATGGAGGTATAGGTTGACACACATGTGGTATTGAATGCTAATATGGTCTGTAGACCACATGTGTGTCAGGGGTATTAGGCTCTGGCGAGCAAGAGAATTTCTCTGCAAAATCTTCCCAAGATTATTCGGCTTAAGTCCTTGAGTGTCTGTTAGATCCAACATGAAGTAAGACCCTAGATATTGACTCCTACTAATAAAAGCTACTGATATGCCTTCATCATCCCCACAACTTCTGCAGTAATCATATGCTGAGATTCCAAGTCTCGACGCGAGTTTACCTATTAAACAGTGCCCAGTGATCTCAGCTTCTAGAAAATAAATATATCAATAAATACATAAATATATATACATATATCAATAATATCAAGTTTAATGTACGAATCAGGTCATAACGTGGCCATACTTTCCTGAAGATCCTGCATTTTGTGCATCAAGACCATATGTCATTCGCATGTCTGAGATCTTCGGTTTTAAGTTTGAACTTGCATGCAGGTAGATGCTCCATATCCAGTGGAACATGTCAGGTAGTTCCTACTCTCAACCGCTTTAGGTTTCCCTGAAATGTTTATATGCGCTGGCCTCCATGAAGGTTAATATGGAACTGCATGGTGTCGATGCGCGGCAGTTCTTGAGGTCTGGAATACAGATTCTCTAGTGCTTCGAAAAAGTATAGAACAGGAGGCCTACCGATTTATCACTCGATGTCGTCCATCGCCAGTTTTGATCCTTTAGATATCGTAGGGATGTGGAAGTCATCAAGAGGACTTTGCGCAGTCTATAAGTCTCAGCCGCGTTTTCAATGCCTTCGCAGAAATGTTTCCAAATTTCCAAAACCTCGTCTTAAAGACCTTAACTCTTTCATATATTACTGCTGTATAATTTTGTACACATTCCAGTCTCATTCTGACTTAAGGACTTTGGCCTATTAAAACGTTTTTTGCAAGACTTTTTCAGGATTTACTTATCCTTATACTACTACGGAGGTAAATTATTTTCTGTCTGTTTGATGGCTTTAGTAACCATAGTGAGCAATTGAACAGGCTTTCTGTTTGTTATTCTGTATTGTGATATCACTTGTGTAAAAGTTTTTAACAACTCGAAAACCGGTTAATCGATTTGAAATAATCGGTGAAACCGGTTCTTTGAAAACCGCAATTTTAACAAAACCGAAGTACGGTTAACCGGTCTCGGTTTTGAATACAGTAGCTCCAACATCTTCGAACACCGCATAAAATCAAATAATTCTTGTAAAAAAATTTCAAAATCGCATAACAAAAACCAATGAGCTTGAATTCATCATTGGAGTCACTATTAACATGTGGTCATTTGCGCCTCTCAGATATTGGGGAAGTGCTGTCATCACTCATAGATCTTGCAACATCGACATCAGCAGAACTGTAGATTCTTGTAAAAAATGAAGTGATTTTTTTTGCTGCTGTCTTTAATTGTTCTGCTGCTCTCGATTACCTGCGACAATGCGAGTTAAATCTAGATTTATTTGTAAAACACTTTTAGTGTCTGGGTCGTATAGCATAACTTTTTCTTGCAATAAATCGCACGTTTGAAGAATTTTTGCGATTTATATTGCCATTAGGCTAGAAGCAATTTCATCATCACTATCAGTCTTAGGTTGGTCTACATCTTTTGAGACCAATTCAATAACATCTTCACCAGATACAGGTACATGCGTAAGTAACTCATTGACGTCCTCACTATTGAAAACGTCGAAAACTTCTCCTCCAATCAAATGCGCCACACATATAATTTTTTCCGTCAATTCTAGATTGTCATTATCTCCTTCATTTCCTATACATTCAGGCTAAGCATTTGTCTAACATGCATCCAATGTGTGGTTTCTTAGTTTTCCAATAGCAGATGCAGTTTGAACAATGCAACCAAGAAAACAGATTTTATTCACAGTTCCATTAATGTTGAATCCATGTTTTCTAATTTGTTACAAATTTACTGGTAGGTAATAAAATATAATATCTTCGGACAATCATGCGGTAATAAAGTTCTTGGAAACAGTATTCCTGCCACATTTGGCGAAGACTGCCGCGGGTGTTTTAACGAGATGGCTCACCAGTACCGTATTCACATCATATTGGTGCCAGGACACATGGACAGACATCCGAGGAACTACAGCACGGATGAGCTGGGCAACCTAGGGACTATCTTACAGATTCAATAAGAACTGAAAGGTGTTGACATACAAGAGACTCGGACGAGCGGACCATCTGCCCCATAATGTATACCAAGAGATCCATGAACTTTCTGGCCCTAGCTTGGCGTAAGTATCAGTGCTTCTTTCAGTTTTGACGGAACACTTTATCTTTGGAAAATATATTTTCACCGAGTATTTCTGAAAAAGTTTCTTCAACTATGTGATTAATATACGTATAGTTTCCTCTTACATCCTATGAAGGGACTGGGTAGAGCTTCTCACAATCAGAGAGCTGCCAGCATTACAGTTTTACACTCAGTAGTTATGGCCAATAGTTTTACACTGATTCCGAATAGGTTAGAGACGAGCTTCGTTGGAAGAACTGTAAGGGGGTCATAGCAGGGATGGTAACGAAGTATTCATGTATAAGAGCCGCGCGCCCTAAGCATTGCACCCCAAATAGCCACTCTTTACTGCTATGAATGCATTTAATTTCTGCAAATTTACATGTTTGCAAAAATTGCTTTCTGTTTCTTTATTATGACAGACAGCAGTATTTTCAGCAGTTTTCACCAAACAAAGCCACACTTGGGACACAAATACATATATTATAACTTATTAATCATTGTTTCCCAAACATGTTATATTGAATTGCAAACACAATATATTTTGACACAAGTATACTATATTTAAAACAAGCTGCAAACACACCATATTTGCATCCAAATAACAAAAGAGACAAATTTATCAGCGTGTATTTATTTTTCTGCCCTTTAATACCTAGATTAAGGGTATCAAACTAGTCGTATTAAACATCTGATTACAGCTTCTAACAATACGTTACACAAATGGAAAATTACATTTTTCACTTCATGGTCGATATTCCCTTAAAAGGACTTCTTCCCTTAAAAGGACTTCTTTGAAATCATACAAAGTGTTAAAAAAATTTTATAAATTTGTCTACTCTTCATATGATGTTGATACAAGTATTAAATGGAAAAGAAGTGCATTTTCATTCGCATTTAGTTTGATGAATTTTGCAATAGCATCTTTCCAAACAACCGCTGATGAAGATCTGTGGCTAGATCTGAATCATAGGAATACATTTGAAAAAACTCCTTTTTGAAAACTATATTTCTATTAATAGAGATATAGAATGGCCTAGAGCTTAACTAATAAAATTAAAATGTACGAACGAAAAGGCCGAATAAATAAATATCATCCCTGGTGAAAAGAAGAATATTAGCATTACGAATCATCTTCCAGTTTCAGTCAAAACAAACATATCCTTTAACAAATGCCTCCTTCAATTTTGCTTTACTTAATGTAACATTTTTAAAAAAAAGTATATGTAGTAGTAGTTTGCAGAAATGTATTTTTTTTTTAAAAATAAATCATTTGTAGCGAATTTTGAATTTTATTTTGTTTTGGCCAAATAAAACTTGAAATTGTTTCATAATTCGCGTATAATTTGATATACTGCGTATATGTGTATACGCCGATATGTGCGCATATTCAAATACTAAATTTGTCCTATTCATCTTCCGACAATTTAAAATCCTTTTAAGAAAAAATCGTTTACGAACTGAAAAGCACTGCTAAGGCCTCTGAAAATTCAAGAGCATAGAGGTTTATAGTGTGTGTGAAAACAATTTTGGATTTTGTCACGCGGTGTTATAGAGTTAATTAGAATAGAGAAACCATTTCTCTCATCTGAAGTTTCATTTCACATTCGTCGTCAAGGGTTTGCGCAAATGAGAGATGTTCATATCAGCAACTTCTTGACTTACTATAGGTGGAGTTTCTAAAACTGTTGACTTAACTGTTTCAATGTCGTTTTGGTAAGGAACTGTGAAATTTAAATGTATTTTGCACATTTTGTTTACTTTTGTTGTTGGTACATTTATTTGTATTACATTTGTCTTGTATTTTCCACATTTTATCACAAAAAAACTCGAAATGCCGTTGGTGTTGTCTCGTTGTATGTTTCCTACTAATACCTCTATCTGGTATTATTGAACCCATGCGTTCCACCATCCAACGTTTACATGCAACCATGAAGTTAAAATTATTGGGAGAATAAATTTCTCTCGTATGTTTTACTCTATATACGGTATTGCTGAATGACAAATCTTTTTGCAAGGACACTTTTGATCATTTGCTGCAAGTACAGTTTCCATTTCCAGCGACAAAAATATATTGTTTTGTATGAGAATATGGTAAGACGTGTGATGATATCGCTTCTAAATGCAACGTTCGAAACCAGTGTAAAACTGTAGCTCATAAACAGTGAGTGTAAAGCTAGAAATCGCTGATTGTCTTGGGAAAATATTTATTTATTTTATATTTTGTTAAACCCCTCATAGAGAATTTTCTCTTCCTGTTTATGTAACTCCTGTACGAAAAAAACTCTTTAAAATGTAAATAAATAAATGTATTTTAAGAGAATTCGCAAGTGATCGTCGGTGGTGCAATGGTTGTGTGCGCGGCTCTTGTGCATGAGAACGTGGGTTTGATCCCTGCTCTCACCACCTTAAGTTTCTTCCGACGGCGGTCACCTCGCTTAGTGACGGCGACACAATCGAGGATTTAGCCATGAAAAAGCTTCTCAAAATGCCGTTCAGAACCGGTGTAAAACTGTAGGTCCCTATCAGTGAGTGTAAAACTAGAACGCGCACAGCTCACTGATTGTGAGAAGCTCTCCCTAATCCCTACATGGTTGTGAGAAGCTCTCCCTAATCCCTACATGGGATGTAACGGGAAACCTTTTATTTATTTATTAAAAAAAACTTTAATTGTTATTTGGTTTTCAATTCCTATTGTCTGCGACTGATATGCAATTCCAAAAGCCTGCTCTACAGTACAACGCAATGTCCACGTGATTTTGTAGAGTTGCAAAAATAAGTAACAAGTGCGTTAGTGGAGTAAAAACAACGCTTCGGGCAACGATTTCAAAAAACATCATCTTATAAACTGCTGCTCCTTTCCAGCCACCCAGTCGTTTGAAACATATAGAATTTTAAATATTTATTATTTGATTTAGTATTTAAGCTTTTTATCCATTATGTTTATTTACAGGGTGGTTCTGTCACGACAGGACAAATTTCACCAGCGTATTCCTTGGCCCATTTCATGAAAATATGTCCCTCTACGACCATCCCCGAAAATGTAAGGGGGCGAAACAAGTTCAAATCCTAAGTTCAGAACTTAGCAATTTTATCCTAGTACCCTCCGACCACCAATCCGAAAAATTTCAAACCGCTGCCATTTCGCCCCCTTGCATTTTCGGGGATGGTCACAGATGGACATATTTTCACGAAATGAGCCAAGGAATACGGTGGTGAAATTTGTCCAGTCGTGACTGACCCACACTGTACAATATTTAATACTATAGGTATTCGTTGCAGAAACTACCAAATAGTCGGTTGTACGCATCTTTTCATTGCGGCAGTGTAATTACGCTAACGAACATTTTTTGTCTCGCTGAGTTTTAGATATTCTGTGAGTCGATGGTTGTATATCAAGATGGGCATTGTTAAAAATTGTCTGGGTATTTAACCATAAGCACAATTTTACTTTGCCATGTACATCAGATGAAATGTAACAATACTAAATCTTTGTGTTGACATTATCAAACACTTTAAAGGGTTTTGGTGAAAAATAGAATGAATATTTTTCCATATTCATACGTCGGAAGTACATATCTATTTGCTGAATTAAACAAGAACTTGAGAATTGTTACACCTTTTTAATACCATTAATATAATATGTATTTACTTTCGCCAGAGCCAAACGGTCAATAATAATTTTCGTACAACATATTATGCGCCTTTACGAAGCCAGGCTCATTTCGGCTCATTCAGTTACTTGGATAAACAAATAAAATTTTAGATACATATTGGACAACACTAATCTCAATAAAGTATAAAATATTCCGTTTCCATAAAAAAATTTTATGCATATTTTGTAACAAAGTTCACCTATTCAACATTATTATCTCCTATAATATTCAAACATGTATAATTAGCATAAAATTATGGATTAACTAGGCTTAATGCAGTTAGCGATTGTTAAACCAAGCCACTCAGAAGAACCCACAACTCACGTATGTATGTGCGGTCGTCCATTTTAATTATTTATACACATTAATGCCGGTATCTGTGTTTTTACATACACATGTCTATATATTATACACAGTGCCGGACCAAAGTATTCGCACGTGAACCACTTTCAGTTAGGAGTTTTGTTTTTGTCAGGCGATTGCGCAGAATTTGGTAAAATATGTCATTGTCGTGTCGAATATATAAATTTTGGCAAAGAACTACATTCTCAACACTTCTTTGTAGGTTTTCCTTTATTTTAAATTTAAAAAATTTTACAACTACTAATTTCAAAACTGTTCACGCTATATATGTAAGAAATCCTCTAGGCCGACAATATTTGAACTCTGTGAGTGAACCTTACGAGTAGTTAATGTGTGGTCAAATATGAAGTTAATTTATCGGAACGATATACCTGTTAAGGTTTTTCATTTTCTCACATTCCGGTTAATTTAACAGGATGTTACATGTTTTACGCTGGCAACTCTGATGAAGCGTATAACTACGCGCTGAAAAATAACGGGCCCAGCAACATATTGCAAGAACCATGTACATGCTAGCAAGCATTGTTTTCGTGAATTGAAGATCTGCTGCTTTTTTTTTGTTTATTGTGTTTTTAGCAGTTTTCAACAAACACTTCCACGTTTGGGTCACAAATATGTATATTCTAACCTATCATTGTGTCCCAATCATATTATATTGAATAGCAATCACAATGTGTTTGGACACAAGTATACTATATTTGCGGCAAGCTAAAAGCACGTTATATTTGCATCGAAATAATAAAAAAATAAAAAAATGTCATCGTGTATAGTTGCCAGCACTAGATATGAGCTGTATACTTTATTTTTGTTTTTGTGCAAAGTGTAGTTGACGTGGCGGAAGAACGCAATGCAATTTTAGAAACCAAATACATAAATCAATGCAACATGAAAACAAAAAAGCTATTGTACTAACCGGAGTTAGACCTCCTGTTACATTGAGAAAGACTACCGGACACAAAGAATTTGACCCATAGATTTTGAGAACATATATGTTGGTCTGTGTTGAAGGTTTTGGTAATGTAATGGTGCTAAACAAATTTTCGACCAACTCTGGTGCAATGACTAGTGTGGGTGAGTGACTCTTATACATGATCGACGCTTTCTCGTACCATATTAAATTTTTTCAACGGCGGTCACCTTGCTTAGTGACGGCAACATTATTGGGTTATTAGTTATGCGAAGGCTGCTTAAAAACCGATGGTAACCGGAGTAAAACAACACAGCTAACTGTCCCTGGGTGCCATGGGATATAAAGGGAATATATCGTCACCTAAAATCCAAAAAGACGTAACAACATTTTCATCACTTTACAGGAGAGGCAAAAAATAGTTAGACATAGAATCGAAATTTTGTGAATAAAATTACCATTTTGGGTCTTAGATATCTAAGAATTTGTGGGGATATATAGTTTAGTCAATTGTAAGTATAGGGGCATCGAAATTTTATATAAAATTACACTTCAAAGAAAAAACGTGTATTTATCAAAAACTTTATATATTTAATCTTTTTAATAAAATCGTTGACTTTGAACTTTGATGTTTACAACTTTGTCAAATCGTGTATTTTAGTCAAACATATCGTACTCCATTAGAAAGACAATTTTGGAATTTTGTTGTTACGTCATTTTGGATTTTAGGTGACGATATGTATTTATACTTTTTCCTTGGGCTTCTAAGGATTGTATTAAATAAAATTCATAAAATGTGTGCAAATTCGCTTGAAATTGAGTACAGCTAACGCGGTGAACGGGATTGAAAGAAACTTGGCACACTATCGGAAAGGAAACATTTTCCTCTAAAAAGTTATACCTTCTTCTTTAGGCGCATTTGTACCTTTAGGGACAGAAAATCATTATTTTAAAATTGATCGTATTTGTATACCATTTTATGTTGGAAATATTGCTGTGTATGTGTGTCCAAAAATTGATGTTGTTGAAGAACAAAGGAAAAGTTCAGGGTTATTAAAAATTTAACTATAAATGAAAGAACAGCGCGTTTTCATTGTTGAAAAGTATTTTAAAAATAATTAAGGGTTTTCTAATAAAATCGTCTTAAGCGATGGGGCTCATTTTCATCTTGATGACTTCTTTAGTCGTCAAACTGTTCGAATTTTGGATTCAGAAAACAGACGAGTAGTTGCTGAAAAAAAAATGCAACAATAACGTGCCACTATTTGGTGTACATTTTGGCGGGGTCATCATCAAACCATTTGTCTTCGAATATTCGGCTGGTCGGGTTATAACAGATAATTGTGCTATGTCGAGACATGATAATCTAGTTTTGTTGTATGAATATGAATAAGATGTTGTTTCACCATGACGTTTTACATCCCGAGAAAAAAATCTATTACATTCAATCTTGCGTGAATTTTGGAACTCCCATTATTTACTATTGCTACGGTAAGTGTTTCCTAAATGGATGCGCTGATACTACAAATTGCAGGTTACAATGTATACGCTGATACAGAAATGCACGCCACAAATATCCATGTCATTTAGTCCCAAAATGGTAGATATAATAAATCAGAACATGTTCAAAACCAAGTTTCAGAATTAGAAAGGGGTTTTAATACTGTTGGATAGATTTCAAAATTTCATAAAACAGGTTGCGTACGAGATATCAAATTTGTTTTTATTTGATATGCCTATCAGTGGCATTACGTGTGCAATACTGTATCTTTGAAATTATCCGCGGTTTCGATTGGTTACGCGCAACCGAGGGACCTAATTTTCAACAACTCTGGGCTGAATTTTAGCGATGGCACGGATTCTGCTACCTGAGGACTTCGATCGTTTGCAACTTATTTTCTTAGGTCTACAACTTAAGGAAACCCTACAAGAAAAAGTGTAGCTAAGTCAAATCGCACCATTTGTGTAGCCAGTTTACGTTGCCTCTGCGTGAGGTAACTATACATTAAATCGCTTGAGCAGTATGTAGCTTTAGCTATGTGGCACGTAGCGCCGTCCTGTTGGAATCACATGTCGCTCACATTCAGATCATCCAATATTGTTGAATAGAAGTTGGTTTTCGTTGATCGGTAGAACGGAAATATGAAAGAGTGGCTTTCTGCAGATGCACTGTCAATTGGTGGACCTCGTGTGGATAGGTGAAGTCCCAGGTCCTGCAATTTTGCTTGTTGACGTACGTGTTCATCCAAAAATTGTATCGTCGCCAAATATGATTATTTGTTGCTGTATTCGGGGACGCCTCCCGAATGCTATTCTAATAATAAAGTCTTATCATTTGCATGTGGTGCTCGATAGTCTGAAAAATAAAAAAACAGAAAAATGAGTAGAAGATAAATCGATATTAGCGCAATGAACTGTGAAAATCGACCCGTCCCTATTCGAAAATCCTATATACAGGGTGTTTCTTTTAAACTGAGACGATCAAATATCTCGAAAAATAGCCACTCTACGGAAAAAATGTCCATAATCAAAATTTAATCATACCGCGGGGGAAATACATTAGTGCAAAAAAAAATAGTCCCCCACCCCCGGCTTTGTAGGTGGGGCGGGGGTAACTTTTAAACTAAGATAGGAAGCCATATTTTTTATTGCAGATACGGATTCTACGACTAAAAGTACGTATGATTGGAATGAAATATTTTGTTCGGTTCAAGATAGATGGCGTTGTAATCGACGAAATTCAATTTTTTCAATTTCTCCTTCTTAGAACACAGGCATTCGATTGTGGAATACGTTTGAAATAAAAAAAAATCACGTAATCATTGGAAATACTCGAAATTCGTCATCAAAATAATTTATTAATGTAAAACAATAATTTTAGCTTAAAATAAGTATTCAAAATGATGGCCTGCGACTTCAATGCACTTATTAATCCGCATTTCAAATGATTGTACACAACTGAGAAGTGTGTCTGGTTGAATTTCAGCTCACGCATTACTGATTCGCTCAATCTTGTTCTCACGTGTTGTTCACACTTCTCAGTTGTGTACAATCCTACGTACTTATAGTCGAAGAATCCGCATCTGCAATAAAAAATATGGCTTCCTATCTTAGTTTAAAAGTTACCCCCGCCCCACCTACAAAGCCGGGGTGGGGGACTATTTTTTTGCACTAATGTATTTCCCCCGCGGTATAATTAAATTTTGATTATGGACATTTTTTCCGTAGAGTGGCTATTTGTCGAGATATTTGATCGTCTCAGTTTAAAAGAAACACCCTGTATATATAACATAGAAAATTGACATATGAAAACGCAGATAGATCACCTGATATCACCTGATAATGGAAGGCTCTCTGCTGGTATAATGCAATTGCAAGGATCTATCAACGATTCGGCTCCCTAGGTTGCAGCCCAGGTTCGCACAAGGTTAGGGGGGTGCTAAGTCGTAAGAAACCAGATATATAGAAAGCTGGAATTACCAGACACAGCCACGGCCTATGCAGAACAGCTCATTCAGCTACTGTCGTAGAACGCACCTCCGCCTCAGGATCCTGCAGCGCAGTGGAAATGCATTTTGCATTCTATGAAAACTGTTGCAGATACCGTACTTGGTTATGAAAACCATTTCAAGAAAACCATGGTACGATACGATGAAGAGTGTCAAGGGCAAGTTATGAAAAGAACCCTCCACGAATGGCAATGCCTCAGTGACTTGCAGCGCTAGCTGCGCTAGAGTGGTATCAGTGGATAAGGCGAAAGCAACCCCGTTTATTTAACAAGAAAAAACGTTTGTGGAGAAATCGCGAGAGTGAGCAAATTGAGTCTTACAGAAGAAAGAATCAAACCCATAAATTCTGCCGAAAATAGAAGAGCCAAGCCAGGATTATGGCCCTCCTTTTGTAGAAATAAGGACGGAAATCACTTCCCTGCTTTAGCCGTCTCAAGAGACTTCAATATAGATGAGGGTGTTGAGTACATACAAGACGATGGCGTCCACTGCGTGAAGTTAGAACTGAAGTTAGAACTGTAATTTCCCGGCCTAAGAACAACAAAGCCATGGGTGGTTATGGTGTACCGGCTCATCTGTTTAAGGCTGGAGCATCTGTTGGGAAGGAGCATGCAACAGCTCATATGAAAAATCTGGCTAGACGAATGCATGGCCGACAATTGGAGCCAGTATCCTGTTTTCATAAAGCTATGTACTAAGTGTCGGGGAACAAGCCATTTATCCATTGTGTGCAAGCCCCTCGCGAGCGTAATGTGCAAAGTCTGAAGTCATTTTTTGCAGACCTGATCGCAGCTTATCAGTGTGGCTTTAGGCCTGAAAAGACAACTATCTACCAAATATTCATATTACAACAAATCCTATGAAAAACAAAATGTTTGTAGATTACAAGGCTGCCTTCGATACGATAGCCCGATGTGGGGAAAATTGTACCAAGCTGCGTCGGAACTACGTATTCCTGCTAACCTGACACTCCGTTGTGCAATGACACTGACCGGCATGAAATCGTTATTGAAAATTGGTAAAGACCCCACCGAACCATTTTGTACGAGGTGAGGTCACAGGCTGGACGATAACATATCATGCGGTCTGTTCAACATATTAATTGAGATCATCGTGAGAACAACTGCAGTCAACAAGAACAAAACTATCAGTTTCAAAAGTCACATGATTTGGACATCATTGGGTGAAATCTGCAAGAAGTTACTACACTATTTTCGAGAATTGAGAAAGAATGAACAAAAGTTGGTTTGATAGTAAACGAAGACAAGACATGTTTTGAACTACATTTTGACTCAAAATTACCAAATTATTACCAAAATACAAAACAAAGTCAGGATAAAAATTTAAGTCTTAAACAGTTGATTCCAAATATCTTTGTAACTTTTAGAGAGTCCACATACGACTCGGCATGTTTTTTGTGGGTGCTGCTTAGTAGGGTCTTTGAAGTCTCGGCTTTTAAATTTAGAAGATGAAAGTTTGAACATCAAAAAGGTGGTCTATGTGGCACCCTGTAGAGCAACGTTCGTTGAAATAGGGTGACTCTTATTGTTAGACTACCTCCTCTCCTACGAATACCCTTGCAAATTGTAAAACAATCAGACAATTAGTTTGGAAATTCTCATAATATTAAATTTATTGGGATCGGCTTCACTGTGCACCATAGAACTCTTACTATATTCGAAAGATTTGCCATATCGTCCGATATATGTTAAGTACAAACTGTGGTCGTGTGAATACTTATGTTCCCCTAAATACTTTTCAATATGAAATTAGTTGACTAATATTTTCGTTGGCAAACTACTGCTGCCTAAGCTGAAATATGGTTCTTGTGTGAACACTTTAGTCCGGCACTGTGCATGAATACATTATCTATACCATGGATACTTAATTGATATACCTTGTAATCTGTGGGCTTAGTCCCATGGCTGGCTGGTGCTGGTAAATATTTTCACAGCCCACAAACACATAACGATTGAAAGTCAATTTGGGTAAATGTTAAAATTCGACACGGTTGCAAAAAGGGAGGATACATCTAGCAAAATAATCATAAAACAATCAGTATGCGCATATTTACATATATTTAGTCCAAATGTATTTGAGGGTTAAGAGAGTTTTTCAATGCATAATTGGAACGAAATCGATGACAGTATATAATTTTGACAAGCAATTCATCGTAGATGATGGAAATATGATTATTCATGAATTTTCTACTCGCAAAAGGGATCGTGAAATGGGAATGACAACAGGGTAACGGAATATTATATGTAGTAAGCTTTATTGAGATGGCACTGAAATGTCGATGACACTTGTTATGCAATTGAACACTTGTTGACATCAACAAATTATTTTTGAAATGAAACAAATGAAATGAAACATTATTTACACGTCCGTATTTTAAATATTTAAAATGGAATCTGATACAGTGTCTTTCAAACGCAGTGAAATCGGAACAAAACAATAATCATTGCAATTGTAAAGTTTCTTTTCATTTTGGATTGTCATTGTACACTTTCATGTGTGTGTGTCATTCATCATTAATTCATATTTTAATTAAATTTTGCTCATGTTCTTTGGTCTTTGTTCAGTTTCCAAATTCAATACAGCTCCTTTGTTAATGGTATATTAAGGTAATTGCCATGACATGACGTTATGAGACCTTAATTGTGTTTCAATAAAATCACTTTGTTCTTAAATCAATTTATTAACACAATTTTTATCGCCACGTGGCTCATACACTTGCAAAAATAATATAGGAAAACAAATTGATATACATAAGTTGAAAAGAGGCTAAATCGAATAAGCACATACAAGTATGGATACTGCATTAACATACAACAAAATACATACATTTGATGTTGTCGTATGAATTCCATCCCCGCTCTGAGCACCTTATACTTCTATCGACGAGGGGGACCTACGCTATAGAGTAATTAACCACGTAAAAACTTCTTCAACAATTGTTTGCAAACGCTGGAAAACTGTAGGTCTAAATTAGCGAGTTTAAAACTAGAAATCGTACAGTTCACTGATTGGAAGAAGCTCCCCCATACCCTCAATGGGATATATTGGCAAAATAATTATTTGTTCTTTTCTAAACATATAGCACTTAAAAACAGTCAATTTGATGAGAACATTGCCTTCAAGATCGTACCCAAGAAATATTGATCTCTTCATTTCTATGGGGCTTTATTAAAAGTACCCTCAGAGACCAAACTATTTGAGATGCATTTGGCTCTTCCCACTGAATTGCGTAATTTGGCTCTTCCCACTGAATTGCGGTTGCCACAACGGGATTGAGGTTGGCACAACTGACTTTAACCAGTGATACAACAACGTTTCATAATCAGTTCGCTTGTGACAACTGAATCGGCATCTATATGAACAACATAATTTGGAATTAATTCGGATGCAGCAACCGAATGTGACAATAGCGGAATTTGGCCTTAAGTCGGTTTTATCGACCGAATTTGGGGGAATTTTGGAATTTTTCATGAATTCTATTTGAATAACCGAATTTATTTTCAATTCCACAACATAATTCTATATAACGTAAGCCTGACGATTAAAATTCTAAAACAAATATTATATAAAAATTTGAGGTGTCAGTGCACAACGAAGTTCCTTTCGCTATTATTAAAAATACGATCATTTAAAATGATATTTAAGAAAAGATACTTTTTGTAAAACGATAAACCTTTTTTAAGAAACAAGTTTTTTAATTGAATGTATTTTTTTTAACAAAGTCTATTTTTACGTTCTTTTTTAAAAAAGGTACTATTTTTAAGAAGAAGTACTTTTGTAAGAAAATGACATAAGAGAATGCATTTTTTTTTTACAAATAAGTACTTTTTTTTAAGAACAGGTACTTTTTAAAGGAGTGGTGCTCTTTTTAGGATAAGGTTATTATTTTTAAAAAATTTACTTATTTTCAGAAAGGCTACTTATGTCAAGAAAAGGAAAGAAAAGGTATGATTTTATTTTAAGGAAATGTACTTTTAAGTAAAGTAATTTTTGTAAGAAAAGGTTTTTTTAAGAGGATGTATTGTTTTGAAGAAAAGATTTTTTTTTAAGAAATGGGATTTTTTGATTAGAACTGGTTGTTTCTTCTAGGATATATACAGTTTTAAGTGTAGATACTTATCTCCAGAAAAGTTATTTTGTTTCACAAAAAGGGTATCTACTGTTTGCAGAAAATGTAGTTTTTTAAGAAAAGGCACAATTATGGAATAATATTTCCGTGCTTGTGTATTGTAGTTAAGAAAATTAAAAAGTCAAAATTTCAAAATAAAATTTGTTTTGTTCACATTTAACCAATTGTTGGGTACATTAATTATTTTGAGAGTAACTTGAGCCTTTTCAGGCCCTTCTCTTGGATAAAAAATAATTTGTCAGAAAAGGTATTTTAATAAATAAGCAATATTCTTCGAGCTTGAGGTCAGATTTGCTGTTCTTGGTTTTATATTCCTCGATATTTCGCTACTCCATTGTGTAGCAAGATCAGGAGATATTTAACAATTAAAACCAAATAGCAATTGTGAAAAAATTATGTCAATATATATATGTTGTAAAAAATGTTGTTTTTAAGAAATGGGATTTTTTATAGAATTGGTAATTTTTTCAGGAATAGAGGTACGTACTTATCTCAAGAAAAGTCATTTTGTTTCACAAAAAAGGGTAAATTTAGTTTTTTAAGAAAAGGCAATTTGTTGTAATAAAATGTACTTTTTTTAGAAATGGTACTTATTTAAAAAAAAAAATTACTTTTTTAAGAAAAGGTACTCTTTGTAAGAAAATTTAGTTATTTTAAGCAAAGGTACTTATTTAAGATAAGGTATTTTTTTTTAAAGAAGGATCTTTTTTATAGCCTGTTTCTCTATCTCTAACGAAAAGCTAATCGAACGAAAATCAGTCACTCTCATTCGACTGAGATTTGGTTTCCCTAAGTCGAAATTTTCGTATGGCGTGACTTCATGTTTGTTCTTAAGTGACAGGGCATTCGAAATAGAGAAACCAAAATTTGTACAGACAAATTTTATGTTTTCATTCGACCAGATTGTGAAATCCAAATCAACTTTGTTTCGTCTACAACACGAGCGAAAGCTTTCGTTCGAGGTAGATAAACAGACTGTAACCAAATTTTTTCTTTGGTTTACGTGGCTGCTAAAGATACAATTTAGCATCAATTAGTGTCCCTCCCCCTAGATCTATCTCGTCTACCTCAGTGACGTTGCGCCGGAAGGGACGACCTATAGTCTTTAGGCGTCTATTCATTGGACCCGGACAACTGCTGAGGAGATGTTCCACCGTCTCCTCTCCTGCGTCTTCGCAGGCACGGCAGTGGTCATTGTATGGAAGCTTTATCCGTCTTGCTTGATTACCGATTGGCCAGTGCCCAGTCAGCAAGCCAATTAGCCTCGACTTGTTCCCTCGATTTTGGATTATCAGCAGGGACTTAGTCCGTTGAATGTTATATTCTGGCCATGTGTTTCAGGATATGCGGCACGTTTCCGTTCTGTCCCAACTGGCCTTAGCTCGTTCAAGGTGTAAGTTATGTACATATGTATGAATAGGTATTTTTTGAGAAAATTTCCTTTGTTTTAAGAAAAGGAAAAGAAAATTTTCTTTTTTTAAAATTCTTTCACTTTGGCTTTTCTAAATTTACTTTTTATTGTGTTCACAACTACAATATACATATGCCAAATATTGGTTACAGGCTCCACCTATAAAACTTTCCATTAAACAAGAAATTTCCCAACATTTGTGAGACATCTAGTTAGTCTAGACACAAACCCAATCAAAATTATCCAATATTGTTGATAATAATGGGTATTCGAATAATAGTGTTACGCGTGCGATAAGGAACTTCCTTCAAAAAATCAACAAAAAATATCAATTGTTGCGGTCGCGGTTACATCAAGATTTTTTGTGGTTATTAGGAAAGTATTGTGGTTATTAGGAAAGTATTGTGGTTATTAGGAAAGTTCAACACGTCATATTATGCAGTTGTCAACCATCGTCTAATAAACCCCAGTTCCCTTTACATCCCATGAAGGGATTGGGGTGATCTTCACACAACCGGTGAGCTATGCGCTTTCTAAGTTTTTACTCACTGATTGGGACATACAGTTTTACACCGGTTCCGAACGGTATTTTCAGAAGCTTTTCATGGCTAAGTACTCGATAGTGTCGCCACCAGTAAGTGAGGTGGCCTTCGTCGAAGGAAAAATGTAAGATGTAAATGCATTTGACCATATTTTTACGCTGCAACAAATAAGCCCCATCGTCTTTCAAACCGCGCACACTGGGACAGATTGAAAAAATGACCGGACAAAATTAATAACGTCGTTGTTTTTGGTTTTAGTCGTGTCAAACTCATTAGTCGGTAGGTTTTCGATGGTGCTGAGCTCATTTCTGGCATTGCTTTTTCCATTGGTTGGAGGGGCTGGAGTTATAGTGGGGGGGGGTTAAATTTCAAAAAAAAAACGTTATGGGTATCGTTTCATAGATTTTTGGATGGCCCGATTTCATTTTTGGCAAACATTTTTCGATCAAGATTTCGATAACTAACATAACGGAGGGAAGAGCATGTGTAATTCTACCTTTTCACATAAAATTTAGTTTCTTGACAAGGTTTAACGTTTTAAACTTTTCTACCAAATTTATTAGGAATTATAAAATAAATAAAAAGTTTGAGAAGTTTGTTTCGTAACCATACAAGATTTATTTGGGACCACAAAAAAAAAAAACTATTTAAAAAAATCTATATTATTACGTTCGACATTTTCATCATCGTCGTCCTCGGAACTTTCAAAATTTTAGTTTGAAATTTCGAAATTAGGTATTGCCAGACCTAAATTTCGACACAGTAACCTATTTGAATTTACACTGACAAAAATCAATTCTTACACAAGTAATTTATATTTAAATTTGAAATCAAAAACTAGAGCAAAGTTTAAAAAAAAAATTTTCTTCAGCAAATGAGAGTAAAGGGTAACGAAATAAAATCAGCGACTTCGGTTAGGGTCCAAAGTATTCAGAAGTGAAAATCGCGCGCTGTTCCTAGTTGGTGCTAATTTTTGGCGGTCCACAAAATATTAAAAACTGTAATATTTTTAGTCAACTACTTTCATTGCAATTGAACTAGAAACCTTAAGTAAATTAAATTAACTTAATATACATTTTCGTAGCTCTTATAACACAAAATCAATAAAAACAGTTTAAAACAAGCAGAAACATAACCTTCATATAACACACATCTACTAAAAATAACCCAAAATTAGCCTGCATGCATGTATTGAAACAATACTCAACTTTGGGCCCCTGGCCTGATCAGCAACGTGCATGGAACCTTCAAAACAGTTAATTTTCGACCTCAGTGGTTAATTGGCCACTGTTTAAGTAACTTATTTTATCTGGATTATTGCTCCGATTTTTGGAATTTTGTCCGGTCATTTTTTCAATCTGTCCCAGTGTGCCGAGTCTAGAATTGGAACAAAATATGCTGAGTGGGAAAATGTACCATATCGTCAGCTAAAATGCAAAAGAACGTAACTAAAATTTTCATTTTGTTGAAAGGAGTTGAAAAGAAAACTTATTAAAAAATAAAAAAAAATTCAGTTTGCAAGTATATTTTCGAATCTTACTGAAGGTAAGATTTTACTTTAGCAAGGAGTTGAAGATTTGAATTGAAAAATTAATTCCTCACCCTTTTACGAGGATTGCTTCTTCTCTTGGAAATAGAAATTAAAATTGTAGTTACGAGGTTTTGCATTTTTGCTAACGATATGCTCTTCAAGATTTTAAAAGCGGGTCCATATGTAAATATGTGAATAAATATCGTCCGGAACATTAAAAAGGGCGAATTTCCATTCAGCACTCACAGCTGAATGTGAAGACTTGTCAAAATTATTGTTGAGGTTACGTTTTGGCCCAGACACATACCACCTTATTCATAAAAAGTTGTGAGAAATTTGAGAAACGTTTTTTGTATGATAATTCGTATTCCAAACCCTTCATAACTTTTTATGTATAAGGCCGATAGTTTTTAATGACGAATTTTTGTTCTATGACTTTCACTTATTATTTTGTTTGTTGCTGTGTTATTAGGGACAGGTTCCGAGATTCGGATATGGGCACCTAATGCTTGTAATCAAATTTCGAAATCGGTAGCATCAAATTCAGTCTTAAAGGGTTAAGCCTATTTGATTTCCCAACGAACTTTATGATCAAATAGCTAAGAAGAACGGTAAACGCCATTGAATTGAGCGTAGCCGACTTAGTCGTGACTACTTAGTTTGACTGAATTTAAATTGTTGGTCACACACACAGTGTAATTAATCTAAAGCTGAAAGAGGAATTGCTAACGTCATAAATAGTGAGCACATGTGCATACATATGCACATTGAATTCCCTGAAAATATGCATATACTTTACTAATTTTCAAATATTTCGAAAGAAATTTAAAAAATATATAAATACAAAGAAATAAATGGCTAGACCCGTAATAGCTATAGGGTTTACCAGGAAGCATTGGAATGCAATTAGCAAACAAGTTTGAAAACTTGAGCTTGAATAAATAAAAGTTATCCTACGCCTTTCCGAATAAAGTTATTCGAAAAACTTGAAACCCTAAACACATGACTTGCTGTTGACAAATGATAAAGACTTCCACAATCGACATTCAGTATTGGCTTTAATAAGAGTCACTCCTGATATAATCAACACGACGCTCATATGTACATACATTGTCAGCCACTCCACAATTTATGTCATCTAAGTCGGAAATAGTGGCATGTGAAGAAGATGTTATGTAGACATGTGCTTCAACTACTGGCACGGTAGTAAGGAAATGCTACTGGGAATATCTTCAAGGCGAATGTTAGTGGAATGTTGTATTTTGTAGATAACTACAACATACATCAGTTCAAAATGCTAAATATGTCCAAATGCCAAAATTTCCAAGAATGATGCAGCTAACCACGCTAAAGGTATGGCGATGATAATCCAACTCCAGCTCATTGATTGCAAAGCTGCTCATAAAACATTGAATTATATATTTAAGAATTTTATTAAACATTAGTAACTTACAGTTACATATATATATATACATAAATACAAATTATGTAATCAATAAACCAGAGAAAAAAAATTGTCTTGAAAAATAATGTCATCGAATGTTGATTTGAAAGACAGACAAATTCTACTGAAACAACCTAATAAAAAAAAAAACTTATGTTGTGGCAACCGAATTTGGTGGTTACAGTGATCTGGTTTACAACGAATTCGGTCCTAACAGCCAACGAAAGTGGTTTCCTTAATCGGATCATAAAAATATCGATAGAAACAACCTAATTTGTCAACAACAACAGTTTCTTTACTGTGTTTTTAGAAATACTACATTGTTGCGTTAACTACTTTGGGTGCTTGGCTTAACGAACATTTGTCTCAGAATAACGTTAGAAGGTTAAAAACATGGGAGGTTTATATTCCAAGTTTATTATTTTGATAATGTTAGTTACATCTAAAACAGTGCAACTGCTACATCATACCACCACGTCCAACCATGTTGGATGAACACGCTGCAATACGGATTAAATTCGGATAAGATGTTTCTAGATAATTCGAGAGACAGATGGCACTACCTGCTTGATGGTTCTGGAATCGGCTTTAGATATGTCACAAATATAACGATCAGTGGTGCCACTGCCAGAAGAACTTGCATAAATAGCTGATGTGTGTGGCATTAGGATGCCTAACGGGAAATCCCGAATCCCGGGATTTTTCGGGATTGAAGAATTTACATCTTAAAATCCCGGGATTTTTCGGGATTGTTATTATTTTTGAAAAACAAATCTAAAAACAATGACAAAAGTTCAGTGTGGTGTTATGTGTTGGAAGAGTCGAAAGGTGCACCTCAAGCAATATGCAAATTGTGCAAAAAGGGTTTAAAAACCAATCGCGGCTTTACAAAAGCTTTAATAACACATCTTAACGTAAAGTAATTTTAGCCTATGTATGTATGTCTATTAAGCCGTATAAAACTCTCCAAAAATTACAAAATTTATTGCGTCGTGTAGAACATGTTATATTAAGCAAGACATTAAAATAACAAAATCGGGGCATGAGCATACTTTCGGACTTATGGACCCCGACATTTCGGATACTTTTTCCACCAACGTACCGTGTAAAGCCATTGATATCACTTTTTTGTATAAAACAAGTCATAACAAACGCAAAAAATTATGTATCATTTTTCGATAAGTCGCTTAGTTATCGAGTTATCGGATGTTTACGTTTCTCAAACAAAAATTTAAAATTGTTTTAAATAATTTTTATTTTTGTTTAAAAAAAAATCGAATAATCGCGCGACGTTTTTAAAATAATTTTTGGTTTTGTTTGGGAGAAGTAAAAAAAATCGATAATTTTTTAAATGCCATCATCCGATAACTCGATTACTAAGCAACTTATCCAAAAGTGCTACATTATTTTATGAGTTTGTTTTGAATTGTTTTATACAAAAAACTTATATCAATGGCTTTACACGGTACGTTAACGCCATAACCATCTCACATATCCGAAATTTCGGGGTCCATAACTCCGAAACTATGCATTTGCCCCGATTTTGTTATTATACTTTTTTGCTTAGAATAACGTATACTACCCCCGTCTTGTGGTTGTTTTTTGGAGTGTAAGCCGTAAAATATACCTGTTCCCAAAAAAATATAAAAATAGAATCCCGGAAAATCCCGGGATCCCGAAAATCCTGGGATTTCGTGATCGGGATTTCGAAAATCCCGAATCCCTGGATTTTTTAAAATCAATCCCGTTTAGCATCCCTAGTGTGGCATATACTTATAGAGTCAGTCTAATAAAAACTTCTTAAGGGTATGCTACCTCGCCTACTAATTCTTATTGATTAAATACCATTTGTGAATTTTAAAATTGTGTAAATAAATTTAACTGTTGTACTTTTCGTAACTTGTTGAAAACTGTTTTATTAACGGGAAACAAAGCAGCGATAATGACGAATGATTAGGAAATTCCTAACAATATTGAACCTCTAATATTTCACATGGATAATAAAGGGTGGGCCATGTACAATTTGGATTTTCAAATAGCTTTACAAAAAATACTAAAGGACATACTTACAAAATTATAATTTTAGTGGTTTGATGAATGAAACACAACATTGTGCAAATCGTGTATACGATTTGCTTTACAGTACCTCATTCGATCAACCCAATTTTTCAGTATATTTTTGATTATTTGGTCCTCTATCTCGTGAACGACAGCGAGGATTTCGTGTTTTAATGCCTCAATGGAGTCGGTATTGTTTGCGATACACGTATATTTCACGGCGCCGCATAGATACTAGTCTAACGGGGTCAAATCACAGCTGCGAGTCGTGGAATGGACATCCGAAATTTGGCTGATTGTACGGTCTGGCACATATCACCGTCCTGTTGATACCATGTTATTATCTTCCACTTTTAGGAACTAACAAACCACAGGGCATGTCATGGTAATGCCCACCATTGATGGAAGGGTCGGCTTCTTACTTATTGTCTATGGTATCGCTTTGCCAGAAACCACACCAAACAGCCACTCGACGTTGATGCATCGGGTTCTCCACGACGACTTGTGGATCTTCCGAGTCCCAAATGCAACGATTTGGTTAGTTAACGTAGCTACCGCGGCGAAAATTTGCCTCATCGGAAAAGATGATTTTTCGATACTAATGCTCATATTCAGCCAACTGATCCTCCGCTCATTCAGCGAAGCAACGTGGTAACCAGGCTTCAGTTCCTGGACTAGTTGGACTAATGAGAGAAGTGTTCAATTCCTGCGAACGGTGGTGCGTTGATGTTGATGACAGTTCGAACACCTACAGCGGCAACATTTGCCACTTTACGCCCCGGGCGAACTGTACACGAGTTATTTTGCCCAATAGGGACCCGGATTAATGAACTACTTTCACAAATTGATCCACAGATTGCGTTGATAGCACTATATATCTACCGAATTTACTTCGTAGATTTGTTACAGTGTGAGTTGAAGAATCAGACACTTGGAAGAAAGTTTTTACTGTTTCCCAATTAAAGCGACCAATTTCTAAATTGTATAACCTTGAACTAATAATTTGTAAATGACAAATGCAAAATTTTACACAGCCCACACTTTAGAAATCGACATTCAGAGACCCTAAGAAAGATAAATTATATCTTACGGTCTATCATTTCGTCCAAACAAAATTTTTTTAACAAAAATGATTTTATTCATGGCCTTGTTATATAAAATAATTATTTTCACCGTTCCTTCGCGACTCTTCCAACAACTGAAGAACAACATTAAATCTTTTCTGTTTTTTATTGGAAAATTAATATGTTATTTCAAATTTAAGGGCAAATAGGTGTTCCAGTAGCACGTCCATTTATATTCATAAAGTATAGCTATAACTCCTTTTTTGTCTGCATCTGTTAACAAAACCAAAAATCAGGTGAAAACGAAAAATGCTCACATAAGAACGGACTAAATGCAAATCTACCTGAAATATCTACATGTATTCCATAACACTGTGTGTAATTTTTTAAGACATGGCAAAATAACCACATACGGACACCACTACGTGATAAAAGACTAAAAAAAAAAGACCCATGTTTCCCAATTTTTCCCAAAGTGATGCACTTTTTTTTTTATGGACTGCCAAAGATTTGGGGCCTCGGTATCATTTTCGTAAAAATGTGATCATTTTCTCAGGCTCATATCTTGCAAACCGCTCAGAATTCTCTGAGGCAAAGTTGTAGCCCTTGTCATAAAGAACAAAAATTGCGAACATATAAAATCAAAAAAACTTCACCTTCCAGATCAAAATCGCAAAAAACTTAAAAAAATTCGATTTTTTTTACCTTTTTTCCCGTGTTCAGGTCCATAGGTAGCAAACCGTTCAAAATTCAAGGAAACAATCAACTACAAAAATTTACCTAAGATCTCAATTTCTAGAACATATAAGCTTCCTAGAGATGATTCTTAACACTGTTTAGGTAGCACGCAAAAGTGAAAAATTTGCCGAAAATTTTTTAATTTAATTTTTTTTACCTTTTTCTCCTGTTCAGGTCCATAGGTAGCAAAAAATGAAGTATGCCTGGCCAGAACCATGTGCATTCTTCAGTCTATGTTGTTGTATTTGTTCATCCACACTTCCTCTTGGCCTCCACGAGTTACATTGGAATTGATTCAGAGGTGAGCGTGAATCCCAATTACAAAGAAAACAAAAGATTTTTGGGAAGCCGCCCTTATCGATGATCCCTTGCAAAATGTTGATGACCTTCAAATCACAGCAAATCTTCCATTTATTTTCGTAATATTTGATTTTTTCCATTATATCTTTCAATGTTTCATAGCTTTCTTTCATGTTGATACTCATTGCTAGCGGAATGGAAGGTTTTCGGTCCGACACATGCAACAACACTGCTTTCAAGCTTGAAACAGAACCATCAATAAATAATCTCCACTCACTAGCGATGTAGTTCATTCCCATTTTTACCACCAAAGCTTTTATATCGTTGCAGTAAGCGAACGAATTGTCATCATTTAGAGTGTAGAGCATCTGAAATTCAGCTTGTCGTTTGCGGTACGCCGTAGAGTTAACATTAGCATGTGCGAGTTTTCTTTGCTTTAAAAAAGCTGTCAAAAATATTGCAAGTCGCTGCGATAATCCCAATATGGCCACAATGAAATCCATTTCCATTTGTGTTATTAGTTGTGGTCCATCTCTTCCCTGTTGGGGCTCATAATCGGTATCAAATGGATCTTCATAAGTAACACCACTTGATGTACTCATTGCTGTAAATTCTGTAGTACGATCTGGAGTTGGCGGCCTTGGTGATACAAAATTTTCAGGTGCAAGCACTGGTAGTGTGGCTGTTGCAGTTGCTTTATAAATTTTGTTCTTCTCAGAATGTCGATTTAGACGACATGTGTAATTTACGCATGCATAGCAACTGGTTGCATCATGATCACCTGGGCGATTAATCCAGTTTACCGGCTTACAATACTTCATAGTACCTCTGCCTCCACTCAACCATGCCATGAGATTGTTATAACATTGGCGACACACTGTATTAGGTGTGTAATTTTCACCGGTCAAGTTCACTTCGTCGAAAAACAATGTATATGCTCTTTTGAATTCACTAGTTAAAAGATTCTTTTCCTTCTGAAATCTTGTACATGTTTTTTTCTGGTTTGATGACCGCAAACGTAGCAAAATAAATCAATATTTTCACACTGCATATTGAAATTGTCAGTTGCCAATGTTGTGTGCGAATTATACTGTAGCACTTTCACTTTTTTTACTTTCACTTTCACTTTATAACTTTCACCGCTGAGCTCTCGTTGACGTCGCGCTGTGTAATGCCTCGATGTGAGCGTCGTGTCGCTCTTATATTGTGTGCTGCGTCCCTTGTTGCGTGTGCTGAGCTTACTGTATTGCCTGTGCTGCTGCTGTCGGGGCATGATCGCGTGATACCTAAGCGCTACCTAAACGGTGTTAACCCTTGGACAAACACATGGTTCTGGCCAGGCATATTTCATTTTTTGCTACCTATGGACCTGAACAGGAGAAAAAGGTAAAAAAAATGAAACTAAAAAATTTTCGGCAAATTTTTCACTTTTGCGTGCTACCTAAACAGTGTTAAGAATCATCTCTAGGAAGTTTATATGTTCTAGAAATTTGTTTATTGAGATCTTAGGTAAATTTTTGTAGTTGATTGTTTCCTTGAATTTTGAACGGTTTCCTTGAATTTTGAACGGTTTGCTACCTATGGACCTGAACACGGGAAAAAAGGTAAAAAAAAATCGAATTTTTTTAAGTTTTTTGCGATTTTGATCTGGAAGGTGAAGTTTTTTTGATTTTCTATGTTCGCAATTTTTGTTCTTTATGACAAGAGCTACAACTTTGCCTCAGAGAGTAAATCGAAATTCTGAACGGTTTGCAAGATATGAGCCTGAGACAATGATCACATTTTACGAAAATGATACCGAGGCCCCAAATCTTTGGCGGCCCATAAAAAAAAAAGTGCATGACTTTGGGAAAAATTGGGAGACACGGGTCTTTTTTTTTTTAGTCTTTTATCACGTAGTGGTGTCCGTATATGGTTATTTTTTTTTTCGTGTTGCACTGTGTAATATAAATTAACATGTCTTCGAACTCACGTACATACATGTGCATTTGCGTGTTTTGTGGCTTCCATTCACTACCAGTAAGAAACAGGCGAAATTATCGCAGAGGCGGAATGAA
Organism: Phaonia tiefii; assembly: GCA_963931995.1. Classification (NCBI taxonomy): domain Eukaryota; kingdom Metazoa; phylum Arthropoda; class Insecta; order Diptera; family Muscidae; genus Phaonia; species Phaonia tiefii. Next base: position 101,109,771 of record OZ008370.1, on the reverse strand, counting down.
TCTGCACTTCACGTAACAAACATTATGTTTTGAATTCTGAGAGATCAGAAATACAATCCAATATGCCTCATAAACATGGCATATGAGAAGGCATTTTGTTGCCTTTCTAAACATCCAACCCTCTAACCCTTCTCAAAGCAAACATGTAGAAGGCATGAGAATTCAGGAGAAAAAGTTTCGTATATGACCACGAACTGTATAATACTAACATAACAACAAAAAAAAAACAATTACAGCATGATTGCTTATTGTGGAATTGGAAATGTAAGTCTTTTGTTGTCTTTTAACATATCTGGTTACTTTGAAATAAACATGAACTATAGACGGATTGACTTATAAAAATTAAATGGTTTCCTATTACATCCCATGAAGGAATTGGGGAGAGGTTCTCACAACCAGTGAGATGTGTGTTTTTATAAATTTATACTCACTGATTGGGACCTACAGTTTTACTCCGGTTCCGAACGGTAATTTGAGAAGCTTTTTCATGGCTAAGTACTCGATAGTGTCGCCGTCACTAAGCGAGGTGACCGTCGTCGAAAAAAATTTAAGGTGGTCGGAGCAGGGATCGAACCCAAGTTCTCCTGTACAAGAGGCGCGCACACTAACCATTGCACCACCGACGGCCACCGACGTATTGTCTTATAACTGCTTTACAATTAACTTCAAAAGGCCTTACAATACCCTCTCATCCACCGCTGGGCTTTAAAAACCAAAGCGGCAAAGCAATTGTTGTGCTCACTGTTACTTGAGTGAAATACGTGGGAAAACAACCTGTTGTTCCTGGACATTTTCAGTGATAACTATGGTCGGTGGCAAGACTGAAAAAAGCTTTCATTAAAATAAAGTAAACCTAACATTTACACCAAAACCCCAATTACTCGTTCACTTTTTGACTTCCAGAGACAGTTTCACATGGATACTGTGTACACCACCACTAACTTATACAATTACAAACAATTATTTACTATGAAACATTGTATAGAGATAAACACAAACATCAGGTGAAACAAGTACGAGTATCAAACAACAACAAAAAAGTGGGTGGTTTAGAATGTTTACTTTTTTTAGCTTAGTTAATTTCCACCTCGAAGTCATGTCGAGAGTGTGGTGTCATTATTGTAATGTAGTTGTTCGAGTGAAAGTCATAGTACCCTGCAGTTTCAAAAGTAGCTAGTGGCTGTATGCAGTCAGTTATTTCGTTAGCGAAAAGCCTGACTAGCTACTTGTGTGACTACAGGTAATGGCAGAGTTCGCCTTTTGATTATTATAAGTATGAAAACAATGCATTGAACCGTTATTCCGTTATGATTTGTTGGTTGCTTGGTTATTTTTTTGTGTTGGCATCAGTTGCTATTAAACGTTCGTAGAAGTATCATCGTGACAGCTTACATAGGTTAGAAATATAAAAAAGTGAATTTTAATATTTAGAAGGGTAAAATGACAAGCAAAAGACAAATGAAACGCTTAATAAAGAAAGAAAAGGAACAAATTGAGCAAAATTTTGAAAATGTAGAAAAATAACATTAATTCGTTATAAAAATAACAAAATAACATTAATGGCCCGGCGAATTCATCAAGTGGATTGTACTAGTCAAGTAGTTAGTGCAATGTTGTTAGATATATTTCGTCAATTCCATGTAACTAGCGATCTGCATGGTACATGGTAGTACAGAGGGTAGCCACTGACTACCGTCAATGACATCCACATGTTAAATTCGTCAGTGTAAAGGGTAATTAATAGTAATTTTGGTAGTTAGGGAAATAACTAAAAACTCGTTAGCTACGCCGACTTCAGGGTAGCAGTTAAAGTTGCGGTTGGGGTAGTGACAGTAGCAGCCCTGCAGTTTTTATGACCAGCGAATTATTAACGATACGCCAAAGTACCGAAAGTTACCTTTAGCGACACGCTAAACTTCCCACAATGCTTTAGAGCGACGAATTTAACATGGGGACGATATTAAAGGTAGTCAATCTTCACTACCCTCTGCATAATTTTGTGCCGCCCAATTCGCTAGCGACATATGACCAACTATCAGCCTAGATGGAGTTAATTACTATTTTAATAGTTTATGGATAATTATTTAAAAACTATCTTATTGTTATAACGAAATTAGGTTGTTTGCATTTATTATAAACAATACATTTTGAATTCAGTTCTGACAATTTTTTTAGGGGTGTCTCAAACGAATCAAATTTCGATTCCTAGTACATTTGGGGGGAAACAAATATTTTTTTGGACAATATGGGGCTCAAACGACGTGTTATGATTAACATATATAGAACAAATATTTTCACAATTTTGACATTGCATCTTTTGTCTTCCTCATTTGGTGTATTTTACATAAATAAAGTATTCCATCAAATAGCTAATTTCTCAAAAGTTTTTTATCTTTCTGTTTCGCAAAATCACCTAGAAATGTATTTATTTTATATAGTTGATGGAATATTTATGTAAAATACAGCGAAATGCGGAAGACAAAATATGCATGATAAAGAATTCAAAATGACGTTGTGCAAAAATGCTCTGTCAAAATTTTGAAAATATTATTGCCTTTTTATGGTCGTAATAATCGTCCACCTGTGATCGTTATTCATTTCCTTACGTAATGTTTAAGTGCCAATAAGACAAAGAACCGCTCGAAGTATTGAAAATATTGCTACCGTTCAGGCTAGTGTTGCTGAAAACCGCAATTTATCGATTCCAAGACGTTGTCAACAATTGGGACCAGGCGGATTTTGAGAAACGATTTGGGCTTGCATCCGCATAAAATTGTTATCATTCACGAACTAAGTAAACGTCATGTCTTTGAACAACCTGATGACGATTTTTTTAAGAAAATCATCTTCCCCGATGAGGCTCACATTCATCTGAGTGGTACGGTAAATAAACAAAACTGTCGACTCTGGTGTGAAGAAAATCACAAATTATTCATGAACAACCATTACATTGTCCGTCTATGGTGCAATGGTTAATGTGCGCGGCTCTTGTACATGAGAACGTGGGTTCGATCCCTGCTCAGACCACCGTACACTTCTTTCGAAGGCGGTCACCGCGCTTAGTGATGGCGGCACTATTCAGTTCTTAGCCATGAAATGCTTCTCAAAATACCGTTCGCAACCAGTGTAAAACTGTAGGTCCCAATCAGTGAGTGTAAAACTAGAAAGCGCACATCTCACTGATTGTCAGAAGCTCTCCCCAATACCTACATGTTATGGGACACCATTTTTTTTTAACCATTACATTAACTAAATTGACAGTTTGGTTTGGTTTTTGGTCTGGTGGAATCATCGGTCCGTACTTTTTTTGAATGAAGCTGGTGACACCGGTACTGTCAATGGAGAGCGGTATAGATCGATGATAACCAACTTTTTATGGACGAAATTGAAAGAAGTTGATCTTGACAACTTCTGGCACACAGCATGGGCAACAACCAAATTATTGCGAGAAAAGTTTGGAGATTCGAATATTTTAAGAAACTGTGACATTGAATGGCTTCCAAGATGTTGTGATTTAACACTATTGGACTATTTCTTGTGAGGTTATTTGAAGTCATTGTCTTTAGAAATAAACCAGACTTTCTTCAAGCTTTAGAAGTCAATATTGAACGTGCTATTCATGACATACGACTTGATTTTGTGGAAAAAGTGCTCGGAAAATGGGTTCATCGAAAGACATTTTATTCAGAACTTAATTGTATCGATTGTACTTTACATTAAATAAAATACATTTGAATTTCCTTATCAATTAGTGTGTTTTATTTTTTTAAGAAATCATATCACTCAAATTGGAACACCCTATATATACAAATGTTATTTTTTACTTATTTAAAATTAAGTTCAACTCAAAGCAAAATTAATTTTACTATTTAACTTCATCAGCCAAATCGCTAATGTTATCACGTTGACTTTTGGCAAACGATTGACGCGAGCATAAATATAGAAAGAAAGATTGAAAATAATTGAATAACGGGACATTTTGTGTAATCCAGCATATTTTTCGGGGTTTCCACATAATAGTTATAATCAACTACGAAACATGTTTTACTCCCTTCTGGTATAAATTTGTAGCTAACGAATTCACGAATGATTTTGTAATCGAATGGTTTTGTAATGCAATATAACCAGTGGTTGCTAAGTAGTTACCCAACCTTTTCGTTAACGAAATACCTAACTACTTGAGACTGTGGGTCCCCTTAAAAACTACGGGAGTAACACAAATTTGTTGCTGTTGTTGTGTGTGCTTTCTGCTTGCAATAAAATGATAATCTTACTTGTTAGTCAATGTCCTTCAGATACAAGGGAGGTATGGAAGCGTAGATAAAACTTAATGGGATGCATAACGATGGATACTACCATAGTTAATAGTTAAGGAAAAAATTATAATTTCCAGACAATTACCTTAAAATGTTATTCACGTGCTTATTTTCTAACTGTAGAAAGTGTCATAACATTATGATTATATATATATGAATTATATATTCCGATTACATGCCATTGAGGAATAAGGGTGAGCTTCTCACAATCAGTGAGCTATATCCTAACTCGTTTTACAGTCACTGATTGGGCCCTATATATAGCGTTACACCGGTTGCGAGTTGCGACTTTGGGAAACTTTTTCTTGGTGGAGTAGTTGATAGCCTCGCCTTCCATAAGCGAGGTGGCCGTCGTCAAAATAAATTTCATGTGGTCAGAACAGTGTTCCATATCCCATTCTCATATCTCTCACACTAACCATTGCAGAACTAGCGCATAGTGGAGGATTTATTGAAAATAATGGAAATAATTCAGACATTTCTAAGCGGCTGTTCCGACCAAGATGAGGTATTGTGTTAGAGAATTAATATAAGTATATGAGCGCCACAGACCTCCAAGAAGCCACACAGTGTGAGCCAAAAATTGACTACATCGAACAAGTATTAACTCTTGTAAAAATTTTAATTTTGTTGTTATTGGAAATATTTTTTTTATCCGTTTGTAGCGCTACTAAAAGTCTACAAAAAACATACACACGTAATTAGATTTACTCTTATGATTGTCGAGATATTTGGGATTAGTTTTTGATTGTGCCTTGTATTTTTCTGTTATTTTAAAGTTTGCCTAAATGAAACGCAACACTAATATTGGAAAAGGTTTACGTTCACAGCGGCATATGTTGTAAAATAAAAATTGTTTAAATGCCATATTTTTTGGGGAAATTGCAGGCGCTTAAAGTCTGTCTCCACCTTTTTATCAATACTGGAGGAATTGGATTTAAAATTCACTGCGAATCAGATAAAAGTTATATAATTATATTTTTCAAATTTTGAACGTAAGTATTATTTAAACTGGATATGAGAATGACGAAATTCATTACGAATAAAGTTTATAATCTTACTAGTTATGTAGCAAAATATATTGTAATTTTTTTTATAAAATTGGATGTACTTTTTTCCAATAAAATCAAAATTCAAAGTTGTTGCGAACAGAAAACACAATAGTAAGATGTCAAAAATATCAGTGTGGCAGGTAGGCATTACAGCGACTCACATTGTCTGGTAGTTATGTAAAATACAGCAATATGGGGGACAAAATATGCATGATAAAGATTTCAAAATGACGCAGTTCAAATAAAATGCACTGTAAACATTTTAAAATATTGTTTTCTATATACATATGTTCATCACGACACGCAGTTTGAGCTCCACGGTGTCGAAAAAAATTCTTTATTTCGAAAATGTACCAGGAATCGAAACTTCAACAGCCGGTTGGGGACTAAAAGTACCCTCGTATAAAAAAAGTTTGACGTTTCATATTAACCTCAGGTCGACTAGGTGATATGTTGGAGTCCACTTTTTAAGCCCTGCCTGTACTGTAAGGTATACATTTGGTTAGAAAATTGCCTAACTGAAGTAATCGCTGTTGATATCATTGTCCTCCTTGCTCCCTTGGGTTCTACAATTATGAAAATCCCGGCCTGAGACTGGATTCTTTCCGATTTTTTTGTCACCTATTTTGGCATTTTAACTTACACGGTTGTATACCATAGATGTGCAGCTAGTACTCTTTTGAGTCATCGTGTTTTCACACCGATAGTAGCTTGATCGTTTTTTCACACCAACATGTCCGAAAGCTTGCTGCTTGTTTACCGATTCAAAGTCAGTTGCTGTTCTGCATTTGACCAAGCAACACCGTATCGCTCTGCAAGCAAAATTATTTGTAATAAAAAACACTACACTTAAAAAATTAATTAAAAGTAAATATCGCAACAAATTAACGGATGAACACCTATGTGATTTATTAAGAATAAAACTTTACGAGGGGGAAATAATCATTGGAGATGTTGATATTTGATTTTTTTTTTAAGATTTAGTTTTAATTTTTAATTTTTTAATTTTAATTTTTTACTCAGTGTACTACTTTTGTTTTCTCTGCTTTTGTTCTGCTTGCTCCGTTCAACTTAACACAGTCGCAAAATTCGTAAAACTGATTTGAAATGCGTTTGTGTCAGTTTGCACATGTCTGTTGTATACCATGACAACAAGATATTCCACTTGTTTGTGACTGGCGCATGTGTGGAAGCAGTTACCGTTTTCGAATGTATTACTGCAATAATGGCTAGTATTATGTAAACGTGGTTGTTTCTTTATATCAAGGTGTTTAAAGGAATTATTATATTTTTACCATGAATTTTATTGTCATCCTACCCAGATTTTGTATAACGTATGCGGATTGAAATATGGACTGATATTCAGCAATCATTCCCAAAACAAAACAAAATAGAATATCCAAACAATATATGAAAAAGTAACCGTACTATCCCAGTATTTATTCGGCTGGAGAAATCAGTTGGATAGACTAACATTACTAGTTACAATGTCATTTAACGAATTAGAACGTCGCAAACTGATTTTGGGAAAATAAGCCACAAAGAAGCAACTATGATATATTTCGTCACTTTTCAGAGATGCAGTTGAAAAATATGGTTTATTGATAAGACAATAAAAGCTTTCAGGAGTGAAAAATCAATAAATAGAAAAAGCTGCTCCGGTAAAAAATGTGTTTTGCAGTGCACCCAAACTCGAGCTAGATTGAAGGCAGAAATTATGGGACATGCTGCAAAATCTTACTGTGCGTTGGCAAATAAGTATAATATCAGTGATGAAGGCATAAAAAATACGTATCAGATATGGGAGTGGTCAAGGTGCAAAAAAAGCGATCCAGCAGTCTTAAAAAAACGGTCGCTTATCATCAAAAAACGACTACGTGCTTTATCACAAAATTTGTCTGCTGCAGGCTCGACATACATTTGTCATCACCCATGATGCTATTTTACGGTGGAGGGACATGAACGGACTCTAAAATTTTATTTTAAGCTCTCTAATAAAGGGGTTTCCAACAGAGACGCTACAAAAGTAAATCAGTAAGGTTTGCCATTTCATCATGGAAAGTTATACGAGCCAACAACGAGTCGAAATTATTAAAATTTACTACCGAAATTTGGAGTCAGTTGCCTCAAATTTAAGAGCGCTACGTCCAATTTATGGTCGTCATAATCGTCCTACCAGATCAACAATTGAGCGTCTAGTGGAAAAATTTGAATCCACAGGCACAGTACAAAATGTTCCCGTGCCAGTGAGACAAAGAAGTGCCGGTAGTGTCGAGAATATTGCTGCCGCTGAGGTATCAGTTCAAGAAAGCCCAAATGTGTCTCTCACACGTCGTTCTCAAGCGTTGGGCATCTCTGTGACGTCCTTGTGGCGAATTTTGCGAAAAGATCTTGGCCTACATCCTTACAAGATCAAATTGACGCAAGAACTGAAGCCACTTGACCACCATAAGCATCGTATGTTCGTGAATTGGGCTGAGCAACAGCTTGAAAATGGTTCGGATTTTCATCGGAAAATCATCTTCAGCGATGGGGCTCATTTCTGGCTGAATAGCTTCGTCAATAAGCAAAATATGCGTTATTGGTCAGACAGAAATCCACACGTAATCCATGAGTCATCATTGCATCCCGAAAGAATTACGGTTTGCTGCGGTTTATGGGCCGGCGGCGTCATTGGGCCGTAATTCTTCCGTGATTATCAAGACCGGCACATTACTGTGAATGCGAATCGCTACCGTTCAATGATAACCGAATATTTTTGGCCACAATTGGATAATATGGACTTGGAGGACATGTGGTTCCAAGAGGACGGCGCTACACGCCACACAGCGAATGCCACAATCAATTTATTGGAAACCAAGTTTGGTGAACGTGTTATCTCACGAAATTGCCCTGTCGATCGGTCGTGCGATTCGACGCCGTTAGATTATTTCCTGCGGGGCTACGTCAAGTCTATGGTCTATGCCAACAAGCCAGCGACGATTGATGAATTTCGTACCAATATCGAACGTGAAATTGCAGCAGTATCGGCCGATTTATGCTTGAAAACCGTCGAAAATTGGGTTCAGCGTCTGGACTTCTGCAAGCGTGCCAGTGGTGGCCATGCAAAAGAAGTCGAGTTCCATACATAATGGCATCGAACGTACTTTCACAGGAATAAAGAATTTCATTGGTATCTAAAACCGGTTTTGTTTTATTTAAAAAAACTTTTGTAGCGCTCTTATTGAAAAACCTGGTACCATACCACCTGATAATGTAACTAAAATTTCTAAAACGAATTTCTCCGAAAAGGTTTTATTGTGCCTGGCGATAAGTGAGTGGCATCAGCGAGCCTGTGTTCACAAAATCGGGCTTAGATGTAAACGCTCAAGTCAAATGTCTTCCTGTACTTAGAAATTTATCGATAAGTATCACAAGAATGACAAAATTATATTTTGGCCGGACTTGGCGTCGCCACGCTATGCTAGACCCGCAGTCTTCTTTGGCAAATTTAAACATAGAATTTGCACCAAGGACCAAACCCCTCCAAACGTCCCGGAACTAAGTCCAATTGTAACTTTTTGGACAAATTTAAAAAGAAATGTTTATGGAAAGGGCCAAAAACCAAAAAAAGTGTACTGCCTAATAAATAAAATTAAATGAGACCTGCAGAAGATGAACACAAGGGAAATCCAGGGGGCTATATGATTTTTTTTTGTAAAATGACTTTAAGCTGTCTATTTGAACATATATTAATTTTAAGTTTTTAGTACAAGAATAAATGTCTTTGTCACTGTTAATATGTCAGTCCATATTTCATTCCGCATACGTTATTGGTTTACACTTTTGAGTATATTTTCTTTTCTTTTGTGAACATTTTTTGTAGTTTTGTGTACATTATTATTTTTGTGTGACCAGCTTGAAATTTTTTGGGCACATTTTGTACACTTTAATACCTTCGTGTACACGTTTTGTTCTTTCGTGTACACGCTTTCTTCATTTGAGTACTCTTGTACGTTCGCGTGCACTTTTGTGAACCCTTGTTATTCTTTTGTGGATGTTTTTGTACATTTGGGTACACTTTTAGTACCTTTGTGTACACCTGTTGCACATTTATTTAAAATTTGTAGTATGTTTGTGTACTCATCTTGTACATTCGTTCAAAGTTTTTGTATTTTTGTGTACACTCACTTCTCCCCGTCATGCGTATAATTTTTGTACTATTATGCACACTCGTTAACTTGATTTTCAATTTGATTGTACCGCGAACATGTAAGATGAAAACGCATGTGTTAAAATAATCTTGGTTTTCTGCTTTCCCGAATATTGTATACCCAACATTTACTCAAATCCCAGCCACCAAGTGTTTAAAGGTGATATTGTTATTCTTTTCCAAAAAACTTGTTATTTTTTACAAAATTTTCCATAAGTTCTAGTTAAATTATTTTAAGTATTTTATTTTTATTTATTCAAGCTGAAGATCCAATTCAAGCTATTAACAGGGATATAGTTTTTGCAAAATGCATCCCCATGTTTCCTGGAAATCCTTATAGCTCTTTCAGCATTAGCCACAGATTTTCGTCAGCGGTTTTTCGATTGATTCATCGAACTAAAGAGAAACGAAAACTCAATTCATATGATAATCCCTTATTGTCCTACAGACAATACAATTGCTTACAGATTCGACGTGCTCCAAGTTCAATTAATTTCATCAGTGATGATATTTATTTACCCGGTCTTTTATTAGAACAATTTTATTTTTATTTATCCAAGCTCAAAACCATTATACTTATATACCCCTGTCAAATATTTATATGTGTAATGTATCATCTTGAGTTGGAGCTGAAAAATTTTTTTTGATTTTTATTTTATATATTCGTCTATAATTATGTGTTCTTTAAATTTATAAGAACACATATTTTTTCATTTCTTTTTTAGAACAAAAAAAAAGTGTTTGATATATTCTCCATAGAAAATATTTATATATGCAAAAATGAAACTTAAATTTAATTCTCATTCTTATCCAATTAAAATATGTAATTAATATGATATTGAGTTGCCCTTGTGTATAAGAACTTGTTGTAGCCTGTGTGGAATAAAACTCACTAAGTTGCTTAAAGTGGACATGCCAATTTTCTCCCATTCCGCCAATATTGCTAATGGCGGAAAGTATCCCCCAGAGGTCTTGAATTGGGTTAAGGTCGGGACTTATGGCTGGCCACTCCAGTAATGAAATATTTCGGGACTTAAAAAAATCCCTTGTGAGCCGAGCAATGTGGATCAGGGCGTTGTCTTGTTGAAAAGCCCAGTTATCTCCATATAATTCGCCAGCAAAGTTAATTAAATTGCTGTCCAACAGATCAACGTATGCTTCCGCATTCATTTTAGTTGGGACAAAGCATATTTCTGACTTCCCTCGTGCTCCAAATGCAGCCCATATCACAAGACATCGACCACCGTGGTTTCGCATGTAGCACGTTTGCCGAGGGTGTCGTAAATCTTTTCAATATTTATGGTGACCATCAGGTCCGTCCAAATTAAACTTTTTCTCATCGCTAAATATAACGGTTTCAAATTCATCCTCCCAAAACTTGTACTTTTCTGCAAAGGCAATACGCGCATTTTTATGGCGCTGGGTTAAGCGTGGTTTGGCCATTTTGCTTTGGTATCATATCATATCGTTATCCTATATCGTCCTTTAGCAGTTGCTGGACACGCTGTCTCGATACATTTAGACCCAATTCCACGTTTATTTCCCTACAACTCATATCCTCATTAGATGTTAAATGCCGAATGTGCCGCTTATTCCTCTGTTCTACGGTTGGGATGCGTCCTCTACGCTTAATACAACCATAGTTTTCAGAGTCTTTGAGAAAATTCGAAACTGTATTGCGATGCTGATTTACTGCAGCTGCAATCTCGCCAATTCGTTTACCTGCAAGTCTCATTCCAACAATTCTCCGCGCCCCTCTTCCGTAAGTTCATTTCCACGTGACATGTTCAACTAGAAACATAACTGTGAATAAAACGTTTCTTGAAATATATTCATAACGATCACTTTACTCACGTACAGAAAGATATTTTATACTAAACACCCGAGAAAAATAGAGTTGTTCACTTTAAAGTGTCAGGAACGCGACTGCACATATAACTGTTGAACTGAAATAAACAAATAAAAAATTGTTCTAATAAAAAGCCGAATAAATAAATATCATCCCTCATGAAGTAAATCATTTTAAACATTCTTCAATCAATTATCAATCGTTAAGTCGACTTTTAATGTTTTTTTTTATCAAATTGTGTTGGATATGATTTGAATCGGTTGAGTAGAAAATTGTAATTTGGTATATACTAACAGATCAGCTATTTGCAATGCAACTTCATCTTACATAGACGGACAATCGTTTCGAAGTGTGTGTTTATCAGCTTAAATCTCCGTCGTTCAAATGTGTAACCAATTGATGTTTGTAGTATTTTAATTCATTAGCCAATTTCATATTGCTTTGGTCTGAGACTTTATACAAACAAGTATGATGACATATTGCTACGAAAAATACGTTACATTAGGATTAAATTAGGATTTGAAAGTCAACCAACAAAATAAACGAAATAAATAAAAGTTTCCCTATTATATATCACAAATGGACTAGCAACAGCTTATTACAATTAGGTGATGTGAGGGGTTTTCTAGTTTTTACTGTTTGTGGTCTGCATTGCTGTTTGACAAGGACAAGGCCGTATACTCACTGTACACAGAAAAATAAGGGTCTTATCATATAAAACGATTAACATCACTTTCGCATCATTCCCAAGTTGTTAATTACATAAAGTTGTTAATTACATAAAATGCAGATCAATAACGAAGCTAGTATATGTCATTATTCAACACCGGAAAATTGATGTGAATGTATGACAAATGCAAGTGATGCTAATTAAGATTAATAAATAATAAACCTTAAAATTTGATACTATATCTAGGCATCATTACTTTTGAATCTAGAGTTTGCAGATATTTATAAATTTATTTATAAAAAAACAACAACAGCACATAAATTCTAAACTAAAGCCACAAATAAAAAAACAGATTCAGTGGATTGTGTGTACATTTACATATGTGTGTGTGGTTTGTTTACAAATGCACTTTATCACGTGTTTCCGCAAAAGAGAACGAATTTCCCAAAGCCCGTCTGATTGTGCATCACCGGTAGACGCAGTGACTTAGGTAATACAATTTTTCTCCTGCAGTGACTGCGTGTGCGTCTGAGTTCGACTCACTCACTCAGAGTTCTGTGGCAAGAGCCTAAGTTGTAATAGCTATTTATACTTTTTGGCTGTAACGATTACAACAAACTCACCACGAGAACATGATTAACGAATTGTATCAGTCCAGAAGTCGTTGGTACGTTCTCCACTACAGTTGATTGGAAATATTTGTGAGCAACTCTTGATGGCGATATATTTAATAGAAATAGACAATCGCTGTCCTCTGTTCGAGGGAGTCAAAAACGCAGACGCGCACCGTACACTTCAGCAAAAAATAGTGCAAGTGCTATTGGATAATTAAAGTTGTTGTTTCTTTTAGGCATCCGGTAGAAAATGGACTACCTCTGTCATTTACTTCTCGAAAATTACTCGATCAAATTTGGTGATTTTGTGAAAAGTGGCATTTCCGTATAAGTTTAACAATCTTTCAAAGTTTTAAAAATTGAGTTAAAATTTACTTTTGTGGCAATGGAACAAACCGCCAAATAAAACTATTGTGTTATACAATATGTATGGTTTTGTCAATACTATGGTGAGTGAATATGGTTGAATACTCGTCATAAGCACGTCTATAAATGTAAATTTTTAAATATTGTAGCTGCACTCAAAAAAAAAATGTGTTACCAAAGTTTATGTAAAATGCAGTTTCAAAAATTCGCTTCAATTAAATGTACCTTAATTGAGGGCCGTCGTAAACAGATCATATATTAAGCGATTTTAGGAATTTTGGAACGAAGTTCCTTCCTTTTCGCACGTTGCGAAATGGGAGCTAAATGAAAAAAGTAAACAACTTCTTTTAACACTATTATGCTACAACCCAGTATTATGAACTATATTGGGTACTTTTGCTTTGGTTTGTTTCTAGTCGAACATATGTTGGGAAATCTCTTGTTAATGGGAAGTTTTCTAGGTGGAGCCTGTAACCAATATTTAGTATATATTGTAGTTTTGAGCCCAATAAAAAGTAAATTTAGAAAGCCAAAGACAAACAAGTTTAAAACAGAACTTTTACTTTTATTGACTATATTACAACCTCATGAGGTCAGACGTCTTACACATATTAATTAAACAAACAAATTAAACAAATTTCAACATATTCTTCCAACTGGTTCTATCCTTTGCCTTTTCTCGCCAGTTGGTAACACCAAGGACACGGAGGGATTCTTCTGCCTGGTCTTTCCAGCGGAGTCTTGGTCGTCCTCTTTTCCTGGCTCATCTTCATCCATTCTGATAACATGGCCTAGCCAACGCAATTGGCACACTTTGATTCGTCTAGCAATGTCCACGTCTGAATAGAGATTATATAGCTCTGCGTTCCAGCGACGTCGGTACTCGCCGTTTTCCCTAACAGGACCATATATTTTACGGAGAATTTTTCTCTCGAAAACTCCCAGGTGTTTTTCATCCGCTTGCGATATGCCCCAAGTTTCGGAGCCATATGTCAAGACAGGTAAAATGAGAGTCTGATATAGCTGGACTTTTGTCCGTCGAGAGAGGGCTTTATTCCTAAACTGCTTGCTGAGCCCAAAATAACATCTATTTGCAAGCACAATTCTCCTATCTATCTCCAGGCTGACGTTGTTGTCCTTGTTCACGGCGGATCCAAGGTAGACAAATTCATCTACCACTTCAAAATTAAATCGGTTGTCAACGTTCAAGTGCGGACCAAGTCGAGAGGTTTCTCTAGTCGTTGACACCATCAATTTTGTCTTGCCCTCATTAACAGCAAGACCCACCTTCGCTGATTTATTTTCGATTCTTGAAAATACTGCAGTATTCTCTCGCAAATTTCGCCCAATGATGTATATGTCGTCAGCATACGCCAGCAACATACGGCTTTTCGTGTTAATGATCTTGTTCGTATTTACTGCAGCCTTTCTCATTATTATCTCCATTAAGATGTTGAAGAGATTACACGAAAGTGTGTCGCCTTGTCTAAGTAGTCGCTTGGTACAGAATGGTTCAGTGAGGTCTTTCCCCACTTTCACTGCTGATTTGGTGTTGGTCAGCCTCATTCTACAGAGGCGGATCAGTTTTGCCGGAATACCAAGTTCAGACATAGCTTCGTACAGTTTTCCCCGTATGGGTCTATCGAAAGCAGCTTTGTAATCGACAAAAAGGTGGTATGTATCGATTTGCTTTTTGTGGGTCTTTTGCAGGATTTGACGTAGCGTGAATATTTGGTCAGTTGTGGACTTGCCTGGTCTAAAACCAATTAGGTTTTCAATAATTGGCTTTAGTCTTTCACATAATACGCTCGACAAGACCGTATACGCGATGAATAAAAGACTGATACCGCGATAGTTGGAACAGACACACGGATCACCCTTTTTGAATACAGGACATAATACACTGAGACTCCAGTCGTCGGGCATAGATTCCCCCAGCCATATACCGCATATCAGTTGATGCATGTGGGCTATCAGTCCTTCGCCACCTGCCTTAAAAGGTTCAGTTTTTTAAAACAGAACATTTCCCTAAAATAGAGAATTTTGCTAAAAAAAAGTAAATTTTCTCAAAAAGAAATATCTTTTCATATTCTTAATCACAGTACCTATACTTATAAAAATACCTTATCTTAAAGAAGCACCGTTGCTTAAAAAAAGTAATTTTTTAAAAAGGTAATTTTTTTACAATAAGCACATTTTCTTAAAAAGTACATTATCTTACAACAAATTGCGTTTTCTTAAAAAACTACCTTTTCTTGAAAGAGTAAATTTTTATGAAACAAAATAACTTTTCTTGAAACAATTACCTACTCTTAAAAATTTACCTATTGTACAAAAAAAGGACCAATTCTAAAAAAATTCCCATTTCATAAAAAAAACCTTTTCTTCAAAAAAACACATTTTCTTACAAAAATTCTCTTTTTAAAAGTATCTTTCCTTAAAAATAAAGTAATACATATTTTTCTTTACTTCAGATAAGTAGCCTTTTTGAAAATAATTACATTTTCTTAAAAAAATAACCTTTTCCTAAAAAGAGTATCACTTCTTTAAAATATAAATATATAATACTAATTCGCACATGTGAAAAAACCCTTCTTTAAAAAGCACCTGTTCTTGAAAAAAGTACTTCTTTGTATATACAATGTATAGTCTTACGGCGTTTTCTTACAGAAAGTACTTCTTCTTAAAAAAACCGTTTCCCATTACATCCCATGAAGGGATTGGGGAGAGCTTCTCACAACCAGTGAGCTGTGCGCTTTCTAATTTTTCACTCACTGATTGGGACCTACAGTTTCACACCGATTCCGAACGGTATTTTGAGAAGCTTTTTCATGGCTAAATACTCGATAGTGTCGCCGTCACTATGCGAGATGACCGCCGTCGAAAGAAGTTTTTTTTTAAGGTGGTCAGAGCAGGGATCGAATCCGGGATCTCATGTACAAGAGGCGCGCACACTACCCATTGCACCACCGACGGCAAAAATTTTACATTTTTTACATCTCTTTAAAAAATTACGTTTTCGGGAAATTATAAAATAAATATATATTTACATAAAATAAAATAAATATATATTTACAAAAAGAACATTAAAATATACTTTTTTTTTTAAAAAATACACTATAAAAAAAATGTTATCTTAAATTTTTGTTTATCATTTTACAAAAAGTATCTTTTCTTAAAGATCCATTTAAATTATCGTATTTTTCACCGGGCGCCTAAGGCGTGTTGTAACTAACTAGTACATAATATGTAGCGAAAGGGACTTCGTTCTTATCGGGTTTCCCCTGACACCTCATGTAATTTTTTTATTTGAAATATTTTTGAAGGGAATAAACCAGCAAATTCAGCCAATACATACTGTTAAAAATAAATTATTTCGTACACCTGAAGAAACAATTATAAACGACATTTTTAATGGACACAACTGTAGGCAGTTAGACAGTATTATCTTACAGATTCTAAAATGTAATTAAAACTAATGTGATTTGCGACCTCAATTCAAGTAAATTTTAATTAACATACCATTTTGGAACAAGCAAAACCAAACTAAATGAGAATTGATTCAAACAGTTGTAAAACCTACTTTTTTAAATTTGTAAATCCTTAAAAAAATCTCAACCCAATAAAGTTTATATTTTATTGTATATGGTACGATCTGAAGTTATTTCTTAAAATAATATATTTCTATTTCCTATGGGCTACACAAACCAGGAACTTTTTCAGCAATTATAATTTGAACCCACGTTGGCGGACGATCGCTTTGAAGTTCGTGACCCTTCTCATCAGCGCCTTAGCACAACTGGCATAAAAAATAAAGAAAAAGGTTTTTGTACTGGAATAAAGCCGTTCGTTCTCACGAGCGATAGAAAAAGGACAGAAACCCCGACGTCGATAACTGCAATTAGTTATAATGTGAAGAAGATGGTCACTGGCATCGATCTTATGAGGCTTGTATAGGATACGCTCAACTGAAGACGTCTTGCGACGGAATTAGACACTTTGCCTCAAGGAGGGGTCTTGTACCCACTTCTACGGAACCTTGCGTTGAAATGTAATGCTGATTACCGTTGAAATTGTGAGTGTGAATATTGCTGTTTATGCAGACGACGTGGCAATAGTTATAAGTGGTCAGTTTCCCAGTACCCTAAAGGATATTCTCCATCGTTGCTTACAGACTTTGAGCAGAAGGGCTTTTGAATATAAACCCGGTCAAAACGGAGCTTGTCGTTTTTATAAAAAAAAGGTATTGTGGAACCTATCACGTCGAATGGTTTTTGAAATAATCTTGCCAGACACCTGGGTGCTATTTTAGGAAGCGAGCTTAATTTCAGGCACAACATAGTGGAGTCTGATATATGTTGTAAATGGAGACATATATCAGCCTCACCGGACAGTGGTGGTGGTGCTGAGATTAATAATGCTATATGGGGTTATCCTGTTGTGTGGCAGGTGCTTGAGAAACCCAGCTATTATGCACTACTGACAAGGGTAAATAGAATTATGACAATTTGCACCACGGCTCTCCACACACCGCGGCTACCACCGATACACTAAATGCTGTTATATAAGAGTTGCCGGTGGACATTATAGACCGGCAGATTGGTTCTACGTCACAGTGAGGATAAGACAACTCTCACAACGATGCTATGTTGGAGACGTTCATAGAACAGTACTAGAAAGTACTTCCAACATTCTGGCATTTGCCAACTACTCGAAAATGATACCACTTTTCGATACCATAATCCGATTCCTGGAACGGCTGGGTCAAAAATCAAGGATCAGGTACGACACGGAGTCCATAGTAGGGAAATAGGATTGTCGCTTTCTCGTATATATCCCGAGCATTGTATCCTGATCAATATATCCTGTACATTAGGCGGAAAATTAGTCTGTTATTTAAATGGCTGATTGGCTGAGGGATAATAGTCCAGCAGTTTTTGGGGTCAACGTCTTTTCTGACAGATTGGTGTGTGTCAAGTCCCTGTAATAAGTATTCTTGAACTCAACAATAGTCTATTCTTGAACTCAACAATGGTCTATGTGCGTGGCAGAGCACAGGTATATTTCACGGAACTGTACAACGGATGTGTTGCCCAGAATTGACACTCCTTACAGGTTCCACAGGAATTGGAATTTGTTGGCATGCCCTTAGTGAACTGCAGGCAGATCCTGAAGCAGAGGTGAATGAGTGGCACATATTGTGTACGCAAAAGACAAATCTGGCCAATAGTGGTTAGTAGGACATCAATGAATCTTCAAAATCGAAAATTGTTCACCCCTTTTCTCGAATTTCTTCTCATTGAGTTTTGGAGATACTCCAGTCTTTTATTAAAAAGAGTAATTGCGTGGCTTTAATATGGCAGCTAAAGTTCGGTTATACCAAATACAGTTCGGTTGTACTAAATATTTCAAAAAATAATGTTTTTGAAAAAAAAATTGACTTTGGACCAATATAAATTATTTCCTTCAAAAACATTCAATGAATATGACACGCACTTGGAAAGGCTGATCTGATCCCCAATTTCTCAGGGTAACTTTTGCTGTCGACCAATTGAATTTAATGAAAGAAGTCTGGTAACTAGTTTTCTTCTAACCAGTTTATAAAAATAAGAACGCAACTAAAAAGATGATAAAATGATGTTTCTAATTTATATTTATACTAGTCGCAGTTCATTTGAAGGAACTATGTCTCAAACATTCCTTACAACGCAGCACTGAGCGCATAAATCGAATTACTGCCGTTGAATTGCATACAGGTGATACTGAAATTCAGCAAAAGGCAAATATTGGCATTATAACAAAGTTACCAATAGTATTCACATCAGTGACCATAAAATCGAACTGCGGCTGTTATTGAGCAAATTTTCTTAGTATTTATGTATAATAACATTATAATAATGCAAATGTATTGGGGAATAGAATTTTTGTACATATTTAATGAAAATCTAAGTGCGAATTTTCAGAATGTTCTTTGAGGAACGTGTGCAATTTATGAATTTTCAGGAATTTTAGTGAACAGTGACTGTAAAGTGACTTAACAAAAGTTAATAGTTATTTAAAGCAAGAATCAGGTACAACCTTAGCGCTACCAAAGTAAATCATAATTTTCTACTTTTAAAATGCATCTGGTTGCAAACTTTTGGTAGAATATTACCAAAAAAAATTCTCAACATCACATTAATTTCTATTTCATTTTAAAAAATTGTACACTATGATTTGCTCATTCTAGCCTACCAATCAACCTCAGCTCAGTGACCAGAAAACATTATATATGTGGCAAATTAAACAAAGTATGGTTTCGAAGGCACCTAGTTAAAATCCAAGCTGGGACCATGTTCAGTGGCACATTTTTAAGGGAGATATAATATAACCCAAATCAAAACAGGCACAGTTTATTTTTATTCTGTGCTACAAATTTTACCAGCATCGATCAGCTTTCTAACTGCTCTGAAATTTTGTTAATTTTAGCCATAAGTCCATAACAATCCAGTGCGTGTTGTAACAACTAGTAGCAACATTTATTAAATGTATGATCTCTGTATTATTGTTTTTCAAAGGCGACTTATTGTAGTCAGTTGATTTGTGTTCTACCTCCAAGTTCAACAAAACTTGAACTTGAGCTCTGTTTGTCAAACCTAACCTAAACCTTCTTCTGATTATCTTAAATCGTTCTGTAACAGTCGACCGCACTACGTCAAATTATTAAGTGGGTGGAAATAGGCGGAAGTTTGTTTTACAATAAAAAGCGAACTAACAACCCGTTGTTTAATAAATCGCACACGCTATCCCATATTTGATAACTTCGCTTGTAGTATATAAATGTTGTGAATATACACATAACAATTGAACAATTTTTCTGAAATTTCCGGAGGTCAAAACATTAATATCTTGCTCAATCTGTCCAATATATACATGTGACATTTAAATGCATTTAACTTGAAAGAAGTATTTAAATAACAATTTGCCTTTTTGCTTTACATTTTTAATAATTTAGTTAGTTACTCTATTCTAAATAGGTATTTTAATGCATCTAGACATGAACATAACATCTCGTATTGTGACATGCAACATATCGTGTAGGCAAAGTACAAAATGAGTAATTATCCAACCCGATATTAGTGAGCGCCCTAATGACAGTGATGACCTTAAACAAACCCGGCTAACGAGATTTACGATTGTGACTTCTTTCATTAGAGTGTTGCCGAACTTATCACACCTTTAACGTATAAACTTAATTGTGTGCTACTATTTTAACGAGTTGCTTCATTTTGATTGTATTTTAGGTTGTTCTCTCTACCCCGTTTAAACTAAGTGTCAGTGAAAATGAGCAACACATACATATATAACCAATCAACACTATTGTATGTTAATGTCTCCTGTCTGGGGTTTTTAAGATATCGAGTTTTATCCTTTCTTTTATTTCATACTGTATGCATATTCCCTCGCTATAAAAGCAATTAATCAACAGCGTATTTGTGGTGAACAAGAATCTTAAGTGAAACATATTTCACAGTCATATTTTAGTATATGACAATTAACGTATGTATGTGTAATAATAATTCATTGCTGAATGAAAGGTACACAAAAAAAAAATCACTCATATGTCATGTGGCACAGGACAAGTATATTCATTGCATTCTCATACCTCTATATAAGGTTATTTGCTAACACGATTTGGTTGTTAAAGCATCAGACTATGCATTTTTGTTGTTGTTGCTGTTAATGGATGTGCGTTTGAGCGATATTTTACTTTTCTTAATCAATCATATTTTGGTTTTGCACCTAAGTGTTTTTAGTGAAAATTCAGTAAATGTTTTTAAGCCAATTTACATGTTAGGTTTTTTTTGTCCGATTTTATGTGATTGCATAAGTTGCCGTCAATATAAATTGCTCTTAATCTATTAAATGCTAATTAATGTATTATCTTTTTCTATTTTTAGGTAAGTTAATACAATTTACTATTGGAAATTATCTACTGGTAAGATTTGTTTAATGATGCATATTTAAAATTATTAAGAAATATTACAGGAATTTCTAAACTCTTTAAAAGCAAAACACTTTTAAAACTCTTTTACAAAAATCTGATATAAAAGGTTTAAAATAATACACATGACACATTCTATACTAATGTAAGACTCAAACCATAACACCATTCTTATGTAAACCCATAACTTAGAGTCAAGACTATTTAGATCCAAATCCACTAAATCCTAAGTCAAAATCCGTCAATGCCTAAAATTTCAATTTTATGAGAAGTTCTATTCATTTAATTTGAATTGTTTCCTATTTGAAATGTAGAATCTCCATATCCATTTGCTGGGTTTTAGTTTAATACGAGAATTTTGGATTCAAAGTGAATTTTCCAAAATTTTAAATGATAATTTCTACCATTATTTGCAAGTTTTTAAATTTTTAAAGACATGAAATGATGACCATTAATTTTAAATTAAAATTAATAAAGTATTGTTAATAATTTTACTTTCAAGTGGAAAGTATGAATTTTGTTTGGAAATTACCAATTTGAAGTGGAAATTCTTCACACTGTTTCAGTAATATCCAACTTTATTTGGAATTTTCACAATTTCAAATGAAATTGCAATCTCTCTTGAGTTTTCAGTATTTGAAATGAAAATTCTTTATTTTTCATTTGAGTTTTATTATTCGATCCTTAAGGCCTTATGTACTTTAATATTTTTTCCGGTTCAAGATCAATTTCAATTACTCTGTACGCCAATGTCATGGCAATCGTTGCTACTTTTTTGAATCAACAACATCTATTTTACTTTACTTTTATTGACTATTTTACAACCTCATGAGGTCAGACGTCTTACACATATTAATTAAACAAACAAATTACATATACATATTCTTCCAACTGGCTCTATACTTCGCCTTTTCTCGACAGTTGGTAACACCAATGATACGGAGGGATTCTTCTGCCTTGTCTTTCCGGCGGAGTCTTGGTCGTCCTCTTTTCTTGCTTCCAACGGGTACGTTATCGAAAACCTTTCGCGCTGGCTCATCTTCATTCACTCTGATAACATGGCGTAGCCAACGCAATTGGCCTAATTTGATTCGCCTAGCTATATCACATCAGAATATAGACTATATAGCTCTGCGTTCCATCGACGTCGGTACTCGCCGTTTTCTCTAACAGGCCCATATATTCTACGGAGAATTTTTCTCTCGAAAACTCCCAGGTGTTTTCCATCCGCTTGCGATATGACCCAAGTTTCGGAGCCATTTGTCAAGACAGGTAAAATTAGAGTCTAATATAGCTGAACTTTTGTCCGTCGAGAGAGGGCTTTGTCCCTAAACTGCTTGCTGAGCTCAAAATAGCACCTATTTGCAATCACAATTCTTCTATCTATCTCCACAGGCTGACGTTGTTGTCCTTGTGCACGGCAGATCCAAGGTAGACAAATTCTTCTACCACTTCAAAATTAAATCGGTTGTCAACGTTCAAGTGCGGACCAAGTCGAGAGGTTTCTCTAGTCGTTGACACCATCAATTTTGTCTTGCCCTCATTAACAGAAAGACCCACCTTCGCTGATTCCTTTTCGATTTCGCCCAATGATGTCTATGTCGTCAGCATACGCCAGCAACATATGGCTTTTCGTGTAAATGGTCTTGCTCGTATTTACTGCAGTATTTCTGATTATTATCTCCATTACGATGTTGAAGAGATTGCACGAAAGTGTGTCACCTTGTCTAAGTCCTCGCTTAGTACAGAATGGTTCAGTGAGGTCTTTCCCCACTTTCACTGCTGACTTGGTGTTGGTCATCATCATTCTACAGAGGCGGATCAGTTTTGCCGGAATACCAAGTTCAGACATAGCTTCGTACAGTTTTCCCCGTATGGGGCTATCGAAAGCAGCTTTGTAATCGACAAAAAGGTGGTATGTATCGATTTGATTCTCGTGGGTCTTTTCCAGGATCAGGCGTAGCGTGAATATTTGGTCAGTCGTGGACTTGCCTGGTCTAAAACCACACTGATAAGGTCCAATCAGGTTTTCAATAATTGGCTTTAGTCTTTCACATAATACGCTCGACAAGACCTTATACGCGATGGATAAAATACTAATACCGCGATTGTTGGAACAGACAACCCTTTTTGTATACAGGACTTAATACACTGATACTCCAATCGTCGCATACCTCATATAAGTCAATGCATGTGGGCTAGCAGTCCTTCGCCACCTGCCTTTAAAAGTTCAGCGGGTAGGGCATCCGCACCAGCGGCTTTATTATTCTTAAGGCGGGAGATCGCCGTTCTAAGCTCGTCTTGTTTGGTTTGGGTGGGGGGGGGGGGGGGGTTACAATCTACACTAACTTCCACTATCCTTACCTCTTGATCTTCAGTGGAAGAATCTGAGTGGAGTAGTGCTGAACACACTGCTTCTCAGTCACCAGATTCCCATTCTCGTCCTTGCAGGAGGGCAGCCCATTCTTATGCCCGTTATTCAATCTTCTTACCCTCTGGAAAAACTTTCGGTATTCACCATTCATCCTGCACATTCCGTTTTTTGCACTCTCTCTCTGCTCCCACTGCCATTTTTTCAGCCTAAATAGTTGGTTTTCCTTCCTTCTTAGCTTCTTGTACCGCTCACTCGCAACACGCGTTGTAACTGACTGCGTCTTTTTCATCAGTTGCAATGCGACATTCTTCGTCGTACCATGGCTTACCCTTCTGCGGTTTTTGATAGCCAAGTTCAGTCATTGCAGCGATTTCCAAAGAATGGGAGATGTGCTTCCACTGCGTATCTGGCTCTTCGGGGGGGGGGGGGGGGGGGTTGTATTCTGCTCC
The DNA here is from genome assembly GCA_963931995.1 of Phaonia tiefii. Classification (NCBI taxonomy): domain Eukaryota; kingdom Metazoa; phylum Arthropoda; class Insecta; order Diptera; family Muscidae; genus Phaonia; species Phaonia tiefii. The sequence continues at coordinate 101,085,905 of OZ008370.1, read as the reverse complement.
AGCAGGAGAGACAGTTTCTGTCGATAGGACATTGATATCTCCGGTATTCGTAGCTTGTCAATATCCAACTTTTCCTGTGTTCGGCTCCGTACGTTTTTCGCCCTGCTCAATCTCGTGCGAACTTTCGCAGCCACCAGGTAATGATCCGAGTCGCCTAGAATAATCTTAATGTCGTGGTCAGGGCAGCGTTCATATACTTCCTCCAGGCGCTCATAAAATGTTTCCTTGACCTCATCATCTTTATCCTCTGTTGGTGCGTGCACACAAATTAACGAGATGTTGAAATATTTCGCTTTGATGCGAATTGTGGCTATGCGGTCACTCACTGGGTTGAACCTTGAAACTAGGTGTCGCAGTCTCTTGCCTACTATAAATCCGCACCCAAATTCGTGCTTACGCTCATGGCAGCTGTAGTAAATATCGAAGTATTTCTTTCTGGTGCAACCATATCCTGTCCATCGCATTTCCTGGATCGCTGTGATGTCAGCTTTATATTGTCCGCGGACATCCGCCAGTTGGAAAGTGGCACCAGTCCTGTATAACGTCTATACAAATTCTTGGCTGCAATTCACTGTTCATGGAGATCGTTATAATGCCATGACAACGAGCCTAAAATTCATAATCATAATATTGACGAAAATTGTTTCCAAAATAAGATGCCAATTTGCACTCATCCTGTGAAACCATGGCATCATTACGAAAATAGTTCTGTGACCAGCTAATTTTCTGCTTCGCCTGCTTTTCTGCTAGACTTTTACGTTTGGGGCTATGTAAAGTTTGAAGTCTACGTTTAAGGAGTTGGGTCCAAAATTACTGACGTCATTCGTCGAATACAACTCGAAATACTCGATCCATGCTTTACCACGTTTTATTAGCTATAAAATTTAACTTTTTTATTTTCCAAAATGTTATTTTGAATTTGCAAATTCAGAATTTAATATTTTGAGTTTCAAAAAATGATGATTTATCCGACCTTTCGTATTATATTACAAATTAATTAATAATTGTGTTTATCTTCCTTACGATGCTACCCAAAGGGCACCGAAATATCGAAGACTACAATTATTTCAGAAAGCGACCAAACGCTCGTACATTTTAGTTTTTAATATTTTGAATTTCAAATAAAAATTTAAATTTTTATTCAAAATTTTCAACATTTGAAATGGAATATCTCTATTCAATTTGGAAGTGTCTTTCCTTTACTAAACATCCCAATTTACAATCTCATTGAAATGTTTATAACAGTTTTCTGACCAACAATTTGCATTTTAATTTAATAATTCTAAACCAGGTTTTGGCATTTCTGATAAATATTCGTAATACCATTTGACATTATACTACGATTGGTGTAGTCAAAATATTTAATTTTTTTATTAAGAATTGTGTTTTGTTTAACCGAAATATATCAAATTTGTTTGGAACATTTCCAACTGAAAATATAAAATCGGAATAACATTTTTAAATTTCGAGTTGTAATAAAAATTATAAAATGTTTAAATTTTTAATGAACATTTAAATGTTTTAGTTTAAAATCATAACGATCTATTTTGCTTTTAATCTTTCATATTTGAAACGAAAATATCATTCTTATTTTTAATTTTTTTAATTTGAAATATGGCCTGTTAATTCCCTTTCAAGCGAATCGTCTGAATTTCAGAAGAGACTTCCCCAATTTAAAATATAAACCCCAATTAAAATAAATAAAGAAATGGTATTGGGCAGAGCGTCTCACAACTAGTGACCTGAGCGCTTTCTAGTTTTATACTCCCTTGGACTAGCAGCTTGCTAAATTCTCTCATTGCCGCCGAAAGTAATTTTATGGTGTTGAGAGCAGGGATCGAACTCAGTATCTCACGAATAAGGGGCGCGCACACTGACCATTGCACCACCGACATCCAAACCCCAATTCTACTTGGAATTTCTCACTCTGAAATGGAAATTGTCAACTTGATTGCAGTTTTGTCGAAAAATCTCTTTATTTTCGAGATTTTCCATATATTAATTGAAAAATCTCATTTCATACGGAATTAAAAAAATTGGAGTGGACGTGAAATTAAAAATTTTCGCCATTATATGTGACCTAAAAACACCTAGCCGATGTTGTTTTTATGGTATTTAAATAAAACGATATATTTTTTTTTATATTTATTTGGATCGTTAAATGTTTTCATTAATTTTTGAATGTGGGTTTCACCACTTACTCCTTCCACCCCATTTTCAATCGATATGGCATGAAGTACCGCCGAACTCTTGTCGAACATTCTCGTTGAGAGTTTCCCAAAAGAAATTGGACGATGTTGCTCGCCATTGTTGGGATCGTATGTTGTCGAGTCCCAATTTATAAATTTGCGACAATAAAACGTCATTGATAATGGCTTTGTATCGCCCACCAGTCACTGTAACACCTGATACCTTCGGCGTAAATGGCGTCCTATTTAGCAACTTTAAGTGGATGTACCGGCTCTTCGTAACTGTTTTTCTCGATTCCCGGTACCCCAGAGGCGCAAATTTGGTTTGGTTTGCGCATCCGTCCAGACGCAAAAGGGTCTCATCGCTCATAGCTGAAAAACATTTCAGGAGAGCGTGAGCGTACTAAAGATGCGATTGACAGTCGCTAATAAAGTGCTTGTACTTTGTAAGGCGTGTAATTGCTTATGAAAATGCGCCAACGTGCAATATCCAATGGTGTGAAACATCGCCTGGTCGTCGTTGATGAATTTTCCGCTAGATATTCAGATACAGCGCCGCTATTCAGATACAACTCTAGAAAATTTCGAAAAACTGAGCCGGCTCGAAACATTGCAGGCTGGGTTGAATCTAATTGTAAATTTCCCAAATGCTAAATGGAAACTCAGTAGTAGTACCTGTTCCTCGATATCGAAAAAAGCTTTCGACTAGAATAAAATTTGATCTTCGTTCAACTGTCTTGTAATTTCAAGTCGAAAAGAAATGTAAAATTTCTATATTTCGAATGTGCTGTAATTTGTGGTCATAGATAAAATTAGAAGGATACAATTTTCGGCTTTGACGAATCCAATTTCAAACAACTTCATGTGACACTATATATCGGCTTAAATGAATCTAATTGCAGTCGACTTTGAAAGTGACTGTAGTATTTCTTTCGAAATCGAGGCGCACGGCAGTGTATCTGAAATTTTTATCTAAATATCAATTTAGTTTAAAACTTTTTCCCAATTCAAAATTCTGTGTGCATTTTGAAACATTTTCCGTTTCAAATCAAATCTTCAATTTCGTTTGGAACTTTTATCAGTTTGATATCGAAAATTTAAGAGTTACTTGAGATTTTCTAAGCCGGAAAGTACAAAATTTAAATTTCATTTGGAATTTTGCTAATCTCAATGTAATTTCTAATGGAATATTTTCATTCGCATTAAGGGCTGAAAATCCTAAATTGTATCGGAAATTTTTTATTTTGTTTGGCGTTTTCTCAACTTTTTTTTGGAATTAGTTCTTGCTTACGAATCTAAAGATACTAATTAGTTACTTGCACTAAGAATGGTCGACGTTTGTTCTACAATCTTGACCAGTCTACACTTTTATCAAAGTCCCTTGAATTACTTTGTTGAAGTGATTAACTAAGCATTACTCTAAGCTGTATAAAAAGGCTATAATAGTCAAACATAAAGTTCTTTCAATATTGAGGGATTTCGAGATTGGCTTGAAAACGCAATTGCCGAAGATGAATATATATCACATATTCCAAAATACATGATTTTCTGGTAATTAAAAACGAGGGTTTCAACACCGCACCACCCATCTCTAAACTCCCTCTCAGTCATACCAAATATAGAAATCGCACGTTTGTTGATTCTGAGAATCCCTCGCCAATCAGTTAATGCGATGTTATATGATACTGCATTGCCCTGCACTGTTGGATAATTATTCGTGTTACTGATACTTTTTCCAGATAATTGGAGTAGCATTTAATGTCATTAATTTATAAACAGTATTTATGTTTCACTAAGTTTCTATTCTGTGTTTCACTAAGTTACGAAAGTTTGACCAATCAACATTTCACTTGGTTTGATTAAATTAATTACACTAAACATTTTCCACTTAACGGAAATTGCTTCCAAAAAAAGCTCCTTTAGCCAAGGACAAAACCATTAATTATTTACACCAAAAACAAAAATATGTATATGTCATTTCATACCAAACGCGTAAAGAATTACAATCCAATCTCATTATATCTAGGGCACATTTACAAATTTGTCATTGTACCTCACTCAACTTCCAGCTATGCTAATATCGCCCTTTGTGAAATTCAATAATGTAATTATCCTTTTGCACCTTTTGGAATCCATATTATCATTCGCGCAAAAGTTAATTACCCACAAAGTCTATTTGGGTGCAGACGCCAGATGCAGGTAAACAGTACGAAATATGAATTTGATGAGAAAGCGATAAAAGTAAAATATAAAACCAATAAGGGAATAGGAATTGAAATAAAAATGAATGAGAGAAAAAGTTGAAACTCGGGCTAAGATCCAGAAACGGCAGGCACGAAAAAAATATACCATCATTTCTACATGATATATATTAAATTCTGTACAAAATAAAATTAACGTAAATTGAATAAAATGAAATTGAGTAATTTAAAGATAAATACGAATGTAAATGGAACTGGAACTGGCGCAGAACACAACAACAAATTCAAGGACATTTACACATTCATTCATTTTGTGCACCTCACAAAAAGTCGACAAAAACGCGACATAGAACTAGAAAGAGAGAGAGAAAAAATTAATACAAATTACGGACAAACACCGACAATCCCCGGCGACAGTATGGTTGAGGGGTCAGCGAAGGACGGCTCTGGGGAAAATGTGTGTATTTTCTGTTCTAATGGAAATTGCAGACATTTTGCAATGAAAGAAAAAAAGCCCAACACGTTTCTGTTTGTAGGCGCACTTAACAAATTACTTTTACTGTTTTTTTTTTGTTGCTCACCATATGGCAATATGCAATGCATCATCAGTACGATAACGGCATCATCAGAAAAACACAGGCAGCGTTATTCACTTAGACACATCTCAAACGGAAACCAAGTAATACTATATTTAAGGGTGGGTACCTCTCTAAATTGGATTGATGGAAATTTTAAGCACTAGTATAGAATTCGACACTGTTTTAATGAATATTAAAGAATACCTACAATATTACCGGAAACAATAAGCCACAATACTTTGGGGACTTCGTTTAAGATAAAATGATTTCTTTATTCATTTCTGAAAGTTCACCATTTTATTCGAACATAACCAAAGGCATGCAAAGTGTATATAATTAAATCCCAATTGGAACCTTTACGCTTAATTTGGAGCCTTTAAAATCTCATCAGTAGCTAAAATTGAAATCGGTTATTAGTTTCGAAATGCAGTACATTACAAAGTTTCAGGCAATTTTTGCTCAGCTTGGTATAAGTCTATTCTGTGATCTATGAGCAAAAAACATAAACCTTGGATCATTGTGGTGTTTGACGAAGAGAACAATACCTTTAGGTGAACTCTACCCCTCCCAAAAGTTGAACATAGATTACAGATTCACGCCCCACACAAAACCTAACCTGGTTGTATTAAATCATTTTCTTTGGCCGCTGATATCGAATTCAAAGTCAGATTAGCGCCATCGCGGTCCACAGTAAAAGTTTCAAAACAGCCGATCCAATAGGGCAGCAAAATATTCTAAAAGCGATGCCATCCGTCAATAAATTTGTACACAGATTGACTGTAGGCCCCAAGCAGTTTAAAACTTCGTGAGATATAAAGGAAACCCATTTTCTTGTTTTTAGCCAATCGCCCCACCCTAATGACCATAATACTTACAGAGGAGCGAACAAGTAAACCAGGCAGATACAACGAAACAAATTACAAACGAGATTATTAGCCGATGAAAATAAATTGAAGTATTTCCTTACGAAATTGCTTGAAGTTACATACATGTATTTTATTGGCATATCGCGGTATGATATTACAATATAAGCTCTCGTATAAACGTAGTGTCAGTAGCCGGACCGGGGGCGGCCTTATGGGATTTTACTTCTGTGAAGATCCAACGCCGGCTTCGGCAGCTTTTTGGAGTTGTATAAATAAACCCCTCTAAATTGCCTTGTGAACTTTTTCCTTTGGGTAGATCCAACATCGACTTCTCGTCTTTTGCAGTTTTTTCGAGTCATAAAGCTCTCTGAATGGCTTGCCTACGTCCGCACGCTAATAATAACAGCCTCTGTAACATATTCTGTCAAACACATTCTGGAGGAATCATGTGTATGTTTGAAACACACTCCACATATTCACATATTTGCAAGTCATACACTCACTTAAATTTAAATGCAAACGTTAGCATGTTTACTTGCAAAGATATATAATTTCACGAGGAACCATATGCAAGTTGCATCCCCAACCTGCATGTTCTTACGTCGAAACATTCGTGTGTTTCCTCCCAAACGAACGATTGACGACTGGACTTTTTTTGTTGCTTTTGTGCAAATATGATGTGTTTGTTGCTTGCGGCAAATATACTATACTTGTGCCCAAACACATTGTGCTTCCTATTCAATATAATATGAATGAGAAATATAATACAGTTGTTAAGGCCAAATGTGTCCGCCAAAAACAATAACGAGACAAACAACAAAGAAACAAAAAGTCATCAGATCTTCAATATATGACAACAATGCTTGCAAACATGTACATATTGCCTGCAATATGTTGATCGGACCGTTATTTTTCAGCGTGTATAAACATTGAATTCAGTTGCACGTGCATTCGGGAATATTTATGAATAACTAACTGAAATAATGATACAAAAATATCTTGGCTTAGCACTCTTCTGGGACAGGCTGGTTGATTCGCTGCGTAAATCGTTATCGGACGTGCGGGATGCTGGCTCGGTATGTGCTTCGCATGTCCGGTGGAAACAGTTCGGTATCGGTTATCGTCGGGTGAGTTGCATAGGAACAGTGAGCCGAAGCCCCTGTGTAGGAACAGTGAGCTGAAGCCCCTATGTAGGAACAGTGAGCCGAAGCCCCTGTGTAGGAACAGTGAGCCGAAGCCCCTGTGTAGGAACAGTGAGCCGAAACTCCTGTGTAGGAACAGTGAGCCGAAGCCCCTGTGTAGGAACAGTGAGTCGAAGCCCCTGTGTAGGAACAGTGAGCCGAAGCCCCTGTGTTGGAACAGTGAGCCGAAACTCCTGTGTAGGAACAGTGAGCCGAAACTCCTGTGTAGGCACAGTGAGCCGAAGCCCCTATGTAGCAACAGTGAGCCGAAACTCCTGTGTAGGAACAGTGAGCCGAAACTCCTGTGTAGGAACAGTGAGCCGAAACTCCTGCGTAGGAGCAGTGAGCCGAAGCTCCTGTGTATGTACAGTGAGCCGAAGCCCCTGTGTAGGAACAGTGAGCCGAAGCTCCTGTGTAGGAACAGTGAGCCGAAGCTCCTGTGTAGGAACAGTGAGCCGAAGCTCCTGTGTAGGAACAGTGAGCCGAAGCCCCAGTGTAGGAACAGTGAGCCGAAACTCCTGTGTAGCAAATGTATTTACACCGTCTTTACTAAAGACGGATCCCAAAAACTTGCTAGTGTCCTTTGCAGAACTAGAGCCCCAGGCAAAATGCTATAATATTGTCTGGTTGTACGCTCGGAGGCGACGACTCGAGTCTAGTTTACCTTAACACTACGTACCTTCGCTGTAATGACCCAAATGAGAATTACATTCAAGAACTCATTCTTGTGCGGTCATTAAAACTAATTCGCTGCTACCACGTACACAATGTCGACTGAGTTTGTGTGTTTACAAGTGAGTGTGATTGTTCGCGGTGGTTGGTGCGACTGATGGATGTTGTGTATTCTTAGGTGACGGGTAGACCAGGGAAGAATGCGGGTGGGAATGGCGGTGAATGTTTGTTATTATGTACGGACGGATCATGACGTCACGTTACAATATACCAGCATAAGCTCAGAGTACGCGGTGAGCTTGATTAATCGAGAGGGGGCAGATCTCATGGGCGTGTTCTATCGAGGGCGACAACTTGGCGCGTTTTTCGTGCAGAATCTTGATTTATATCCATACAAACTAACCAACTTCCGAATCGATATCGTTTCTCTCTTGAAATGTTTGTAGAAACTCCACTCTTTTCGAACAAAATGTCATTTAATGATGAGACTGATTTCTGGCTTACAGGCTAAAGGCAGATAATCCGTATGTGGACTAAAGAGAAACCCGAAGTTACGAGCTGACATTGCACCGAGACAAAGCAACGGTTAGATAAGGTTTATAGGCTGGTGGGAGCAACGGTTTACATTCCTTCAAAAATGAACTGAGTCAGAAAGTAACTGAGAATGGGCCCGTTATCGCGCTATGATAACCGACAGCTTGCTGTCTGGAAGATGGCGCCACTTGCCACACTGATGCGAGAACAATGCGGTAAAACGATTATTTCATGCTTACAACCGGTGAATTGGATGTATAGATCATGTGATATCAACCCTCTTGACATTTTCCGTTGGGGTTACATAAAGTGTAAAGTTTACATTGGTTATCGGACTACGATTGAGAAATTGGAAACCAACATTACTCGCGTCATGAGCTCGTCATCAAAAATTAGTAGCACAGAATGGGCCATATTGGCAGTAGTTATGGCATATATTTGAATGAAATAATCTTTTCAAACTAAACGTATATTACCGTCGTTTGGTCTGATAAATGGGACTGCTGTATACAGTACGTATTTTTGTACATCTATGAGTAACTACCTAAAAATTAATCACCTATTACCATACATGGGGCAAATTAATTATATGGTAATTATACCTTGTTGTTTAATTTGAATTTCCTGTCCAAATGCAAATTCAAAAAAATTCCAGTACCATTGGCAATTATACTTATTTGCATAGCGTTTGCTTCATATCTGGAAATTTTGGTTTTCAAACATTTTATACAGAACAGGTTTATGAATTTGAAAGTACTACTAGGCAATACCTATTAAAGCCACAAACCTCTACATATAAAATACTTTAAAAACAGAATTGCCAGCAGTCAAACAAATTCAAAGTAATTCCCATATTTCATTACAATTGGTATCTGATTTCACAACCTGCATTTGCATAGCCTGAGCAAATGCAAATTCAAAATTTTTGTAATTGCCATTGTGAACAATGGTAATTCTTTTGCATTTGCATTAGATATAGTAATGCAAAGTAAAATCCAATGCAAATTAATTATTGCCTATTACACAACAACACACTGACATAATACCAGCCATACGAGAACTAATATATTCCGACATATTACCTGCCAACGCGTATAAACCATCTCTCACTGTACAAGACGACCGACAATGTTTTCATTACGATGCCATCGAGAAAACGAGAGACAGATACAACAAGAATAGAGAAACCATAATCTACGTACATTAACATAAAATATATTTATCATAAGGTCGATGGCTTTAGTTCATTCAAATTACTTTGCTTGCAATATAACATGAATAAATGCTGTTGATTTGATAAAGTGTTGATAGATTTAATAT